>JACEFZ010026395.1:115000-330000 GCA_014155875.1 Cepaea nemoralis
GAAACCTGGATGAAGACCTTTATTGAAGTGTTTGATAGACATGTGGCAATCAAGGAAGTTCAAGTAGAAAATCAAGTCAAACCAACTTGGATCACCCCGGATATACTTGAAATTATGAGAGACAGAGATAAAGCACGTAAAAAGCGGGATCTCAGTACATACCAAACTCTTAGAAACAAAGTTCAATATACCATTCTAAGGGAAAAGAAAAAATACTTTAAGAACTTAGTAATGGATAAAACAAATAGTAAGGATATATGGAAGGCAATTAACACCTTGACAAACAAGTATAACTTTCCAAATTCTTTACCATCAAATCATATTACATGCGACCAATTCAGCCAATTTTTTTTTCACACTGACATAGACCAGTTGAAGGCTTCAATACCAAATTCTCCTTGCAAATTATCTTTACTGTCATCGTTTTGCGAGAACAGATGCTCCAGTGTTATTCTTTCCGACATACCGCTTATGACAATCACTGAAGTATTCACTTATCCCAGTAACCTAAAAAACACATCATCATCTGGCTAAATGGAATCAGCAACCGGATTCTAAATTGTGCTGCGCAAATGATTTGTATATCACTAACGTATGTATACAATCAGTTTCTTACCAAAGGCCACTTTCAATCAGCTCTCAAAATCGCTAAAGTGTACCCATTTCTTAAATCTGCTTCATTGGACAATGGTCTCCCTAACAATTACAGACCCATTTCCTTACTATCATCACTATCTAAACCACTAGAAAAAAAACATCCATAAAAAACATTACAGTATTTATTTCGCAACAAGCTTATTGTTGACAGTCAATCAGGATTTAGACCAAAATATTCTTGCCATACGGCATTAACAAACATGATTAAAAAAATTGGCACCAGAAGATAAACAACAACAATCTATGTGGATCTGTGTTTATTGATTTCAGGAAAGCATTTGATATGACAAACCATGCTATTTTAATTTAAAAAACTAGAGACAATGAAAACTGACCCTAATGTAGTCACTCTAATAACATCCTTTCTATCAAATAGAAAGCAAGTAGTACCACACAATAAATCTCTGTTTCAAACCACTACCGCAAGGCTCTATTCCTGGCCCTCTATTATTTGCCATATATATTAACGATCTACCTTTGCATCTTTCGTCATCCTGCGATCTATTTGCAGACAACTGTACAGTGTATACTAACGCTGAAAGCTGTAGTTTGCTGGGGTCGTCTTAGAAAAAAAGAAAAAAAAAAGAATTAAATAATGTAGTTAGGTGGAGCTATGCAAACCGTATGCAAATTAACATAACTAAAACAAAACCAATGTTATTAACAACCAGTCAAAGACTTCAAACTCTAAGCTCACACACATCACTTCAACTTAACATCGATACATGCCAGTAGAAAGTGTAATTGAGCACAAAACATTAGGCCTAATCATTGATAGAAACTTATCCTTTAATTCCCACGTTCAAGTGCTCATTAAATAAACAACGAAAAAAGGTATTCCAACTCGCCCAAATTAAAAATATCCTTGATGAGGACACAAGGAAAATATTCTATACTTCTCACATACAGACACAATTTGACTACTGCTCTACAATCTGGGATGGTTGCTCTAATTCAAGCACCAAGCGACTTTACTCACTCCAGAATGAATTTATAGCAAACATTTATCTGACAATCCTAGCCTGCATAAACGCCTCCAGTTACTACCACTCCGCAAACGCCTGCTTTTCAATAAGGCAAAACTAATTCACAAAATCCAACATCGAAATTCCCCAAATTACCCTTGGCCATTGTTTAAATATAATGCTAGACACAGTAAACGATTAAATATATTACATATTCCGAAGCCTAGGACTGACTTATACAAAACAAGCTTAACGTACTCTGCAGCTCAGCTGTGGAACAATCTTACACATGCAATCAAAGACATCACCAATCCCTATACATATAATCGCAAATTATTCCAACACTATCTCAGTACAGATTACTTTCCCCCTTAATAACAGAAATAATAATAATAACAATATCCTAGTATAACAGCCAGTCCCCTTTGGGTAGACCAGTATATTTCACATAACTAATAACAAGTGTCACACAATTATCTAATATTACTGAGTCGTGTAGTAATGATGTTCGCATTCTGCCCATGCCTTTATAATGCATATCTTTTATATTGTTGCTATTCTTTGTTAGCCTTGAATGATGTATTAATGAAATAATGTATGAAAAAGAGTGATAGAATGGCAGATTGTTAGACGGGCTTGCGTGCCCAATTTTAATCCTTTGAAAATAAAGGTTGTTCGTTCGTTCGTTCCTTCCTTCTTTCTTCTTCTTCTTCTTCTTCTTCTTCTTCTTCTTCTTTCTTCTTCTTCTTCTTCTTCTTCTTCTTTCTTCTTCTTCTTCTTCTTCTTCTTCTTCTTCTTCTTCTTCTTCTTCTTCTTCTTCTTCTCTTCTTCTTCTTCTTCTTCTTCTCCTCCTCCTCCTCTTCCGCCAGCTCATCCTCCTCCTCCTACTTCTCCTCCTCCCCCTCCTATTTCTCCTCCTCCTTTTTCGTCTTCTTCTTCTTCTTCTTCTTCTTCTTCTTCTTCTTCTTCTTCTTCTTCTTCTTCTTCTTCTTCTTCTTCTTCTTCTTCTTCTCCTTCTTCTTCTTCTTCTTCTCTCTTCTCTCTTCTTCTCTTCTTCTTCTTCTTCTTCTTCTTCTTCTTCTTCTTCTTCTTCTTCTTCTTCTTCTTCTTCTTCTTCTTCTTCTTCTTCTTCTTCTTCTTCTTCTTCTTCTTCTTCTTCTTCTTCTTCTTCTTCTTCTTCTTCTTCTTCCTTCTTCTTCTTCTTCTTCTTCCTTCTTCTTCTTCTTCCTTCTTCTTCTTCTTCTTCTTCTTCTTCTTCTTCTTCTTCTTCTTCTTCTTCTTCTTCTTCTTCTTCTTCTTCTTCTTCTTCTTCTTCTTCTTCTTCTTCTTCTTCTTCTTCTTCTTCTTCTTCTTCTTCTTCTTCTTCTTCTTCTTCTTCTTCTTCTTCTTCTTCTCTTCTTCTTCTTCTTCTTCTTCTTCTTCTTCTTCTTCTTCTTCTTCTTCTTCTTCTTTCTTCTTCTTCTATCTTCTTCTTCTTCTTCTTCTTCTTCTTCTTCTTCTTCTTCTTCTTCTTCTTCTTCTTCTTCTTCTTCTTTCTTCTTCTTCTTCTTCTTCTTCTTCTTCTTTCTACCCCTCCTCCTCCTCCTCCGCCTCATCCTCGTCGTCGTCCTCCTCCTCCTCCCTCATCTTCTTCTTCTTCTTCTTCTTCTTCTTCTTCTTCTTCTTCTTCTTCTTCTTCTTCTGCTTCTTCTTCTTATTATTATTCTTATTCTTCTTCTTCTTCTTCGTTTCATTTTCAAGGAAAATGAGCCACAACTACTTTTACACCTCTCCAATCATTGTTTCCCTTCTTCGATATGCTGATCTGTAAAATATGCTTCTTCTAGACAAATACATCCTATTAAAACGTATGTGGTTTATTGTTATACCTGGGACATTTGATTCAACAGTCGTATTCTCTAGAGAGTAGCATAACAAAGACATCTTACAAGGGATGATGACACCGCCCATCTCTGACATTACAGAAGACATTAAAGGAGATAGAAAAGAAATATATACATTTCGATGTCCTGTGTGGCCAGATCTACAACATTATGGCAACATAGCTAATTCCTTCTTGCACGACCCAAAGAAGAATAGGAAGGATAAATACAGATCGTATAGTCGAGGTAAACATTATGGGTGATGGTGATGGCATACGACGTGTATCAAGACAAACAGCAATAGAAGCTCCATTACACTACAGACACAACTGTAAGAACTATTTATGTTAACATGTCAACTCTAAAGACAACATCAATAACCACACCCCAGGGATCATAGCACAAGATGCACACATCGAACACAACAACCCTTTACACACATTTGCATTGAGTGACTAGTGACTAAGTGTGTTACTGGAAGAACTCCAATGGAACGCAGGAATAAGTAATCATTCACACCTGGTCGTGTCTTGCATGACTGAATTGGGGAGTCACTGCAACCCTAAATCGCTCTATCACCAGTACATTATACGGAGCCATAGGACTACAAAACACTGCACGGCGCCTTGGATCTACAATACACTGTGCACGGGGCCATGGATCTACCCCCATGAGAAGAGGGGGAGCGAAGTCATAGGACTGCAATACACTGTACGGCGCCATGGATCTACAATACACTGTGCGGGGCCATGGATATACAATACATTATATATGGCCATTCATCTACTATATACTATACTGGGCCATAGGTCTACAATATACTGTACGGTAACATGGATCTACAATACACAGTACGGGGCTATGGATCTGCAGTGCACTATACGGGACCTTGGATCTACAATACACTACACGGAGGAGGTGGACGGCATAGATCTACAATGCACTGTACAGGGGTAAAGATCTACAATACACTGTACTAGGCTATGGATCTACATACACTGAATGGGGTCATGGGTGTACAATACACAGTATGGGGCCATGGATCTAACTTACACAGAGCGGAGTCATTGATTTACCATCAAACCAAACATTAATTGCGAAACAATCTATATTATATCTAACACACGAATGTCCAACAATTTATATTATCTCTGATAGCGAACGCAAGAAGAAGAATGTTATCTCTAACACACGAATGTCAAACACTCTATATTATCTCGGACTCGCGAATGTCAAACAATCTATATTATCACCAACACACGAAAGTAAATACGAATCTATACTATTTCTAACACATGAATGTCAAACAATATATAATATCACTAATACACAAATGTCCAACAAACTATAATATACTAGCAGACGAGTGTCCAACAATCGATGTTATCTCAAACACACGAATGTCCAACAATATATGTTATCATTATCAGACACATGTCCAACAATCTATAATATCTCTATCACACACATATCCAACAATCTATATTATCTCTAACACACGAATGACCAACAATCTATATTATCTCTAACACACGACCGTACAACAATCTATATTATCTGTAAAACACGACTGTCCAACATTCTATATTATCTCTAACACACGAATGTCCAACAATCTATATTATCTCTAACACACGACTGTCAAACAATCTATATTATCTCTAACACACGACCGTCCAACAATCTATATTATCTGTAAAACACGACTGTCCAACATTCTATATTATCTCTAACACACGAATGTCCAACAATCTATATTATCTCTAACACACGACTGTCCAACAATCTATATTATCTCTAACACACGACTGTCCAGAAATCTATATTATCTCTAAAACACAAATGTCCATAAGTCTATATTATCTCTAACACACGACTGTCCAACAATCTATATTATCTGTAACACACGACTGTCCAACAATCTATATTATCTCTAACACACGACTGTCCAACAATGTATATTATCTCTTTCACACGAATGTCCAACAATCTATATTATCTCTAACACACGACTGTCCAACAATCTATATTATCTCTTACACACGACTGTCCAACAATCTATATTATCTCTAACACACGACTGTCCAACAATCTATATTATCTCTTACACACGACTGTCCAACAATCTATATTATCTCTAACACACGACTGTCCAACAATCTATATTATCTCTAACACACGACTGTCCAACAATCTATATTATCTCTAACACACGACTGTCCAACAATCTATATTATCTCTATCACAAGACTGTCCAACAATCTATATTATCTCTTACACACGACTGTCCAACAATCTATATTATCTCTAACACACGACTGTCCAACAATCTATATTATCTCTAACACACGAATGTCCAACAATCTATATTATCTCTAACACACGACTGTCCAACAATCTATATTATCTGTAACACACGACTGTCCAACAATCTATATTATCTCTAACACACGACTGTCCAACAATGTATATTATCTCTAACACACGACTGTCCAACAATCTATATTATCTCTAACACACGAATGTCCAACAATCTATATTATCTCTAACACAAGACTGTCAAACAATCTATATTATCTCTTACACACGACTGTCCAACAATCTATATTATCTCTAACACACGACTGTCCAACAATCTATATTATCTCTAACACACGAATGTCCAACAATCTATATTATCTCTAACACACGACTGTCCAACAATCTATATTATCTCTTTTACACGAATGTCCAACAATCTATATTATCTCTTACACACGACTGTCCAACAATCTATATTATCTCTAACACACGACTGTCCAACAATCTATATTATCTCTAACACACGACTGTCCAACAATCTATATTATCTCTAACACACGACTGTCCAACAATCTATATTATCTCTAACACACGACTGTCCAACAATCTATATTATCTCTAACACACGAATGTCCAACAATCTATATTATCTCTAACACACGACTGTCCAACAATCTGTATTATCTCTAAAACACGAATGTCCAACGATCTATAGTATCTCTAACACACGAATGTCCAACAATCTATATTATCTCTAACACACGAATGTCCAACATTCTATAATATCTCTTCTTCATCATGTATCTCTAACACACGAATGTCCAACAAAGTATGTTATCATTAACACAAGAACACCAACCAGTACGTATCGTGTCAGTGTACAGCCGGTTACGAACGTCCTCTGCCAGGACCAGTCCTGCTAGGGCTGAGCGTGATTTCTAATCCCATTAACCATTGCGATATTGATTTGTGTCTCTTCGTCCATCACGCATATATATTTTCACTTCTCTACTTCTGAACCTCAGAGTGCCTTCTGGAGGCCAGCCATCAGGCCCTTTCATTTCCATCACCCGCGACACGACCAGGACAGTACAGTGACTTCAGCTCTTTAAAATGTGATAACTCATTATGTCAACAACTGATGCTAGTATCGCCCCTCGGTATTTAAATGTAACAACATGGTTAAGCGTGTTCTCTGCTATTATTATCTCAAGTTTGATAGAATGCAGTTAGTGGTTATCCTGTTCTGTTCTTATCTCAGTAATGCATGATCCGTCTGATTGTTAATAATGATTGCTATGTGTAACACGTATTTTTTGTGATAGCATCACTTACTGTTTATGATAGCAAAGGCTAGGTTTCATTGTTGCAGTGTGCTCCTGGAATGGAAGGTGTTATGAGGTGGGAGAGATCGCCACCAGCAACTGTTCACAATACATATGCACACAGGAAGAAGGCCAAGTGCTCCCTCAAATGTATGCAACGAAACTGGGTAGGTTATATTTGCATGTTTTCTTCATTTCCTTTGAGCACTGAGTTGGAGATTGTTTACAATGAAAGGCTTTCTCCAACTCATCAAGTTCCTCCTCCTCATATTCCTTCATCCCCTCCCCTCCTCCGATCTCCTCATATTTCTCTCATTCCCTGACTTCTTCTCCTTCTTCTCCTCCTCTTCTCTTTTTCCACGTTTTTCTCATCCTCCTCTTTCTCCTCCCCTTCGCCCTTATCCGTTCTTCCTCTTCATCTTCTTTTGCTAATGCAGCTTTTGCTGCACCTGCTCCAGTTTCTTCTTCTTGTTCTTCTTCTTGTTCTTGTTCTTGTTCTTCTTGTTCTTGTTCTTGTTCTTGTTCTGCTTCTTCTTCTTCTTCTTCTTCTTCTTCTTGTTCTTGTTCTTCTTCTTCTTCTTCTTCTTCTTCTTCTTCTTCTTCTTCTTCTTCTTCTTCTTCTTCTTCTTCTTCTTCTTCTTCTTCTTCTTCTTCTTCTTCGTCTTCTTCTTCTTCTTCTTCTTCTTCTTCTTCTTCTTCTTCTTCTTCTTCTTCTTCTTCTTCTTCTTCTTCTCTTCTTCTTCTTCTTCTTCTTCTTCTTCTTCTTCTTCTTATTCTTCTTCTTCTTCTTCTTCTTCTTCTTCTTCTTCTTCTTCTTCTTCTTCTTCTTCTTTTTTTTTTTCTTGTTGTTGTTCTTCTTCTTCTCCTGCTCCTCCTCCTCCTTCGCCGCCCCCGCCACCGCCGCCGCCACCTGCTCCTTCTCCTCCTCTTCCGCCTTCTCCTGCTCCTGATCCTCCTCCTTCCCTTCTTCTTCTTCTTCTTGTCCTTCTTCTTGTCCTTCTTCTTCTTCTTCTTCTTCTTCTTCTTCTTCTTCTTCTTCTTCTTCTTCTTCTTCTTCTTCTTCTTCTTCTTCTTCTTCTTTTTCTTCTTCTTCTTCTTCTTCTTCTTCTTCTTCTTCTTCTTCTTCTTCTTCTTCTTCTTCTTCTTCTTCTTCTTCTTCTTCTTCTTCTTCTTCTTCTTCCATTTTCTAGGAAAATGAGACACAGATTGTTTTACACCTCTCCTATCATTCTTTCACATCTTCGAGATGCTGATGTGTAAAACGTGCTTCCTCTAGACAATTACATCCTGTTAAAACTTATGTTGTTTATTGTGAGACTTGAGGCGTTAGATTTAACAGCCGTATTGTCTAGAAAGCAGCATAACATAAATTTCTTACCTGGGCTGATGACACCGCCCATCTCTGAGATTACAGAATGCAGGAAAGGAGAGAGACAAGAAGGACATAAATTTAGACGGCCTGAGTGGCCAATTCTACATGGTTGTGGGAATATAGATAATTCCGTAGTATACGGGATTACAGAGAAAGTCGCAAATCCCCTAGGCCAGGGAGACTTGCGTCATGTAACATGCTATGCCATATTTATGTATATTCTCATCTTTCAAATTATCATTTTGTATGCCACGTGATATAATCATGTATAATACGAACACATGCACATTGTGTTGTGTTGTTTGTACATCAAGAATGATGATGACCATTTATTTCATCCAATGGGGTTGAAGGTATGGAGCCGTGGGTTCTAAGATGGCTGACAAGGCCTATTTTGGCTCGAAATGTTCTTTGACAATGTGGGCAAGGAATGCTTGACGTTTCTGGAGGAGGATTTCCTGCAGGCACATTACTGTAGAGTGAGTGAGAGAGTTAGTGAGTGTGAGTGAGAGAGAGTGAGTGAGTGTGAGGGAGAGAGAGTGTGTGTGAGAGAGAGAGAGAGAGACAAATATAGAGAGAAAAAGAGAGAGAAAGAAAGAAATAAAGAGAGAGAGAGAGAAAGAGAGTTTAATTGCATCACAAATTTTTTACGTTACGCAATATATATGTACAATGTTTCTCAATTTTTTACAATTTTTGCGAGAATGCTCACGACAATCGTCAGTGTATGTGTGTGTAAAGTGTGGGAGTTTGTTCATGCTAGTGTCAGTGATTAAGTGAGGCATCATGTATGTCTAGATTTGAGGATGTGTGTGTGGGTGTGCATGTGGGAAATGTGTGTGTTTGGGGGGATATGTTTGTGGGGGGGGGGGTGTATGTGTGGAAGGGTTGTGAGTGGGGAATGTGAGTGGGTGGATGGGGGATGTGTGAGTGGGTGAAGGGATGTTTGGTGGGTGGGAGAGGAGTGTGTGGGTGAGGGATGTGTGTGTGGGGGGATATTTGGGTGGATGGTTGGAAGTATGTGGGTGTTGGTGGGTGGGTGTTTTGTTGGTGGGGAATGTGTATGTGGGTGGGTGGGTTGGTGAGAGATGTGGGTTTGTGAGGGTTGGGGGATAGGTGTATGATGTGTGGAGAGATGTGTGTGTGGGTGAGGGATGTGTGGGTGGGGATTGAGTGGGGGATATGTGGGGGAAGTGTGTGTGTTTGGGGATGTGTATATGGGTGGGGTGGGGTGTGGGAGAGCAGTTGGGTGATGGGTGTGTGGGTGGGTGGGGGAGATGTGATTGGGTGTGAGATGTGCGGGTTGGTGAAGGATGTATGTGAAGGTGGGGGATGTGTGTTTGGCTGGGTGATTGGGGTATGTGAGTGTGAGTGGGTAGATGGTAGATGTATGTGTTGATGGGTGGGTGGAGGATGTGTGGGTGTGAATGGTTCAGGAATGAGTAAGTGAGATAATAGATGTGTGTGTGGGATGAGTGTATAGGTAGGGGATGTATGTGTGTGGGGGGATATATGTGGGTGGTGGGGTTTGTGTGGATGGGAGGTGTAGATTTTTGGATGGAGATGTGTTGTTGGGTGGGGATGTGTGTGGGAGATGTATGTATGGGTGGTGATGTGTGTGGGTGGGAGATGTGTGGTTGAGGGATGTGTGATTGGGTGATGGGTAACTTGGGGTTGAGTGGGTGGAGGATGTGTGGGTGGATGAGTGTGTGTAGGTTTGGGGATGGGTGGGGGATGTGTGTGTGTGTGTGTGTGTGTGAGTTCGGGATGTGTGGGTGGGTTGGGGGAGATTTTGTGGGTGGGGATGTTGCAGGCGGGGGAAATGTGAGTGGCTGCGGGTGTTGTGTTTGTAGGTGCGGGATATGTGAGTTGGTAGGGATATGTGTGGTTGCGGGGTGTGTGTGGTTGGGGGATGTGTTTGGCTGGGTGGTTGGGGGGATATGGGTGAGTGAGAGTTGGTGGGTGGAGGATGTGTGTGTCGGTTGGTAGATGTGTGTAGGTGGGGGATATGTGAGTGGGTGATGGATGGGTGGGTGGGTGCATGAATGTGTGCCTGGGGTGTGTTTTATGTGTATGGGGGATGTGTGGTGATTGGGAGATGTGTGTGTGGCTGGGCAGATGTGTACAGGTTTGGGTGTGTGTGTGGTGTGTGGGTGAGGCATGTATGTGTGTCTGTGTGTGTGTGGTTGGGTGGGGGATGTGTGTGTGGTTGGGTGGGGGTTGTGTGTGTGGGAGATGTGTGGGTGGATGGGGGATGGGTGGCTGGGGGGTGTGTCTCATAACATGGTAATATGCATTGTTTATGTTCACAACATTCATTTGAAAATGGTTTTTTTTTTATTCGTATGTGAATTTATTATGCACTATTGATAAATGAAAGATGAGTGATTGGAAGGTCCGAATGTAAGACGGGCCTGCATGCCCAATTTGTTACCCTTTGAATATAAAGACAGTTCGTTCGTTCGTGCACGCCCCAAAGAATAATAGGAAGGATAAATTCAGAACGTATAATCATGGGCAACAATCTGCATTATTGCCGATGACATAGGACTGATAGCAAGACAAACAACAATGGAAGCTCCATTACACTACAGACACAACTGTAAGAACTGTTTATGTTAACATATCAATTCTAAAGACAGCATCAAGAACCCTCCCCCAGGGATCATAGCACAAGATGCTCACAGCGAACACAACAGCACTTTACAAAAACCTGCATTGAGTAACTAGAGACTATGCGTGTTACTGGAAGCACTACAGTGGACAAGAGGACGAAGCAATCAATCACATGTTGTCGGGTCTTGCAAGACAGAGTAGGACAATCAATTGCAACCCTCAAATCGCTCCACCACCAGTACATTATACTGCACGGCGCCATGGATCTACATTAGTTAGTCAGTTAGTTAGTTAGTTAGTAGCTAGCTAGCTAGCTAGTTAGTTAGTTAGTTAGTTAGTTAGTTAGTTAGTTAGTTAGTTAGTTAGTTAGTTAGTTAGTTAGTTAGTTAGTTAGTTAGTTAGTCGACAGATCATCCTCATTGCACATCGAACCATTCAGTCCATAAGTACTCGGATCCCCACCTCAGCAAATCCCGCAACGCGCAGCAGCTAATGACACCAGTTCTGTGTTGGTTTATCAATCTTCTTTGGCTTCCCGCGAAGTGTTCTTGTTAGGCCACACCTCTCTTATTTTTCTGTTCTCGCAGTCTGACCATGGTTGTAGATTCAGAGTCATCACTTGGTTCTCGCAAGAGTCTTACTTCTCGTTGAGCATTCAGAATGTCAGCCTGGTCCATTCGCCCTCCACCTTAGCCTTATGTGCGAGCTTGTCAGCCCGCTCATTTCCTTGTACTTTCGCATGCCCTGGCACAAAGATAAAACTAATCTTTGTCAGCCGAGACCGCTCCAGAGACAGCAATCACTCTCTTCGGATCCATCCCATCTCTATCCTCTTGAGCATGCTCATTGAGTCGCTAAGAAGACGTGTCCTATTGAATGTCTGTGTCTCGAGACATGTGATTGCTTTACTTACTGCCATGATTTCCATAGTCAGGCTACTTGTGGTCTCAACAAAAGACCAGAGTCCTCTTTCATAATTCTCCCTCCGTCCCGCACCGTGAAGGCTCATGAGCTTCTCACATGTAGGACGAGCGACACATCTGTGTATATGAGAGCGTCAATGTGTAACGAATTCTCGAAAATCAACGCCTGTACTTCCGCCTCCACAGCAGCCGGATTTTCTTGTCTGCATTTTCTGTCTAGTTGGATGCAAAATGAAAAGGACGTACATAAATCTGTTGGCACTTGTACCCACTCCTCGCCAGGTTCTAAGTCCTCCAGTGAACACGCCTGTTGAAGAATGTCTTCGGTTTGACCCATCAACGACCTTCCTCTTTATAACCTGCTTCCCTTTAACTTTCTGATTTCACTATGCAGTGGATGTTGTGTGTTTGCGTTAACTCTGTATTCTGTCCCCATTGGTTGGAAAATCAAGAAGGTAGCTCAACGCCCTGCATGCTGTATCTCTCGTACATCCAAGAATAAGGCGCCTAGCTTCGTTCGGTATCCTTTCTATCCCGTCTATCTGCTTACGGCTGATAGTCAGGATCGCCATCGCACACTCAAAAACAGACATGACCAGCCCCTCGTATAAGATGCATAGATGGCGCTGCTCACAGTTTGCTTCAGCCAAACCCCGCATGGCCTTTGTTGTCACCTGGTCTATGGGCTCAATATAAGCAAAGCTTCGATCAAAACGTATCCCCAGGTAATTCATTGCCTGCGTTCTTTCCACAGTCTTTGAACATAGATTTACAGTTGGTGTTGGAGTGTTGACTATATGCTTATTCAAAGAGAACCATGTCACTGTTGCCTTTGTTGGGAAGACCATTGCCCCTGCTTCAGTACACCAAGAACTTATGCGATTGAGTTCGGTTTGTAGTTCCACAGCAACCTGATATCTATCCTTACCCTGACGATACACTAGAACATCGTCGGCAAATGACAATGTCCTCCACGGTCCAGTGATCTGATCGCTGATGATTCTCAGTGTAGGCGTTGAACAGCACCGGAGATAATGGTGATCCCTGTGGTAGGCCAGGATATATTGTTGTTGGTTCCGAAGTCCAGCTGCGACATCTATAAACTACCTTTCCGTTGGAAGAGGGCTGCAGCGATCCAACTAAGGAGGAACAGACTTCTCTTGAGTTCAAGAAGCTGAAGCATAAAAAATCCAATGTTACTCTGTTGTAGGCGTCCTCAAGATCAATTAGCTGCAGCAAAGGTTTCAATGCCTGAGTGGAAACCTTCATAAATATCATGGGAAAAAACTGCTGCATTGGTCCAGGTTTCTCTTTTGGTACGGTACTCTCCCATGATAAGTGGGAAAACACCTTGCTTTCTCTAGCTGGTTTGATATTTTTCTGGCAATTAACTTCTCCAGGCAGCTTGCCTATTGTATTCTGCATAGTTATTACTCGATATCCCTGAATGTTTCTGTGGTCTTTGCTAGGTTTCGGCAAGGGAATCACTTGTAACCACTCACCTTTGATGATAGCACTCCCTAGACTGTTGTTGTATATGTCTGCTAGTTTCTCTAGTTCGTTGTCGGTACACCTATTGATGTCGTCATATCTTATGCCATCTGGCCCTGGAGCGATGTTTTGTTTTGTTTTAAACGTCGAAGCACAGCCTTGATTACTTTTCACTGTGTCTTCATCCGAAATATTCTGGGCCTTGCATCTGTCTGAGGTGACCTCATTGGCAAGATTTCGGCCTCTCATGTCTGTCTGGTTGCTCTGCTCTAGATAGCGTTCGAAGAGGGCTTTGCCCTTGTTCTCGTCAGTCCTCTGCCAGATGAGGTCAGTACCTTGGAAGTCAGAAACTCTCTTATTCTTGACTACCCCACTCAAGCTTTTATGTAGTCGCCAGAACAATTTGAGTGACTTGTCTGTGCTTCTTATTCTTTGACATACCTCTGCCAATTTTTCACTTTTAACCACCTTAACCAGTTTTTTTTTTAATTTGTGAAATAGCTCACTTGTGTGTGCATCTCTCTTTCTAAGTGCATGCGGGGACTAGGATGGGCAAATCTTCTGTTCTTTTGGCGTTTTGCCATTTACTTTCAGCACTGCACTTATCCATACAGGCCTTCTCCACCTCACAATTCCACCTAGGTGGCTGCTTGCCAGCTTTTTTTTTTTTTTTGCATGCCCTTAAACTGTCTGTGCTTGTCGCGCCTTATTTTAGTCCCCACAGTTTGCCCTGTACTGTTATACTGGAAAGTCTTGACCGTTGACTTGTGCTGCCTCATTCTGCCTTTTTCCACCAATATGTTGCAAGGGTGGTGGTCTCTGCCCTGATACCACAGGACACCCCATCTATACACTGTAGTGAAGTGAAGGAGAAACCAGCGCCAGATCAATAGCACTGTCCTCATCACTTGGACAGCTTGCTGTTCTGGTGACACAGCCACTGTTGATACAAACCAGGTCAATGGTTTCAAGTGCATTCTCGAGCTCCTCCCCCTGTGTGTTTTAGGAAATGTTTCCCCATGATCTGCCTTTAGCGTTGAAGTCGCCACAGAAAATAAAAAAATTTTCTTGACGTAATATGTCACTTAAGCACTGCCACTTCTGGGAATCCACACTCGCTTTACGGGCATAAACATTAACCAACACGAATGGTAGACCGGATTGAACTCTAACCGCCTGTATTTGTATGTCGTCATTGTCCAAACTGGACATGTCTAGCTCTGAAGCCATCATACTGTCGCGAATGAGAATCGTCATTCCCAGATGTTGCCTGTTGTAGAAACATTTGAAGCCGGCTATTTTGAGTAGCTGATCGCCCAGTATCGTCTCCTGGAGTGCTACAATGTCGTTCATGTAAACCAGGTTTTCGAGAATAGGGCCACGTTGTGTTACGCGGGCACAGTTCCAATATAGAATACGAGTATTCGTGAGGCCCAGACGGTCACATTTAAGTGAGTAACTTCTCACCTAATCTCCTTTCTTCCCTGGTGCGATGAAGCACACACGATAGATATAGCTGGCTTTCTCAATGTCCCGAAATCACTTGTTCACGTAGCAACTGGAAATGTCAGTAATCACACAGCACATAGAGACAAGCATGGTGAGCTTCTTTTATACTCTGAGCAACATCCAGTGAACACCGTCCGACGTCCTCGTTGTTACTGAGTGGCTAGTAAATCACGCCAAAATGTGTCAAGCAGCCAGGGGGACCCTGAAACAACAAGGAACATTGGTCAGTGTCACAAGCCTGTACCCAGACTTTCCTCCTCACGAACATTATCCACTATTAACAAACCGTATATCCCTCAAATCTATGTGAGCAGGTCAAAAAGTGATCTGCAACAACAAGACTTTACACTTTTAGATAAGAGACCATTTGCTTTTAAACATCTAAAACTAAGAACACCGTCTGCCAATAGGATTCCTAAAATAGTGAAACGAATTAATTTTCTTCTAAGAACCAATACTCCTAGTATCATTTACAAGAAGTTAGAATTGAAGAAACAGCTGCAACCCAGTGAGGCAAAATATATGGTAAGATCCGAGTCATGGTTAGCCACATGATAATGAAAAGCTGAATAATAATAAACTCTCATAGAAAGAAGTCACTCGACTTCTATTCGCCCAAAGAGTTAGGTTCTAAGAGTTTGTCTCGATCATTTTTTCTTTAGCACCTGTCAAATGCTTGCGTGTTATCCATTGTTCAAGTTTCCATTCACTGCCGTATTATTCATTAGTCAACATCCCCACACTGGCATCTTGGCAATAATCATCATAATCATCAATCATCATCAAAACCACAATCATCACCATCCCATTCTCCATCATCATAACCATTTTTATTATAACCATGATCATTATGAAAATAATCACCGCCACTATCATCATTAATATAATCAAGATAATTATCACCATCACATCACATTTAATATCATCATCATCATCATCATCATCATCATCATCATCATCATCATCATCATTATCATCATCGTAATCAACCAACTTGCATGGGTGATCATGTCTCTATAGATCTAATCATCAAAACATGTTACATTTTCATCATCACCACGAAAGATGTTATAAATCTTTTCTCGTGGCTTAACTATGTATCTTCCGGCATAATGTTTCCAGTTGTTACATTATTTTCTTTGTTGCCTCTATCCATGATGTACACTACATATGGATTGCTTCTTTTCTCTCTTTTTCTAGTAATTTTGTAGCCTTTTTTGTCAACTGTATATTTCGTTATTTAGCACTCTTTTTTTTTGGGGGGGGGGGGGAGGAGGGGGGGAATTTTACATTGTTCTGTATCAACATATCTGTATGGCTTCAAAAGGTCACATTGCGTGTTTATTAAATGCTCATTAATGATAGCAATATGTTAAATGTTTCTGTGCAACATGCAGTAATTTTGTTTTCATAATTTTCAAAGGCAATGAATGATCATGTATTCTTTGAGTTCATTGCGTGTTTGCTTTACTCTGTTCTCTACTATCGTGATAAACCTCCAGGCTGATATTATCCATGATACATTGCCCAGCCTCTTCTTCTTTCTTTCTTTCTATCCTTGCCTCTCCGCAAACCTTGTCACAATGTAGCGCAGTTGTCCCCTTCTGGTAGCGCTCGCTCGCTTTTAACTCAAGCGCAGACCATAAATACTATGTATAGTAGTGGTGAACTGAATCTTGCGTGTGGATTAGCTTTCCCTATAACAATGTCCATCGCCATCAGGTGAATCCACACCAACTTCAAAGGCACTTGTAATTAACGTCCCAAGGTCAAGGAATACAGGTCAACATTTTAGTCCAGCTGTCCAGTCTGATGTTAGTATACATTTCTCTGTGTGAGTTAACATCTTTCAAGATATCTACATTACTCTTTTGTATCCGCTTACTGTGTTCTCAACATGCTTGTATCACACCACATTTCCACAGCAACCACATAATTCCTCACTTGTCTTCGGCTACTACCATTCCACAAACGCCTACTTTTTAATAAGGCTAAACTAATTCATAAAATCATATTTCATAATGCTCCAAGCTACATTTGACCAATGTTTAAATATAACGCAAGACATAGCGAACGACTAAATATACTTCATGTCCCTAAACCTAGGATAGACTTATATAAAACAAGCTTTGCATACTCTGCCGCTCAGTTGTGTAATAATCTTCCACAAGAAATCAAAGACACCGAAAATCATTATACATACATTCGCAACCTGTTTGAATCCAACCTCAGTACAGACTAAATTCCCCCATAAACAAAAAACAACAACAACAACAAAACAATAATAATAGTAAATTATGTCAAACGACAACTAGCCAAAAAACATTCCTATATGTATGGCACGTTACACATTCCTTAGGTATTTATAATACCCATGTTAAACATTGCCTCAGTGAGTCATTTGTTATTGATTATTTTTCATGCGTGTTAATGCTTATTGTTCTTTTGTTGTCACAAATTTGCTTCATACGTGTTATCGAATGAAAGAATGTATTAGAGAAAATATAGAAGAAGGGCAGAATGTCAGACGTGCCTGCGTGCCTAAATTCTTAACCCTTTAAAAATAAAGATTTTAGTTCGTTCGTTCGTTCACTTGTCTGCTAAGTGTCCATAATTCACTTCCCTACATCCACATGCGGATCCACATAGCTCATAAGGCTGCGTGTCCATATAACTCACAAGGCTGTGGTGTTAGCTAAGTTGACAGCAAACTGCTCTGATAAAGTCACGAGCAAGTTTTTTTCTCATTTACATGACACAGATGCATTGCAGAGAATATTCTTCATCTTGTGACATGACCCCGATATCTGGGCAATACTACAGTCAACTTTTTTTAAACATATCTTCCACCTAGTGCTAGTAAAGTATCCACATAATTAAATACATTGACATTTTCCTGCCTCATAAAATATTGTAATTGGCACGTGATGATGATGAATAACCAACAAACTGAATTGATTCATCTATAAATCTGACTCCTAGAATGCCAGGTTGGGTACACATGTCATCCCTTGGGCTCCGAGTACTATATGGATGGCTGTAAGCTTAGTGTCTGTACCAGAGAATCAGAGACCGCAGTGAAACACCAGCTAAAAGAACAACGTACGTTAGTATGTTTTTATATTACAGGCTTCATCAACACTATCATCACCACCTTATTAACCAGCTAGCATAGGCGATCATGTCTCTGCAAATCGTAAATTATTTCATCTGCTTATATTGTTCATACCATGATTGTGTGCTGCTCATCTTCTCTCGCTGCGTATCTGTGTGTGTGTGGGTTGAGTCAAGTCAAGGACTCGAATCACAGCACTTGGGACATTCTCTTACGTGTTCAGTGCTCATATTCAACAGCCAGCAAAGAGTCCCGCAACTAATGGTACCAGTTGATGTATGATTATGTGTTCATCTACCCATTCCTGGGAGTACTGAGTGACTATAAGAACGTCTGGTCGACACCATTTACCAGAAGCCTTGTACAGCTTACAAACATTGGATCAGCTTGCTTGGTTCTATGTGACCGTCTTTCTTTAGCTATTTTACGTTGGGCTTCTTTGTTGTGGTATTCTATATTGATCATTCATTCATCCATTCAGTAGCCTGTTCTTTGCCGAACCTCGCTCCCATAACAACCTTCCGGAAAACTTCTCGGTCATAAGCAAGATACCCCGCGTCCAATACACCCTTTTGGAGGTCAAACGCCACATTCTACTCTCATCTTATCTTTAGTCTTCCTCTCGTTCAGGGCAATTACCCTTAGATCCGACGCCCGTGTGTATTGTTGCGCACGTAAAAAATCCCGTGGCAGTTGGAAATCGAAAAAGAGTAGCCTAACGGCGCTGCCCGGGCAAAGTTTCGAGTTAAAATCTACCCAAAGTATTTCAGGATCCTCGCCAATGCAACGGAGTTCGTGCATTGAGCTGAGTTTCTCCAGACTCAGGTTTGAGTTAGGAGGAAAACGGAGCACTTATCGGTTAAACCGTGTGCCATGATGTTGGTCCAACGACTAAACTAAACTAAACTAGACTAATTACCCCTTCATTTATGTTTTCTCCAAACTTTTATGACGTTTCAAGTGGCCAAAATATTTCAATTGTCTTTATTTTATCGTCTTTAGTAACCAACTTTATTCAATTTTCAACTTTTGTCGTATGGATGAATTTGTTCTTGTCTGTATCCAAGATATTCTTAGAACCCGCCTATAACATTTATATTCAAAGACATTTATGCGTTGTTCAGCTTGTTTAGGAAGTGTCCAGGTCTCACAGGCCGATGTTGCAATGTTTTAGTTTTTGTTGAGCAATAGAGATTCGTTTTTTTTTAAAATTTCTTTCATTGTGTTATTATTGTTGTTAATTAATGACGACACGATATTCACAATTTTCAACCAACTCCAATTGCTCCTCACTAACATATATTTCCTTCTCCATATTAATTTATCTGTGTGCATTATCTTTGCTTTGCAATGTTAAGATATAAATTGTGATTTTCACTATTCTTTTGTGTATAGGTTATTAGTCTTTATATACCATTCTGTGATGTGCAAAGTAATACTGTATACTTAGCACGTAGAATATCTTGTATTTTATGACCACCTATATTTAGGGCATAATATTGCTTCGTGATTATATTGTCTCTGACATTTCCCATCATATTTTTGGCGTACAGGTGCAACAAATAGCGGGACAGCACACAACCCTGACGGACACCTTCCTTGATGTCAAGCAATCTGATGTCTCACCATCTATTCTAACCGCTGCTTGTTTGTCTAGCTATAGTATTTTTTAATTAATTGCACTACATGTGATGGAAAGAACATTTTCCTCATGATTTCCCAAAGTTTCTCATGTCTTACACTGTCAAATACCTTTGAATAATCTAAAAAAAACATGAACAGAGGTTTACATTAAATTATCTACACTTCTCTACTATTAAACACATGGTGGGTATGCGATATCCTGTCCCTTTTCTTTGTCTAAATCCAGCTTGAACCACGTTAATAGTTTATTCCATTTTCTATACGAAGCCTTCCCTGTATGATTTTTAGTAGAATATTCCTTGCATGACTGATCAGGGCAACAGTTCTATAGTTTGTGAATAATTGCAAGTTGTCATTCTTTGGTATTGGAATGAAGTCATTTCTCTTCCAATCTTTTGACCATATACCATATTTCCATATCTGTTTACATAATGCGTGATACATTTGTATGCTTTCTTCTCCTTCCGCTTTAATTAGTTCAGCTGGTATCTCAGCACAACCTGGCGATTACAAATTTCATTAGGTTCCTTATTGTCCAGTGCAATTTCATCTATTGAGGGTTAGGTTATTTCTCTGTCATCATTGGTTCCTGTATCTCATTCATATTCTCACATTGATTCATATCACACATTCCACCGCAGTATTTTTTCAGCTTTGTAGATGTTTTTAATAGTTATGTTAGGATATTATTTCCCAACGTGTCACAGATAACACTTAATTCAGGTTTAACATTGAAAGTGTAGGTCTTCCAAGGGTTAAACTGGTGCACTGGCAATATAGATTCGAGTATTGTCATGTTGCCAAAAGAAACCTTTACTCAGATGTTCACGTCGTTAAGATTTGACTGCGGGTCGAAGATGATTCCTGACAAGATATGTATACGTATCACTGGTGAACGTGTTAGCTCTAGACATGTAGATCTCTAAACTAACGCCCCGATCATCCCAAACAAGGGTCAGCATCATCTTGCCTGCTTGCAAATCTTCTGTGATGCGGATGTACGACACAGTTCCTTGTTCGATCTCTTTTTGTCAGGACGAGGTAGTGAACCAAGGTTTTATCTCCAGTAGCAATTCTTGATAGAAAACCACTATCTTCTGCTTCAAAGCACTACACAAGTTCTTGATAAGCGTCAATGCGTCGTTGTTTCAATTCTCGCGTAAGCTGCCGTGACATCCATATTGCAGACACTTTGCGATACTGTAGCACATTATGTATGATGTAGTTTGCTGAACCTTGACTGATGTCAAGATGTGAGGCAATGTCACTCACGTTCAATGGGCGGTTTTTTTGTTGTTTTTTTAACGAGGTATTCAACGGCTGCATTCAACTCCGGGGTCACTACTGGGTGTGCTGACCCGGTCGTGAACAGTCTGTCACAGAAATCACGCCCTTTTGAAACTGCCCACTCCTGGCATACACTTGCTGAACTTACAGGCATGCATCACCATACTGGATATTTATTCGCCAATTATTCTATACTGGATTTACCACTTCACTGATAAAACAAGGATAACAGAACGCTGCTCCTCTTTGGTGCATATCAAAAGTGGGGTGGCCATCTTTATACTGTCCTTATGACGGCACCATGCTCGTCTGCATCGTTATAACACTCTTTCAATCTTTAACAAAATTATTGACACTTTACAAGACATTGACACTGTTATTATAATCGCTATCCCACTTTAAAGGTTTTAATTCATTTTTACAAAAATGTCGTACATTTAACTTCTTTCCTTCATCATCATCATCATCAAGTGCCGTGCCGAATGGCGTAGGCTTTCATGACTCTCCACAGATCTCGTGCCTTGGTTTTCTGGATCAACCCTACCGTTGATATTTCTCCATGCCACCGTCGCAATCCATCCATCATCATTTCTCTTGGTCTGCCCCTGCCTCTCTTCCCCTCGATCTTTCCAGTTGTCACAATGTTCTCCAATGCCTCTCTTCTCATCACATGACCAAAAAAGCTGTTTGCCTCTTTCTTATTGTTGTGTATAATGTTATAGTTTCATTAGCCTCTTTCAGGCAGTCCTTTGTTAGTTACTTTGGCAGTCCATGGAATTCGCAATATTCGCCTAAGGAACCACATCTCTGTTGCTTGCAATCTCTTCCTGATTTGTTCATTTACGTTCCAAGATTCACAGCATACAGCAAAACAGGTTCTATATAGCACCTCAGCACCTCTCTTTCTTACATTCAATGATAGTGACTTATTGCATAATATATTCTTCATTTTCTGAAATGTGGCTTTTGCTTGCCCTATCCAGTTCTTAATCGCTGTTGTGCATCTTCCATCTGATGTTAGAAATGTCCATAGATATTTAAAACTATCCACTTGGTGAAGAATTTTCCCTTCAATCTCTATTTCACATTTGGGTGTCACTTGTTTCTTTGATACCATTGTTACTGATGTCTTGATTTTCAAGGCGAGTCCTTTACTTGCACTCTCTGTTATTACAAAGTCCAATAATTGTTGTAGATCACTTGCATTATCCGCTATCAGTACTGTGTCATCTGCATAGCGTATATTATTTATATTATAATTTCCGAATATTATTTCTGGCTTTTCCTTGATTTCTCCCATTATTACTTCGCTATAGAGGGAGAAGAGATCCGGTGACAAAACACATCCCTGACTTACTCCCAGCTTTATGTGTTCATAATTTCCTTCTTTATTTCCCATTTTAATTGCTGCTATTTGGTTCCAGAAAATATATTTTATTATTCTGAGATCTTTCCCATCAATGTTAATATCTTCCAACATTTTAATCAGTTCATCATGTTTTACTTTACCGAAATGCATTAGTATAATTTATGAAGCACAAATATATGTCTTTCTTTGTCTCTACTGATCTTTCTAATAGTGTTCGTAATGTATATATTGCATTGTTTGTATCTTTTCCTTCCACAAATCCAAACTGTTTTTCACAATTTCCATTTTTATTTTCTTTCTTGTTCTTCTCATTTTACTTCTGAGTAGAAGCTTAGTGACATGATTTCTTTCCTTAGTAATTCAATAGTTTCCTTCTTTCTTGAGATGTTCTACATTTTACTTGTGGTTTGATATATTCTAAATTTAACTTTTTTTTTTGTGGGGGGGGGGGGGGGAGGGGGGTTATTTCTTTAGCTATTCTACATTGAACTTCTTTTTGGGGATATTGTTCATTTAATAAAGTTAGTTGCATATCCTTTACAGGACGTCGCATTTAATACCATCATTTTTTATTTTTTTTATTTTGGTGTATCGCGAAGTTTACGTTCAGTCGTTTATATTCAACATATACTTGCTTTAATACATCTTCAATCTACTGCTATAAAAGTACCCGAATACCCAAATGCATCGAAACCATACAATATTGTATTTGACGCATGATGATGTTGACTAACCTACCAACTGAGCTGATCCATCTGCCATGTCTGACACCCAGATTGCCAGGAGGGGAGGGAA
Organism: Cepaea nemoralis; assembly: GCA_014155875.1. Taxonomy (NCBI): domain Eukaryota; kingdom Metazoa; phylum Mollusca; class Gastropoda; order Stylommatophora; family Helicidae; genus Cepaea; species Cepaea nemoralis. The sequence goes on from JACEFZ010026395.1 coordinate 138,232, forward strand.
CATGTGTGCCCCTATGGGTGGCGTGATCACTACACTTACCTGCCGAAGGTATAATTGTACACAGGATGCAACAGGCAACTTGACACTCGTGCCCATAGGACGATGTAAGTCTGTGTGTGGTTTTATACAACATTCATCATCATCGTCATCATCATCATTATCATCATCATCATAACCAATTGATTAAACAACTAGCATAGGCGATCTTGTCACTTAAAATCTGTAATCCCCAGCGAAATGAAGTGTTGTTATGATTCTTCTTTCATTGTTTCCCTCTGTCTTTCACCACGAATTGTCCTTTTGCTGCATTAAGCTTCAGTTATTCTCTAATCATACAGACGATCAAGTGCTGGTATAGTGTAAATAGCATCCTCTGCTCTGTGTCCCATTGCAGTCATAGTTTTAAGTGCATTGAGTCCCTTTTGAGATCTTGTAACAACCGTCTCCACATGGTCCTTGAAGGAAGGCTCCTGTCAGATGTGATTCCCAGATACTTCAGTTTGTTCTCTCTGTTCTCGCTTCTGCCATCTATCGTGATGCTTGAAGCATCATCTCTCACAATCCTGTTGTCCAGAGATCACCACAACACAGCCGTCTTTTCCGGGTGGATGACAGCACTCATTTCAGTGCACCAGTCAATCACTTTGTCTACGGTCACCTGTAGCTCCTGGGCTGTTTGATCCATATTTCTCCCCTGCCTGTATGCAAGAATATCATCTGCAAATGTTAGAATCCTTCCAACCCCTATATTCGATTTAATCAACAGGTGTAATATAGGGCTGTGACATCCATGTAAAATCTTTTCTTATTAGTTTTAATTTACTATATATATATAGAGATCCTACATTTAATTTTTCTCTTTGGCTATTCTACACTTAACTTTTTTCTTTAACTACTCTTTCTTAAACTATCTTCTTTCTTGGGCTATTCTATATTTAAGTCTTTTGCTATTGTACATTGAACTTCTTTCTTAGTCTATAACATATTTAATGTCTCTCTTGGACTATTCTACATTTAACTTATTTACTCAATATTGAATTGTTTGAATATACACTGGCTCCTTGCTGTCTTGATAGACGATAGTTTGTTACATTGTGCTTCAAAAAGGCATAACAACTACAACCCATGGCGGTGGCGGATGTCACTGTTAAGGCCAATTCGCGCTGTAAATGTTCGTCCACAGTGGATGCGTGTGAACACATGGTCATTTCCACGATCATGTACCACCTTACGTCTCACACGCTCGTTGGTGTAACTTGTCTGCAATCAGTTTCTCCTTTGTCTTTATTCCATTTCTGATATTTACCCTCCATGCAACACGATCAGCGGCGACTTGCTCCCAATGTGCATTATCAATGCCTGTATCAATCATGTCCCGCTTACACACATCTTTGTATCGTAATAGAGGTCGACCCTGAGATCTCTTACCCATCCGTAATTCACCAAAAACGATTACCTTTGGTATTCTACCATCATCCATACTCCTAACATGTCCTATCCATCTAAGTCTACGAAGACTGAGCATGGAATACACCGTCACACAACCTGATCTTTCCAATACTTCAGTATTTGTGATTTTGTTTTGCCACTTAATACCAAGTATTCTTCGCAGACACAGCATATGAAAGCTGTTTAAACGTTTCTCTTGGTGTGAGTAAGTTGACTAGGCTTCACTACCATGACAAAGATTACCAAGGACACATGCTTGATAGACAAGTACATTTGTTCTGACAGTAAGCTTCGTGTTCTCCCAGACTCTTTTTGTTAACGTGTTCATTGTTGTTGCTGCATTACCAATTCTGATGTTGATTTACTGATCTAGGGATAATTTGCTATTTACCCCTGGTCCTAGATATGTGAAATGGTCCACTATCTCCAGTTAGGCGTCATCAATAAAGATTGATGGTACCCCGTGTGCACCTTGTGACATAATCTGTGTCTTCTTTTTGCTAATTTTTAAACCGAAAGGCATATTTCAGTAGAAGTGAAAAGTATATTCCAAAAAGGGTGGGAGCTGGTACATAACCTTGCTTAACTCCACTCTTGATTTCAAAATCTTCTGAAGTTGCACCATCAAACATGATTATACCCTTCATGCCTGTGTGGAACGATTCCACAATGGAGAGAAGAGTTGGCGGGCAGCCAATCTTCTTTAGTGCCTTGAACAGACTCTCACGACTGACCAAATAAATGCCTTTGTGAGGTCGATGAAGGCAATAAACAGTGACTGATTCTGTTCACGGCATTTTTCTTGCATTTGTCGCAATGAGAATATCATATCAATGGTAGTTCGGTTCTGTCGGAAGCCACACTGTGATTCGGGGTAGTCTTGATCTCCTAGGACTTGAAGTCTGCGAAGAACAATTCTGGCAAATACTTTTCCAACAATACACAGAAGTGAGATACCCCTATAGTTGTTGCAGTCGCTCCGATCTCCCTTGTTCTTGTACAGTGTTATGATGCTTGAATCCTTGAAATCCTCTGGGACTTGTCCTTCTGGCCAGCACAGCTCTATTAGCTGGTGGATCTGTAGAGTTAATGTGTCTTGCCCACTCCTGATAAACTCTATTGGAATCCCATCCTTACCTGGAACCTTGCCAGATGCAATTTCATTTATAGCACACTTAACTTCTGTTACGGTGGGAAGTGTGTCCAGGTGGTCAAGAGTTGGTAGGGCCTCTATGGCGTTGAAGGCATCATCCGCTAGTTTAATCTCACTTGAGTGCAGCTCCAAATAGTTCTCTACCCATCTATTCATCTACTGTTTCTTATCAGTAATGATTTCTTCAGTCACGGTTTTCGGTGGTGCACTTCCTTTGATCATTGCACAGGCTTTCTTTATCCTTTCATACATGCTTCTGATGTTTCCCTTATCACTTGCATTTTGAATGTACTCACATAACTTGATCCAATATTCATTTGCACACGCCTGGCAGCCTTTTGCACATCCTTCCTATCTTGCATCAGCTCACTGAGGGTGTTACCCGTTGTTCTTTCCTTGTTTCTTAGGAGAGCTATCTTGTTTTTATCAATCAAGGGCTGCAGTATCTGGCTGTTTGCCGCAAACCAGTCTTACCTCTTATGACCCACAGTCCCGTAAACCCCTACCGCTGTTTTATAAAGAGTTTCCTTAAGTTTACTCCACTTTTCACTTGCTGTACAATTTTCTGATGTATCAGTGAAAGCGTCTTCAAGTTGCTGATAGAACTCAAAGAACTTATCAGGATTATGGCTGTTAATAATATTAATTATGTGGCTAGATTTGTGTTTAGCTGTGTAGATTCTCTTTGGTCTCAGTCTAACCTTTGCAACAACCAAAGAATGATCCGTATCACTAGTCAGCACTGTGGTAACATCGAGTCAATGATGTTTGGTTCATACGTTGTCTTCGTGTGATGATGAAGTCCAGCTGATGCCAATGGCCGGATCTTGGATGTTTCCATGTATCCTTATGCAGCTCTTTTGTTTTAAAAAAGAGGTTTATAATACATAGGTCATTTATGGTGCAGCTGCTTCCCATTGTCATTCATGCGACCGACGCTGTATTTTCCAAAGCACACTGGCCATGAACTCAAGTCCTTGCCCGCACGAGCACTGAAATCACCGAGCTAATAAATGTAGTCGGATTTTGGAACTGCCTTGATCACGGAGTCTAATTCCTCATAGAACGAATCCTTCACATCATCAGGGGAAGTAAGTGTCAGTGCATATGCAGTAATAATGGTGGCAAAACCACAAGAGATTGCCAACGTCTCTAGGGGTTTCAAAAGTGGGTTTAGACAGGCAGATGGTGCGAGTACAGATGAGGCATGAAAATATGAAGATGATATGCACGTTTTAATGACAATACATCATAATATCATAATATCAATGTCATAAATATCACAGAATATTTCTATATCACTCCAAACACGCTCTTGCACCGGCTTTCACAATAATCTTGCGCAGTTATCAAGACAATGCGCACTCGTGTCTAGCCACACACCAACACACGTTAAGTATCGGTCACATTTCTATGCGCGAAATGGGAAGGTCGACGTGCGACAATGGCAGAGTTTGTTCGATATGGATGAAAGGCATATCATCTACTGCGTGGACTTCAATGCCAGAGGCAGTCAATGGGGGAATTGCATCACCAATAGACAGGGAGAAGATTTGGAGGACGCCCTGGCATCTGCTGCCCTAATCTGTCTGAATGATGGGAAGGTCACTAGAATGGCCACTCGACCAGGCGACTCTGACAGCATCATTGACTTGGCTCTGGTGTCGCCCACCATCGCACCAAGGTGCCGGTGGGGCACACTGGGATACTACGATATTGACCACTACCCTTGTGTCATCCTGATCAAGAAAGACGGGGCCATGAGTCAAAGAAACAAGACCAATGCCTTCCCGTACGACACCACTGGTCTAGACGCCATAAGCAAGATCAGAAGAAGGAAACTAACTTCCTCCCGTAGGAGACAAGACAGATGGCTGCAGCCACCATGGTGGAATGGAGAGGTCGAGAAGGTGTGGCTGGGAAAGAGGCAGGCTGTCAAAGACTGGCAAAAGGCCAGAAAGGCTAACATGCCACAGGTTGAGTTGGCGAACCTGAAGACTGAGGTCGTTAGGACGACGACTTTATTCAAATCCTGCGCCAAACAGGCCAAGGCCGACAAATGGGACGAGTTCTGCAGGAAGGTGTGCTCCGAGCAATCTCTTACGACATTCTGGCGCCTCCACAAGAGCATGAACGGTGCTGCACAACGTAGGGGTATTCCAGACTTTCAAGGCACAGACCTCGCATGGAAAAAGTCGGATGCGGATAAAGGTAAGGCCCTTCTTGCACGCTACATAGAACAGACTGACCAGAAAGACGAGCCCGCCAGACAGAGGACCACAACAACACTCTCTCAGTTGTGCGAGGGGGTCGGGACAGACGAAGAATGGACAATCACAGTTGACATATTGCGTGCGATGCTCAAGAAATCACCTAACACCGCCCCAGGCCCAGACGGCATCCGATATGGTGACCTAATGGTGATATCAGATGATGACATGGAAGAACTGGCCAGAGAATTCAACACCAGTATCCAGAGGGGTCAGGTCAAAGAAGAATGGCTACACAGCTACTTGCTGCCGCTGCCAAAACCGAACAAAGACCACTCCAAGATAAGCGGCTACAGAATCATTACGATGCAGAATACTGTTGGCAAGCTACTGGAGAAAATTGTAGCACACAGACTTGCTTGGGACTTGGAACAGCTCGGCTGCTTCCCGCCCACACTTGGAGGATACAGACGCAACAAAGAGTCATGGCTGAATGCGGCGGTCTTTGCTCAAGATGTTTACGAAGGATTTCAGGTCAGAGAAGAGACATGTGCGGCCGCCATAGACTTAGAGGACGCATATAACAGAGTATCTTTCGAGCACTTGATGCAAACCCTCCTTGTACGATGGATAGCTGCAGTTCTACTCCAAAGGAAGGTGGTGCTAAGATGCGGGAGTTGGTCTTCTGAGCCGATAACGATATGTCCAGGATTGCCGCAGGGTTCACCACTGTCACCAGTACTATTCAACGTGTATACGGTGCCGATCACTGAACAACAGTTGGATGGGAGGGGTAGGACTCTATCATTCGTTGACGACATCCTCGTGTATCGACAGGGTCGAGATAGACAGGCGGTTGCCAACCATATGCAGGGCGAACTAGATCGAATTTCCTCATGGTGTGCTGATGCCGACGCCCTTGTCAACCCTGCAAAGGCAACGGTTACATGGTTCTCACTAAACAACCATATTGTGAAAACAGACCTGCCGGCAGTAAGAATGGATGGGAGCATTCTGAGTAGAACCCAGTCAATGACATATCTTGGCGTGAGGCTTGATCGTAGCCTGTCCTTCAGAGATCATGTCGATTATGTCATAACGAAGGCTCGAAAAGGTTTGGCAGCAATGAGAGTCATGGCGACTGCCAATATCGAGCAAAGACTGCTATTACTTCTGTTCCAAGGACTTGTGCTTTCACGCATCGAGTATGCCCTGGCCATCCTCACTGTCAGCCCTACACAGATTGGAAGACTTGAAAAGGTACAAAACGAAGCCATGCGCATCATTTTGGGCTGCACGAGAGACACCAGCTGTGTAGCAATGAGATACCTCCTTGACTTCCCGACAATGGAACACAGGATCAAGATCTGGAGAGCTCGTGCATACTTAAAAATAAGTGCAGATGAGCAGCACCCTCTGCATGACGCTGTATTCAGAGAAAAGGGTGACAGGCTAAAGAGGGGCAAATCATGGATGGGTCGGGCGGAAGATGTCGTCGGACAGGTCTGCAGTCTTAACCAGTATCAACCCCGGCAAGGAATGGGTGCCGGTGCCTCCAGCTTTTAAGTGTACCTTCTCCTGCATTATCACACTCGACAGACGGTGCAGAGAGCAGAACCCTGCCGCTGTCAATGCAGAGGTTAACGCGCTCATCTATGATCACTCAGATAGCCCCGAAGTGCTCATCTATACAGATGGATCTGTTGTAAAGCAGCAGAGAAGTGCGTGGGCATTTACAGCCCGTTCAGCGGGCCAAACCGTTCAAGAATCCAGTGGTGCCCACTCTATGACCACGAGCAGCATGACGATGGAGGTGATGGCAGTTACACAGGCTTTCATATGGCTGGAATCACAGCATTATACCAACGTGTGTGTACTAAGTGATTCAATGAGCATGATTCAGAAGGTCGAAGCTGGATCTGTACGTAGACAGTGGACTGAGTCGCTGCGGAAGTCTGCTGTCCGCAAAGTCACCTTCATCTTCGTCCCGGGACATGCGGGAGTCGAGGGAAATGAACGAGCTGATAAATTGGCTGGCTCTGCACCCCCTGTAGATGGCCAGCCCATGGATCGTGCCGATGTTATTAACGCCCTTAAAGATATGGCGAGAACAGAGGATTTTGACGCCAGTGATTCCACATCGCTCTCCAGGATGAAAGACCTGGGAGTAAGAATCGGCACAGCCAGACGCGAGAGGTACATCGGGAAAACAAAGCGCCTCGTCAACCAACACAGAACTGGCACTATTAGCCACCGGACGCTGATGCATATGCTGGGGGGAGGATCTGAGCACCTATGGACATGTCCGGAGTGCAACGAAGATACCCTAACTGATAACTGATAACAGAACTGAAGTATCGGTCACATTCATTCGCACTGAAGTCTAAGCATAAATCTATCCTGCCTCTCCACACAGTCACACATCCTCTCTCATCCGTGTCCGAGTCTCGTCTCCCGTTTCCTACTAGTCCAGTTGTCACGAGGTACTTGACCCTCGTGCAGTCCGTGGGAGGTGATGCTGTCACGTCTGTCCCGCACTCGCCTGTTGAGGCCAGGCGTACTGCGTCATTCTGTCCAAGGTGAACTTGTCCCGTCACTCAAGGGTACGGTCCTGTCTCTAACTTACTGATTTAGGCGTCTGGACTGTTCTACTACCCCCGTACTCTCCCCCATGTCCTTATGTATGTCTTCTGTCCTCTGTTATGTCGTAACCAGGACTTGACATGCGGGGATAATAGACTTTCATTACCTCCAGTTGAAATTTCAACCATTCCACGTAGCGAATTCTTCACTGCAAAGCCCTCATCATGTTACCTTTTTTCTGCCTTCCCTCTACCCTTCCAAAAAAAAGGTGTAATTATTTTCCTTGACTGACCCTTCCTCAGCGAGGCGAGTCTCCTGCAGGCCAGCAATATTAATGGGAAGACTATTGATTTCGGCATCAATCACAGCCGTTTTTCTCACATCGTTAATATTCGCCAGATCAGTGGAAAATCATGGACACATGGTTTTTACGTTCCAGGTTGCAAGCCATAGCTTGAGGTTTCTATTTTTCTTTTTAGTAGTACCTGGTGCATTGGTTTTACAGCCTGCGATTCGGATTGTGACCTAGCCCCAAGCACCCATTGAAGCAGGTGGGCTGTGGCGGATCAGCACCCAATTGACCGGGGTTGTCCAGCTTGAGGCGGGTGGTAGCTGATCAGTGACACCTATAGGTGTCTCCCACTGTCAAAGGCAACCCTTGGCACCCCGTGTCTACGCCAGTTAACATGGACTTATAACTACCTCTCGCTTTGATTCCGAGATGGATTAAGACCAGGGATTGAGTTATACATCTCCATTGGACAAAGGCTGGGCTAAAATATAGAGACCATGTGTTATCTATTCAGCATGATCCCTCTCTCGGCCTGCCTAGTTCACTCCAGGCGAAAGGAACACGAATACATCTGGAACAAGACAAGCTACAGAAGCTGCCGGATCAGCAAAGCAGTACTCTAACTGTCCGCCTGTCGGAGCTTCTATCCTAGACCAGCTGCCAACCAAGGCTTAGTGCCTGGTCTGCCCTGCCATGACATTTTGTCTTTGGGCTGCATTTCCTAGCACCAGGGTAAGGCTTGTACCCTTCCAATTGCGCGCTTTCGCTCGTAGCCGTTGGCACAATGTGAGGTGTCGGGTTTGGTAAGCGCAGCCCAACATTCGGCGCTAACAGAAAGCAAGTAGTACCGTCTACTGTCATTCGGTAGCTTAGTCATATCTGACTAAGACCTCACACACACAACCATATCATCATCATCATCATCAAGTGCCGTGCCAGCTGGCGTAGGCGTTCATGGCTCTCCACAGATCTCGGTCTTTGGTTTTCTGGATCATCTCTGCTGCTGATATTCCTCCATGCCACCGTCTCAATCCATCCAGCATCATTTCTCTTGGTCTGTCTCTGCCTCTCTTCCCCTCGATCTTTCCAGTTGTTACGATGTTCTCCAATGCCTCTCTTCTCATCACGTGACCGAAGAAAGATGTTTGTCTCTGTCTTATTGTTGTATATAATGTTCTAGTTTCATTAGCCTGTTTCAGGCAGTCATCGTTAGTTACTCTGGCAGTCCAAGGAATTCGCAACATTCGTCTCAGGAACCACATCTCTGTTGCTTCTAATTTCTTCTTACTTTGTTCATTTACATTCCAAGATTCACTGCCATACAGCAAAACTGGTTCTACATAGCATTTCAGCACTCTCTTTCTTACATTCAGTGATAGTGACTTATTGCACAAGATACTCTTCATTTTCTGAAATGCGGCTTTTGCCTGCCCTATTCTGCTCCTAATCTCTGTTGTACATCTTCCATCTGATGTTATAAATGCCCCTAGGTATCTAAAATTATCCACTTGGTTAAGGATTTTTCCTTCTATTTCTATGTCACATTTTGGTGTCACCATTTTCTTTGATATTACCATTGTTACTGTTTTCTTGATATTCAAGGAGAGTCCTTTCCTTGCACTCTCTGTTACTACAACGTCTAATAATTGCTGTAGGTCTGTTGAATTATCCGCCACCAATACTGTGTCATCTGCATAGCGTATATTATTTATATTATAACCTCCAACTAGTATTCCTGGCATCTCTTTGATCTCTCTCATTATTACTTCGCTATACAGGGAGAAAAGATCTGGTGACAAGACACACCCCTGTCGTACTCCTAGCTTTATCTGTTCGTAACTACCCTCTTTATTTCCCATTTTAATTGCTGCTACTTGGTTCCAGTAAACATTCTTTATTATTCTTAAATCTTTTCCATCAATGTTGATATCTTCCAACATTTTAATCAGTTCATCATGTTTTACTTTATCAAATGCCTTAGTATAATCTATGAAGCACAAATATATGTCTCTCTGTTTCTCTATTGACCTTTCTATTAGTGTCCGTAATGTATAAATTGCATTGTTTGTGCCCTTTCCTTCCACAAATCCATACTGTTCTTCACTAATTTCCATTTTTATTTTCTTTTTGTTTCTTCTCATTATGATTCTGAGTAGAAGCTTAGTGATATGGTTTATGAGGTTAATTGTACGAAAATCTTCACAATCAATTGCTCCTGGTCTTTTTGGTATAGCTATAAATACAGATTTCAGCATATCACTGGGTAAATATCCACTAGCTGTAAATATCATTCAACATTTTGGTTAATATATCTACTCCAAATTCTCCCAACACTTCTAATTCTTCTATTGTGATTTCATCTGGCCCAGCTGTTTTTCCTTTCTTCATACGTTTCATAGCGTCAGCGACTTCTTCTTTCAGAATAGGTGGACCTTCTAAGTTACTATCTTCTGTTAATTCTTCCCTTTCTCCGTCATATAATTCTCTTATATACTCATTCCACCTCTTCATTATAGCACCTTCCTCTAATATTATCTTTCCTGTTTTTGATTTCAAACACCCTGTATTTATTCTTATTTTTCTTCCTGTAAGCTCACTGATTTGTCTGTACATATTTTTTGTATCATTAATGGAATTTAATTCAATTTTTTTTGCATTGCTCGTTTAACCAACTTTCTTTAGCCTTCCCACATTTATCTTTTATTTCTTTATTTATCTTAGCGTATTCTTGTTTGTCATTTTTACTCTGTTTTCTTTTGTCCATCAGTTTTAAGATTTCTTCATTCATCCATTTTTTCTTAGCTATTTTGCCTCTCTCCGGTAATACTTCTTTGCTAGTTTGATGAATGGAGTCCCTTAACATTTCTCATTGTTCATTTATACTCTGTATTTTAGCTATCGCATTGTACCTATTTTTCACAGTCACTCTGTATTGTTCTTGCATTTCTTTATCTATTTTCAGAACCTCTTTATTAAGTCTCATGTTCTTAACCATTTTTTTCCCTCTCTTTAATCTTACTTTTATTTGTCCACATAGTGGTACATGATCACTATTACAGTCAGCACCAGGCATTGTCTTTACATTAATTAAAGCATTTCTATATCTTTTATTAATTAGTATGTAGTCAATTTGGTTGCGTATTTTCTTATCAGGGCTTTTCCATGTGTACAGTCGTCTTTTATGGTGTTTAAACCATGTGTTTCCAATTATCATATCATTGATATTTGCCCATTCTATTAGCTTTTCCCCTCTTTCATTTCTTGTACCTAAACCATAATTCCCCACTACATCATCCATTTTCCCCTTTCCTACTTTTGCATTAAAATCACCAAGTATTATTTTTATTTCTTGTGATCCAATTTGAGCCATCACCATTTCTATTTCGTCGTAAAAGTGTTGTATTTCTTCATCACTACTGCTTGTTGGTGGTGCATATACCTGTATAATATTTATGTCTACTGGTTTGCCTTTGATTTTTACCATAACTACTCTATCTGAAATACACCAGTATCAATTAATTGACTTGGCTGTTTTTTCGTCTAATATTATTCCTACACCTTTTTCATGTGTATCCCCTCCAGAATAAATTATTGTGTGATTGTCAGCTATAATTTTGCCCGATCCCTTCCATCTCATCTCACTAACGCCTAGTATATTCATTTTCATGCTATCCATCTCTCTTAGAACATTGGTCAACTTTCCTAGCTCATTTAATGTCCTAACATTCCATGTTCCTACTCTAAATTTATTTATTTTAGTTATGATTTTGCCATCAGTAGCTGGATGACGGTCTGGTGTCACCTGTGGCTCATGACTGTCCCTACCGGACGAGGATGTCCTAAGACAGCCATTAACGTCGTTCACTAACTCTGATATATGTTTTGCCATGAAATCTTGGGAAGATAATGTGGTGGTTTCCCCTTGCCTTCCACATTCACATGGTGGTCTTTTACCTCTGCCTTTGACAGCCATTTCCGACTGTAAGGACAAGTGAGTGCCCTGCTCTGCTCAGCTGCAGAGTTGTCCACTTATTCCGGTGGATACTCGGTCCCCAGAGCTGTGTTAGCCACACCGTGGTGTGTTTCCATCCTCTACCACGTGGAGGTGCAGTTGGGATTTTCCCTTCCTAAAGTTATGGTCTATGACCAAAACTCTCCAGTACTTTTAGAGGACTTAGATTTAATAATGAAGGGCCGCCAATTTTGAATATGGAGGTTCGAAATGTTCTTAAGCATATGAAAGCTGGCAAGGCACCCGGTGCAGATAACATCACAACAGAAATGATTAAAGCTTTAGAAGAATTTGGACTAGAGCAATTCACCAGACTGCTGAACACATTATATGATACAGGAGATATACCTTCTGAATTATGTAACTATGTATTTATTGCAATTCCAAAGAAATCAGGAGCCTTGGAATGTGATCAACATAGAACAATTAGTATAATGAGTCACATCACAAAGAATTTGCTACGAATTATCATGCAAAGAGTGAGGAAGGAAATACAACCTGAAATAGGGGACGAACAATGTGGGTTTGTAGAAGGAAAAGGTACAGTAAATGCTGTGTATATGCTGCGAACAGTTATTGAACGCGCTATAGAAGTAAACAAGGATATACATCTTTGCTTTATTGACTACACAAAGGCTTTTGATAGAGTTAGACATGTCAACATGGTGGATATGCTTGCAGATCTATAAATTTATGGGAAAGACATTAGACTTATAAAAAACATATATTGGAAACAAGCTGCCATAAGGATTGATAATGAAGTGGGACAATATCAACGTTTTAAGAGAGGTGTTAGGCAGGGATGTGTAATGTCTCCAGATCTTTTTTCCCTATACAGTGAAAATATTTTCAGGAATGTAGAAGATATAAATGGAATCAGCATTGGAGGATGAAACATAAATAACATTAGATATGCAGATGATAAAGTGCTGATTGCAGACAATGCACGAGATCTACAACAATTAGTAGACGCAGTTGTGGTACACAGTGAGCAGCTGGGGTTGGAATTAAATTGTAAGAAGACACAGATTATGGTCGTCACTAGGAAGAACGAAGTACCACAATGTAATGTACAAGTAAATGGGAATATTCTTCAACAAGTGAATCGGTACAATTATATCCTAACAGTCATAACATCTGATCGGAGATGCCTTGAAGAGATTAGAACAAGAATCGCCATGGCAAAAGTAGCCTTTAGCGAGATGAAAAACATTCTGACCAATAAAATTATGTCAATTGAAACTACTGAAAAAGAGTGTTGAGGGGATACATAGAGCCTGTTCTTTTGTATGGATATGATACTTGGACAAAGTGCAGTTTAGCTGAAAAATATCTGATGGCTGCAGAAATGTGGTTTCTGAGGAAAATGCAAAGAATACCATGGACAGACAGAAAAACCAATGACCAAGTACTACAGGAGACAAATGAACATCGTAAACTGATTAGAGAAATTAGACGTAGACAATCAACATTTTTTGGACATGTTATGAGAAGAAATGGATTCTAAAACTTAGTGACAACTGGCAAGATCGAAGGGAACAGACCAAGAGGAAGACCGAGAGGAAAATACCTGGATGGCTTGGCCACATGGCATGGACGAGACAGGAACACTGAGCTGATCCACGACGCTGGTGATCGATTGAAATGGCGAGTCATGACCGCCCACGCTTTCCGGCATGGCACATGATTGATTGATTGATAACATTATACCTACATTTGCACAACCATGTAACATTATATCTAAATGTACACAACCGTATAACATTGGTTAAATACATCTTAGATTTACTACTATTAATGTTTCCAAATTCTTAAATACATTGATACATTCAATAATGTTATTGACACATTGCTTGAATACATCTTTCATTTACCACTATTAATGTTTCCAAATACTTAAATACATTGACACATTCAATATTGTATGTGACACAAGATGATTTTGACCTGCCTACACATGAATTGATTCCGCTGACACAGATTGCATGTATGGGAGCACATGTCACCCTGTCGGGTCATGGCTACATTGAGAAGGGAGGTCAATGTTTTCAGTGTTCACGAGATTCAGAGGGCAATGTGGAATACGTGCCAATGGATCCGTTAAGTCCATGTATGTTTTTACATCACACAACCATCATCGCTATCATCATCATCATCATCATCATCATCATCATCATCATCATCATCATCATCATCATCTATTGATTAACTAATTAGCAAAGGCGATCACGTCTCTTCACATCTTTCATATCCAGGAAAACATTATTTCATCTGCCGGCTTCGAGCGAAGGGGTTACTGACGCAGTTCCTAATCTCACATACCGCGTTCGAAACACAGCTGCGGGCGATTTGGCAGCGAATAGCCTTGCGTAGGATTTTTATTTATACAATGTTATTGTGTAAAATGGTTGTTCAGAAACCAATGGCAAACTACTGAATGTAAACTTGCCAAGAGATCGAAGACACCAAAGCAAGGCTGGGTTGAACGCGACGCCCTGTAACGAATATGAAACAAACTTTTAACATTTTTAGTGTCAATGTTGAGCTGAGCTGAGTTGAGCTGAGTTAAGTTGAGTTGAGTTGGGTTGAACAAAGAACTGAAATCACTGCACACAAGATATTCCCATACGCACTCAATCTTTCAGTATACCATTACGCAGTGCTGTTATGAATCTTCTGACTGTTACCCCACGCCCCAAACGCTTCTATTGCTATATTCTGTTAAATCTATGCTCTACTCATAATGTACTACAATGTTGACTACCTCTTGTTTTATAATGTTTAGAAAGTGGTCTGTGTGTTTTGACCTCCCTCAGATTCTTGCGATTATTCATTAACACTCTGTGGCATTTTCAACATTCTTCCTTAAAACCACATGTTAATAGTTTTAATGAGTTCGCTTATTTGTTTGCTACTTCAAAATTGTGTATTCCCATCGTGAATTTAAACCCAGAAATTACAATACACTTTATTGCCCTCATGTTTCGTTACGTCATGTCTGAAGCATATTGCAGTTTATACCTTATATAAAGTGATTATAAAAATCATATGTTTGCTAACATACATAACACACACATAGTCATTGATACAATATTATGCTTTGAGGGAAAAAGGGGGGGGGGGGAAGAGACAGGGGCCACCTCTGACCACCCGTGGAAGTGGTGAAGCGCCCCAATACAGAACCCAGCTATATGACAGCATTGTTTAGATATGAACTATCAGGCATAAGAGGGGACCGCCACGCTTAATAGTGTCCTGGTATGCTGGCAGTAACGAACACCAATATAAAATAACAATAAAATATATTTGGAAAAGATTCCAACTCAGATTTTAAACAAACTGACTAAATTACAGGATGATGTAATAAAAATGATTGAATGATCAGCTGCTAACAGTAACTGTTTAATGCGATGGGTGGGCCAGTTTATTATTTACAAGCTTATCAAATCGAGGCTGGATTGTAGACAACGTTACCCGCAAAGGAGAACAAATTCCCATACTGCTTTCTGTATTTTGTCTTAATAATGCTCATGGACGAAAGACCAGTTTCGCAGAGGTACGTATCGGAAATAGGAGAACTTTCAAGGCGATTTCAGTAAGTTCAGGAAATTATGCTTCGACATGTACCCAAAAAGAGGCTAGTGATGTCATCGGTTTCGAAAACAATCTTCAATCCTTGGTCAGACTACAGATCCAGCAGTTAATCTTGTAAGTGACATTCAAATCAGCTTTTGATGCTTTGAATGGATTTCGAATCCATCCAGTCCCTATTCGTGGATCATCTTCTCGTGGAAAGTAAAACTCGAATTGTTCAGTCAAATTACTATTTTTAACTTTCCATTGAACCAATGATTGCACAAATAAATGAATATTAACAAATATTCTGGCTTATATTACACACATTATTACATCCCTTAAGAAGAATTTCCTTTTTTTTTTTTTTTGTATGGTCTGTCTTGAACATTTTGAATAAAGTGCGAATTTGTAAAGTTAAATACTTTATACAAAGCACAGGCTCTCGCCTACAGGCCTATCTTGACGTGAGCTGAAATTCGCATTGATGAGGATAAGACAGGTTTCTCCTTCTTGTGACGTGTGACGAGAATAAGAAAAGTCTCCTTCAGATGTCAGCAACCTATTGTCATTGTAAGATCCCTCCTTTAAAGATGTCTTCAATATTCTTTTCATCCGTCCACGGTGCTCTCATCATTATTCTATTAAAGCCACATTTCCGGAGCTTCCACATAATGTCTCACTTGCTTTATTTATAAGTCCAAGATTCCTCCCGTATATCAGACTGGCTCAATATTTGCCAGTCTCCACTGACAAAGATGCAATCATGAGAGTATATTTAGTCGTATTAACTGGCGCTATTGCCTAGGCTGCGAAGGAAGGCGGCTTTGGGCGGAAGAGCGCAATTGGGAGGGTACTAGCCTTATCCTGGTTCGAGGAAATGCAACCCAAAGACAAAATAAGTCATGGCAGGGCAGACCAGGCCCTAAGCTTTGATTGGCAGCTGGTCTAGGATTGAAGCTCCGACAGGCGGACAGTTAGAGCATTGCTTTGCTGATCCGGCAGCTTCTGCAGCTTGTCTTGTTCCAGATGTATAGGTGTTAACTTTCCTCTGGAGTGAACTAGGCAGGCCGAGAGAGGGATCATGCTGCATGGGCAACACATGGTTTCTTTATTTTAGCCCAGGCTTTGTGCTATGGAGAGCTCAGAGATTGAAGGCCAAGACCAAAATTAGCAGGGTACTAATCAGAGAGTTGCTTTTTGCGGATGATGCTGCGATTACGACCCACTCTGAGGAAGAATTACAACATCTACTATCTGCATTCTCCAATGCTTGTTCTGAATTTGGTTTAACAATTAACAAAAAGAAGACACAGATTATGTCACAAGGTGCACATGGTGTACCATCAATCTTTATTGACGACGCCGAACTGGAGATAGTAGACCATTTTACATATCTTGGATCAGAGGTAAATAGCAAATTATCCCTCGATCAGGAAATCAACATCAGGATTGGCAAGGCAGCAACAACAATGAACATGTTAGCAAAAAGAGTCTGGGAGAACAGGAAGCTCACTGCCAAAACAAAAGTCCTCGTCTACCAAGCCTGTGTCCTTAGTACTCTTCTTTATGGCAGTGAAACCTGGACAACTTACTCACGCCAAGAGAAACGTTTAAACAGCTTTCATATGCGGTGTCTGCGAAGAATACTTGGTATTAAGTGGCTAGACAAAATCACAAATACTGAAGTATTGGAAAGATCAGGTTGTGTGACGGTGTATTCCATGCTCAGTCTTCGTAGACTTAGATGGATAGGACACGTTAGGAGGATGGATGATGGTAGAATACCAAAGGACATCTTTTTTGGTGAATTACAGATGGGTAGGAGATCTCAGGGTCGGCCTCTACTACGATACAAAGATGTGTGTAAGCGGGATATGATTGATACAGGCATTGTTAATGCACAATGGGAGCACGTCGCCGCTGAACGTGTTGCATGGAGGGCAACTATCAGAAATGGAATAAAGACAAAGGAGAAAATGATTGCAGATAAAGCACTGGTAACCTTATGTGGGTATGTGAGCCGGTCGTTCAGAAAGCAATGACGAACTAAAATGTTTTGCATATCCTTTACAGGACATCGTTGTCAACATTAGCATCTTTCAGCCGATTGTTGATTTCTTGGTAAGATTACCCTCAGTAGTTTGCCATTGCTTTCTGATTGACCGGCTCACATACCCAATAAGTTACCGACGAGGAGAGAACCGCTTCCAATTCTCGCGCAACGTCACGTTACTTACGAGAGTATACCAGATTACGGAGAGAGTAATGACAAACTACTGAACGAAATACTTGCCTAGTACATCAACAGCAGCTGAAAAATGCTGGTGTTGACTGCAAACAATTTTTAAAAAATGCCCACCCAAGATGATAAGGATAATACTGACTATGGGGGTTGGGACTACTATATGGGCGGGAACTACTTCAGGGACTGGAGACTACTACAGGAGCTGTGGTTACTACATGGGCGGGGACTACTTCAGGGACTGGAGACTACTACAGGAGCTGTGGTTACTACATGGGCGGGGACTACTTCAGGGACTGGAGACTACTACAGGAGCTGTGGTTACTACATGGGCGGGGACTACTTCAGGACTGGAGACTACTACAGGAGCTGTGGTTACTACATGGGCGGGGACTACTTCAAGGACTGGAGACTACTACAGGCGCTGTGGTTACTACATGGGCGGGGACCACTTCAAGGACTGGAGACTACTACAGGAGCTGTGGTTACTGCATGGGCGGGGACCTCTTCAAGGACTGGAGACTACTACAGGAGCTGTGGTTACTGCATGGGCGGGGACTACTTCAGGGACCGGAGACTACTACAGGAGATGTGGTTACTACATGGGCGGGGACTACTTCAGGGACCGGAGACTACTACAGGCGCTGTGGTTACTGCATGGGCGGGGACCACTTCAGGGACTGGAGACTACTACAGGAGCTGTGGTTACTGCATGGGCGGGGACCACTTCAGGGACTGGAGACTACTACAGGAGCTGTGGTTACTGCATGGGCGGGGACCACTTCAGGGACCGGAGACTACTACAGGCGCTGTGGTTACTGCATGGGCGGGGACCACTTCAGGGACCGGAGACTACTACAGGCGCTGTGGTTACTGCATGGGCGGGGACCACTTCAGGGACTGGAGACTACTACAGGAGCTGTGGTTACTACATGGGCGGGGACCACTTCAGGGACTGGAGACTACTACAGGAGCTGTGGTTACTACATGGGCGGGGACTACTTCAGGGACGGGAGACTACTACAGAAGCTGTGGTTACTACATGGGCGGGGACTACTTCAGGGACGGGGGACTACTACAGAAGCTGTGGTTACTACATGGGCGGGGACTACTTCAGGGACGGGAGACTACTACAGGAGCTGTGGTTACTACATGGGCGGGGACTACTTCAGGGACTGGAGACTACTACAGGAGCTGTGGTTACTACATGGGCGGGACTACTTCAGGGACTGGAGACTACTACAGGAGCTGTGTTACTACATGGGCGGGGACTACTTCAGGGACTGGAGACTACTACAGGCGCTGTGGTTACTACATGGGCGGGGACTACTTCAGGGACTGGAGACTACTACATGAGCTGTGGTTACTACATGGGCGGGGACTACTTCAGGGACTGGAGACTACTACAGGAGCTGTGATTACTACATGGGCGGGGACCACTTCAAGGACTGGAGACTACTACAAGAGCTGTGATTACTGCATGGGCGGGGACCACTTCAGGGACTGGAGACTACTACAGGAGCTGTGGTTACTGCATGGGCGGGGACCACTTCAGGGACTGGAGACTACTACAGGAGCTGTGGTTACTACATGGGCGGGGACCACTTCAGGGACTGGAGACTACTACAGGAGCTGTGGTTACTACATGGGCGGGGACCACTTCAGGGACTGGAGACTACTACAAGAGCTGGGGTTACTACATGGGCGGGGACTACTTCAGGGACTGGAGACTACTACAAGAGCTGGGGTTACTACATGGGCGGGGACTACTTCAGGGACTGGAGACTACTACAGGAGCTGTGGTTACTACATGGGCGGGGACTATTTCAGGGACTGGAGACTACTACAGGAGCTGTGGTTACTACATGGGCGGGGACTACTTCAGGGACTGGAGACTACTACAGGCGCTGTGGTTACTACATGGGCGGGGACTACTTCAGGGACTGGAGACTACTACAGGAGCTGTGGTTACTACATGGGCGGGGGACTACTTCAGGGACTGGAGACTACTACAGGGAGCTGTGATTACTACATGGGCGGGGACAACTTCAAGGACTGGAGACTACTACAAGAGCTGTGATTACTGCATGGGCGGGGACCACTTCAGGGACTGGAGACTACTACAGGAGCTGTGGTTACTACATGGGCGGGGACTACTTCAGGGACTGGAGACTACTACAGGAGCTATGGTTACTACATGGGCGGGGACTACTTCAGGGACTGGAGACTACTACAAGAGCTGGGGTTACTACATGGGCGGGGACTACTTCAGGGACTGGAGACTACTACAGGAGCTGTGGTTACTACATGGGCGGGGACTATTTCAGGGACTGGAGACTACTACAGGAGCTGTGGTTACTACATGGGCGGGGACTACTTCAGGGACTGGAGACTACTACAGGCGCTGTGGTTACTACATGGGCGGGGACTACTTCAGGGACTGGAGACTACTACAGGAGCTGTGGTTACTACATGGGCGGGGACTACTTCAGGGACTGGAGACTACTACAGGAGCTGTGATTACTACATGGGCGGGGACAACTTCAAGGACTGGAGACTACTACAAGAGCTGTGATTACTGCATGGGCGGGGACCACTTCAGGGACTGGAGACTACTACAGGAGCTGTGGTTACTACATGGGCGGGGACTACTTCAGGGACTGGAGACTACTACAGGAGCTGTGATTACTACATGGGCGGGAACAATTACTTGAGCATGGACTACTGCAGGAATAAGAAGCTGTGATCTCGCATTGGCAAGTTCAAAATTGTCTATACAATGTGTGGCTGGCACCGTTTGCCCGCACATCCTCAGGGCAGTTTACATGGATCATGTCATTGCTGTTTATTTACTACATACATGGCATGGTCCTATGGTGGATAGCGCGCTTACCCGTGTACACACACACACACACACACGCACGTTACACATACACGCACACGCTCATGCATATATGCACACACGGATGAGAATACATGTAGACTACTGCTTTCGGAGCAACCGTTATGGTAACATATCCTTAGATATGGACTGTATCAAGTGTGTACTTGCGCTAATAATGGCGTCATATTTCTATACAAAACAGAGACATGCTGTTTGAGGGGAACTGTCTTTCAAGATGGGCAAACCTTCACCCCTCCTGGAGACTCCAAATGTGTCCAAAGCCGCTGTTCTAAAGGAGATGTTACCTACAACAAAGAGGGTAGACAGCTAATATTTCAGCCGGGCTGTTTCATTACCTGTACTGTTTGTTCTATTAACTGCAGTGTTTGTTATATTACATGTAGTGTTTGTTCTATTGCCTGAGTGCTTGTTTTATTACATGTAATGCTTGTTCTATTACAAGTTGTTCTAGTTCTATTATATTACCTGCTGTTCTTATTCTATTATTATATGTTGTGTTTTTATATTATGTGTAGTGCTTGTTCTAATGCATGTCATGCTTGTTATTTTGTCTGTGGTGATTGTTCTATTACATTTCGTGTTTGTTCTATTACCTGCTGTTCTCATTCTATTGAGTTTAGTGTTTTATATTATCTGTAGTGCTTGTTCTAAAACATGCAATTTTCTTCCATTACGTGTAATGTTTGTTCTATTGCATGTTGTTCTTGGTCTAAAACATGTAGTGTCTGTTCTATTACTCGAAGTGTTTGCTCTGTAACATTTAATTTTGTTCTATAACCTGCAGTCTTTGTATATTATCTGTAGTGGTTGTTCTATAATATGTAGTGTTTATTCCAATACCTATAGTGTTTGTTATGTTGCATGTAGTATTTTTGTTCTATTTATATGTAGTGTTTGTTCTTTTACCTTTAGTGCGTGTTCTATTTCATGTAGTGCTGGTTCTGTTACATGTAGCTTTTGTTATATTACTTGTACTATTTTTCTAGTATCTGTTGTGTTTGTTCTATTACCTGTAGTGCTTGTTTTATTATCTGTAATGTTTGTTCATACTGTATTTTAATGTTGAAAATAGTTCCTTCAGATCTTCCATGACGCCGTAGCAGATTTGTGACTATGTAGGTATATTGTCTTTCCCTCTTTTACGCTCACCTCCTCTCTCTCTCTCTCTCTCTCTCTCTCTCTCTCTCTCTCTCTCTCTCTCTCTCGTCTCTCTCTCTCTCTCTCTCTCATCTCTCTCTCTTCTCTCTCTCTCTCTCTCTCGCTCTCTCTTCGCTCTCTCTCTCTCTCTCTCTCTCTCTCTCTCTCTCGCTCTCTCTCTCTCTCTCTCTCTCCTCCTCTCTCTCTCTCGCTCTCTCTCTCTCTCTCTCGCTCTCTCTCTCTCTCTCTCTCTCTCTCGCTCTCTCTCTCTCTCTCTCTCCTCTCTCTCTCGCTCTCTCTCTCTCTCCTCTCTCCTCTCTCGCTCTCTCTCTCTCTCTCTCTCTCTCTCTCTCTCCTCTCTCTTTCTCTCTCTCTCTCTTTTTCCCTCTCTCTCTCTCTCTCTCTCTCTCTCTCTCTCTCTCTCTCTCTCTCTCCTCGCTCTCTCTCTCTCTCTCTCTCTCTCTCTCTCTCTCGCTCCTCTCTCTCTCTCTCTCTCTCCTCTCCTCTCCTTCTCTCTCTCTCTCTTTTTCCTCTCTCTCTCTCTCTCTCTCTCTCTCTCTCTCTCTCTCTCTCTCTCTCTCTCTCTCTCTCCTCTCTCTCTCTCTCTCTCTCTCTCTCTCTCTCTCTCTCTCTCTCGTCTCTCTCTCTCTCTCTCTCTCTCTCTCTCTCTCGCTCTCTCTCTCTCTCTCTCTCTCTCTCCTCTCTCTCTCTCTCTCTCTTCTCTCTCTCTCTCTCTCTTTTCTCTCTCTCTCTCTTCCCTCTCTCTCTCTCTCTCTCTCTCTCTCTCTCTCTCTCTCTCGCTCTCTCTCTCTCTCTCTCTCTCTCTCTCTCTCTCTCTCTCTCTCTCTCTCTCTCTCTCGCTCTCTCTCCTCTCTCTTTCTCTCTCTCTCTCTTTTCCCTCTCTCTCTCTCTCTCTCTCTCTCTCTCTCTCTCTCTCTCTCTCTCTCTCTTCTCCCACTCTTCTTGTGTGTATTTAACATGACCAAACATGACCAAAGCGCGCCACTTTGCACGAATCACATC
Organism: Cepaea nemoralis; assembly: GCA_014155875.1. Lineage (NCBI taxonomy): Eukaryota > Metazoa > Mollusca > Gastropoda > Stylommatophora > Helicidae > Cepaea > Cepaea nemoralis. Next base: position 160,814 of record JACEFZ010026395.1, read on the forward strand.
TGCCTTCACATGTATCAGTATGCTCAGTGCTTCCGTTACAATCACGACAGGTGTGTGCTGTTCGTTCGAATTCCAACGGACTTGGCTTACTCAGGACTACTGAGCCATCCCTAACAATCATTGCATCGCCCTTGAAAAAAAAAAAAGACACCACGCACCCCCCCCCCCCCCCCAAACCCCATCATTATGTGAACAATTTAAGAAGCAAAGGAAGTATAAATGATATTATCTTGCAATTATTTGAGGAAAGACAAATAGAAGCAGGACTGGGATATGTACTGTTTTTGAAAGAAAAGAAGTGACACCAAACAGTTCTCACGTTGCAGGGTGTGAAAAAGATGATCAATGTGTTTCCGTGGGAGACGCCTTTGAATACAGATGTAGAAACATCACTTGCGCAAAGATTCCAATGGGCCCAAAATTCGAATACCAGCTACTTGTAACGAGAACGGGTAGGTATTATGTGTATCTGACTTTCTGTGGGGCATTGCTCTAGACTTTGTTGACCATGACATGCCGACAACCTGCGGGGAAACATGATCAAACCAGACAATGACATGCCGACAACCTGCGGGGTAACATGACCAAACCAGACAATGACATGCCGACAACCTGCGGGGAAACCTGACCAAACCTGGCTTAGTCCCAGCCAGTCTGAACATGCTGTGTTGCAACATGACCTGGGGACAAACTAACATGTCTGTACGTAGATGTGAAGTTTCTGTAACAACCATGCACAACCCGCTGGTTTCTGGGCTGGTAAAGGAGAAGGAAACCTCTGCAATACTGATAAATATCAAATCGAAAACCCTGGAAAACCATTAAGACAGTTCATAAACTAAACACATATTATTGTTTGGCGCTCATAGAAGTATGGAAAATAACTATAAACTATAGGACGCACTAGATAACAACAATTGAAAGCTATAATTTCAACATTGAAACCGACTATTTTTTCCAGTAGTGTGTGTGTGTGTGTGTGTGTGTGTGTGTGTGTGTGTGTGTGTGTGTGTGAGTGGGTGTGTGGGTGTGAGTGTGTGTGTGTGTGTGTTTGTTTGTTTGTTGTTTCACCTATGCTGATTTAATATAAATTTATGAGACCTATGATGCTATCTCAGTGGTTAGATACGAATTCTGTCCATATTCCATAGTTGTGGATTTATGTGGATGATAAACCTAGTTAATGAAGACACATTTTCCGGGTGCCTAGTCAGTCATGCGTCAACATTCACTTGTTCCTGCAGGGAGGTGCTGTCATTATTTAGAGGTGACAGGTTCGAATCCCTGTCTATAACTATAGCTTCCAAGTTGCAATGTTGTCTAGTGCCTTCTCTAGTCTCTAATTCTTACATTTTTACCCCTACTACTATGAGCGCTTAACAATATGTGTGCATATATTAATGAGCTCAGTTATACTGATACCTGCGCAGCTGGCATTTGTTGTATCGGGTCGTATTTTGACATTTTATTATTGTTGTATTTTCATATTTACAAGTGTTGTACTTTGACACGTTATGAGTGTTGTACTTTCACTTTATATTATGTGATATTTTCACTTTATACGATTGTTGAACTTTGATATTATATGAGTGTTTTATTTTAACTTGTATATATGTATCATAAAGAATTATAGCAGTGAGAATAAAATACATATTTACAAATATACACACCATGTAACACAAACAACGGTGAGAAAGAATGTGAGGAGTTGTGTTCGAAAAATCCATGACATACTTAATCAACTAGAAAAGAAAGACAGCATCATAGTTATTGGAGACTTCAAGGCAAGACTAGGACATAGCAGAAAGGGCATTGAGAAACAGCTTGGAGCATTTAGTGACCAACACAATGTAATGCATGATAACGGAAGTAAATTATAGAGCTATGCACTCAAAGCGACTGCTTTATAACAAACACATTTAACAACACAAAGAGTTAAACATAAACATCTGGCACAAATGAAACGAGCTAGACATCAAAAGCTAAATTGATTTCATATTGACAAGAAACCACAGAAAGAGAAATATATCAGATGCAACGGCAAGGCACAATTTAAGTATAAACACTAACCATCATTGGCTGTCTTGATAGACAATAGATTTGTTACATTGTGTTTCAAAACGGCATAATAACTACAACCCATGGCGGTAAGGAGTGTGACTGATCAGACTCATTTGCGCCGTTCGTCTAAAATGAATGCATGTGAAAATATGGTCATTTTCACCATCACGCACCATCTTATGTCTCAGACACAGTGTGTGTACTATCTGCAATCAATTTCTCCTTTGTCTTTATTCCATTTCTGATCTTTGCCCTCCATTCAACGCGTTTAGTGGCGACTTACTCCGAAAGTACAATAGCAATGGCTGCACCAATCATGTCCCGCTTACACACATTTCGGTATCGTAGTAGAGGCCGACCCTGAGATCTCCTACCCATCTGTAATTCACCTAAAATTATGTCCTTTGGTATACTACCATCATCCATCCTCCTAAGATGTCCTATCCGTCTAAGTCTACGAAGACTGAGCATGGAACAAGCCGTCACACAACCTGATCTTTCCAATACTTGTATGTTATTTTGTCTTGCCACTTAATACCAAATATTCTTCGCACAGACAAAGCCTGGGCTAGTAGAGACTGCGGGTTGCCCATGCAGGGCTATTACTCTCTCAGCCTGCCTTGTTCACTCCAGAGGAAAGGTAGCACCAATACATTTAGAACAGGACAAGCTGCGGATCTCCAAAGCAATGCTCTAACTGCCCGCCTGTCGAAGCTTCGATCCCAGACCAGTTGTAAACCAAGGCTTAGGGCCTAGGTCAGCCCTGTCATGACATGTTGTCTGTAGGTTCCATTTCCTCCCACCAAGGTAAGGCCTGTACCCTCCCAATTGTGCTCCTCTGTCCGAAGACGTTGGCACAATATGGGGTGTCGGATTTGGTAAACGCAACATTCGGCGCTAACAGAAAGCAGGCAGTACCGTCTACTATCATACGGTAACTCAGTCATATTTGAATAAGACCTGACCAAAAAAACAAAAAGACAAAAAAACAAAAAAAAACAGACCACAAAACAGTTATTACCTCAATAAGAATCAGTAGAATAAAACAAAGAGCAGAGGAAAAAAAATCATACAATGCGAATTATTAACCTTAAATAAAAAATATTAAAGACGAGACAGTGAGGAAACAATACGAGAAAAAATGAAATGAAATCTTTGTAAAACTATCAATAGAAAGAAGTACGATGTAAGAATAATTGAAAATGTTCAAATCAAGTATTTAAAAAAAATGCAAAAATAACATGTGGAACCACGAAAAACGCAAAACGCGGATACATAAAATAATAAGTAGGTGGAACACCGAGGTAACGACAGCTGTAAAAGACTATATATATATATATAGTGAGTGAAAAGCAAACAGAAACACGATTGCATCATATATAGAATAGCAAGAAGACATGCTAATACAATAATAAAGAGAAAACGCCAAGAGAGACTGAAAGAATATTGAGAAACCTTAACTAAAAACTTCAAGGAGGCAACCTAGAATCTTCTACAAAAAGATTAGTGCAATGAGACTTGAATTGAGCTGGGTAAAGAACAGACATCATTGCTACCGAGGCATATCCATAAGCGCTTAGTCCTCATCTTCAACAGCCAGAAGAGTCCCAATACTCATGGTGCTCGTTGCAATCTGATTATATGTCCGTCTGGCTTTACTTCTGAGTGACGACTGTCTACCAGATCCTCTGTCCACCCCTTGCTGCTGCCTTCTCTCTATACCATGATGGTGTATCTGATCTTCTGGATTATCCATGGGTATCCCAAAAGACCTTCACCACATCTGTCGTATCATGCAAGAAATCACCTCATAATGATGTGGCACCAGCCAATCTGTCCGCTTGTTCATGTCCAACCACACCAGAATGTCCTGGAGAAAAGATCTAGCGAATGCTCACAACCCGCGGTCTCTGAATTGATGCATGCCATTCTGCACGAAGCATGCCAGTCTTCACTTTTCACAGCATTCTTTTTGGATAAATTATAATCACGGCATGCGTATACAATTTCTTCTCCAACCAGCAGACAGTTGCAGCAACCAGCTCCACCTCCAATCTCAGACTTAATTTTGTAGTAGTACCATATGACAAGCTCAACTTTACTAAACATTCGCCAGTTCCTTTCGCTATGAATCCCCAGGCACCCGTTTGCCTCTTGACACAGGGCCATCGGAATAGATCACATCTCCAGGATGAGAGTAGTCATGAACTGATTCCTGAATTTCTACTTCCGTAATTCCTGCTACCATGAGGTATGACCTAGCCTGCAATACCTTAAATCTGTCTGCAATGGTCGGCAGCGCCAAGATGTAGCGCATACACGTTATTTGGGTGTCCCTTATACATCCCAGAATCAACACCCACTGCTACATTCTGTATGCGCTCTAGTTTCACTAGCCGACTCTTTGAGACTGTGAGCATTCCTAATCCATGCTCCACCACTGAAATGATCAAGTGCTAAAAAAGTGTGAATATCATATTCTACTACATGTCCGTTGCTGCCATACTCTTCACTGCATTGAGCGCCGTCTGACACTTTGTAACCACCATTTCAACATGATCCATATAGGACACCTTCTATCAAAGGTGATTCCCAAATACTTCAGTCTGCTTTCTTTAATCACTTCTCTACCATTTATTGTGAGGCAGGTCAGGTCTTAGTCAGATATGACTGAGCTATCGTCAGTTATCAGTTATCAGTTCAGTTATCAGTTATCAGTTATCAGTTGGGGTATCTTCATTGCACTCCGGACATGTCCATAGGTGCTCAGATCCTCCCCCCAGCATATGCATCAGCGTCCGGTGGCTAATAGTGCCAGTTCTGTGTTGGTTGACGAGGCGCCTTGTTTTCCCGATGTACCTCTCGCGTCTGGCTGTGCCGATTCTTACTCCCAAGTCTTTCATCCTGGACAGCGATATGGAATCACTGACGTCAAAGTCCTCTGTTCTCGCCATATCTTTGAGGACGTTAATAACATCGGCACGATCCATGGGCTGGCCATCTACAGGGGGTGCAGAGCCAGCCAGTTTATCAGCTCGTTCATTTCCCTCGACTCCCGCATGTCCCGGGACGAAGATGAAGGTGACTTTACGGACAACAGACTTCCGCAGCGACTCAGTCCACTGTCTACGTACAGATCCAGCTTCGACCTTCTGAATCATGCTCATTGAATCACTTAGTACACACACGTTGGTATAATGCTGTGATTCCAGCCATATGAAAGCCTGTGTAACTGCCATCACCTCCATCGTCATGCTGCTCGTGGTCATAGAGTGGGCACCACTGGATTCGTGAACGGTTCGGCCCGCTGAACGGGCTGTAAATGCCCACGCACTTCTCTGCTGCTTTACAACAGATCCATCTGTATAGATGAGCACTTCGGGGCTATCTGAGTGTTCATAGATGAGCGCGTTGACCTCTGCATTGACAGCGGCAGGGTTCTGCTCTCTGCACCGTCTGTCGAGTGTGATAATGCAGGAGAAAGTGCACTTAAAAGCTGGAGGCACCGGCACCCATTCCTTGCCAGGGTTGATACTGGTAAGACTGCAGACCTGTCTGACGACATCTTCCGCCCGACCCATCCATGACTTGCCCCTCTTTAGCCTGTCACCCTTTTCTCTGAATATAGCGTCATGCAGAGGGTGCTGCTCATCTGCACTTATTTTTAAGTATGCACGAGCTCTCCAGATCTTGATCCTGTGTTCCATTGTCGGGAAGTCAAGGAGGTATCTCATTGCTACACAGCTGGTGTCTCTCGTGCAGCCCAAAATGATGCGCATGGCTTCGTTGTGTACCTTTTCAAGTCTTCCAGTCTGTGTAGGGCTGACAGTGAGGATGGCCAGGGCATACTCGATGCGTGAAAGCACAAGTCCTTGGAACAGAAGTATTAGCAGTCTTTGCTCGATATTGGCAGTCGCCATGACTCTCATTGCTGACAAACCTTTTCGAGCTTTCGTTATGACATAATCGACATGATCTCTGAAGGACAGGCTACGATCAAGCCTCACGCCAAGATATGTCATTGACTGGGTTCTACTCAAAATGCTCCCATCCATTCTTACTGCCGGCATGTCTGTTTTCACAATATGGTTGTTTAGGGAGAACCATGTAACCGATGCCTTTGCAGGGTTGACAAGGGCATCGGCCTCAGCACACCATTAGGAAATTCGATCTAGTTCGCTCTGCATATCATTGGCAACCACCTGTCTATCTCGACCCTGTCGATACACGAGGATGTCGTCAACGAATGACAGAGTCCTACCCCTTCCATCCAACTGTTGTTCAGTGATCGGCACCGTATACAGCTATCTTATGACAATAGACGGTAATACCTGCTTTCTGTTAGCGTGGAATGTTGGGCGGCGCTTATCAAACCCAACATGCTGCGCAGATCCGGCATATTTTGTAGCTTATTTTGTTCCGGATGTAATTGGTGTTAGCTTTCCTCTGTAGTGAACTAGGCAGACCAAGAAAGGGATCACGCTGCATGGGCAACACATGGTCTCTATGTTTTAGCCCACGCTTTGTTCTATGGAGAGGTATAACACCATCCCTGGTCTTAAGCCGATCTCGGAATCATAGCGAGAGGTAGCAGTTACGGATTATACGTCCTTGTACTTGTCCTGTATATGGGTGTTGAGCTGTCTCTGCATATGAGATGTCGAATCATTCCCTGTATATGAGCTTTTTAACTATCCCTGTTTATGAGTGTTGTACTTTCCATGTATTTTTGTATAGCACTTTGAATGTATATGAGTATTCTATTTTTCATGTATGTAAGTGTTGAAATATCCATGTATATTTCTGTAGCAATTTCCATGTATATGTGCGTTGTAGTTTCTCTGCCCCCTGTATGTGAGTGTTAAAATGTCCGTTTATGTGAGTATTGAACAATCCATGCATATTTGTGTAGCACTTTCCCTGCATATGTGTGTTGAACTTACATGTATATGAGTGTAGAAATTTCACTGTATATGAGTGTAGAACTTTCACTGTATATGAGTGTAGAAGTTTCCCTGTATATGAGTGTAGAAATTTCACTGTATATGAGTGTAGAACTTTCACTGTATATTAGTGTAGAACTTTCCCTGTATATGAGTGTAGAAATTTCACTGTATAGGAGTGTAGAACTTTCACTGTATATTAGTGTAGAACTTTCACTGTATATGAGTGTAGAACTTTCACTGTATATGAGTGTAGAACTTTCACTGTATATGAGTGTAGAACGTTCACTGTATATGAGTGTAGAACTTTCACTGTATATGAGTGTAGAACTTTCACTGTATATGAGTGTAGAACTTTCAATGTATATGAGTGTAGAACTTTCCCTGTATATGAGTGTAGAACTTTCACTGTATATGAGTGTAGAACTTTCCCTGCATATGTGTGTTGAACTTTCACTGTATATGAGTGTAGAACTTTCCCTGCATATGAGTGTAGAACTTTCCCTGTATATGAGTGTAGAACTTTCACTGTATATGAGTGTAGAACTTTCACTGTATATGAGTGTAGAACTTTCACTGTATATGAGTGTAGAAGTTTCCCTGTATATGAGTGTAGAACTTTCACTGTATATGAGTGTAGAACTTTCACTGTATATAAGTGTAGAACTTTCACTGTATATGAGTGTAGAACTTTCACTGTATATGAGTGTAGAACTTTCCCTGTATATGAGTGTAGAACTTTCACTGTATATGAGTGTAGAACTTTCACTGTATATGAGTGTAGAACTTGCACTGTATATGAGTGTAGAACTTTCACTGTATATGAGTGTAGAACTTTCACTGTATATGAGTGTAGACCTTTCACTGTATATGAGTGTAGAACTTTCACTGTATATGAGTGTAGAAGTTTCCCTGTATATGAGTGTAGAACTTTCACTGTATATGAGTGTAGAACTTTCACTGTATATGAGTGTAGAACGTTCAATGTATATGAGTGTAGAACTTTCCCTGTATATGAGTGTAGAACTTTCACTGTATATGAGTGTAGAACTGTCACTGTATATGAGTGTAGAACTTTCACTGTATATGAGTGTAGAACTTTCCCTGTATATGAGTGTAGAACTTTCACTGTATATGAGTGTAGAAATTTCACTGTATATGAGTGTAGAACTTTCACTGTATATGAGTGTAGAACTTTCAATGTATATGAGTGTAGAACTTTCCCTGTATATGAGTGTAGAACTTTCACTGTATATGAGTGTAGAACTTTCACTGAATATGAGTGTAGAACTTTCACTGTATATGAGTGTAGAACTTTCACTGTATATGAGTGTAGAACTTTCCCTGTTTATGAGTGTAGAACTTTCACTGTATATGAGTGTAGAACTTTCCCTGTATATGAGTGTAGAACTTTCACTGTATATGAATGTAGAACTTTCCCTGTATATGAGTGTAGAACTTTCACTGTATATGAGTGTAAAACTTTCACTGTATATGAGTGTAGAACTTTCATTGCATATGAGTGTAGAACTTTCACTGTATATGAGTGTAGAACTTTCCCTGTATATGAGTGTAGAACTTTCACTGTATATGAGTGTAGAACTTTCACTGTATATGAGTGTAGACCTTTTAGTGTATATGAGTGTAGAACTTTCCCTGTATATGAGTGTAGAACTTTCACTGTATGTGAGTGTAGAACTGTCACTGTATATGAGTGTAGAACTTTCACTGCATATGAGTGTAGAACTTTCACTGTATATGAGTGAAGAACCTTCCCTGTATATGAGTGTAGAACTTTCCCTGTATATGAGTGTAGAACTTTCCCTGTATATGAGTGTAGAACTTTCCCTGTATATGAGTGTATAACTTTCACTGTATATGAGTGTATAACGTTCACTGTATATGAGTGTAGAACTTTCACTGCATATGAGTGTAGAACTTTCACTGCATATGAGTTAGAACTTTCACTGTATATGAGTGTAGAACTTTCACTGTATATGAGTGTAGAACTTTCACTGTATATGAGTGTAGAACTTTCACTGCATATGAGTTAGAACTTTCACTGTATATGAGTGTAGAACTTTCACTGCATATGAGTTAGAACTTTCACTGTATATGAGTGTAGAACTTTCACTGTATATGAGTGTAGAACTTTCACTGTATATGAGTGTATAACTTTCACTGTATATGAGTGTAGAACTTTCCCTGTTTATGAGTGTAGAACTTTCACTGTATATGAGTGTAGAACTTTCACTGTATATGAGTGTAGAACTTTCACTGTATATGAGTGTAGAACTTTCACTGCATATGAGTGTAGAACTGTCACTGTATATGAGTGTAGAACTTTCACTGTATATGAGTGTAGAACTTTCACTGTATATGAGTGTAGAACTTTCACTGTATATGAGTGTAGAACTGTCACTGTATATGAGTGTAGAACTTTCACTGTATATGAGTGTAGAACTTTCACTGTATATGAGTTAGAACTTTCACTGTATATGAGTTAGAACTTTCACTGTATATGAGTGTAGAACTTTCACTGTATATGAGTGTAGAACTTTCACTGTATATGAGTGTAGAACTTTCACTGTATATGAGTGTAGAACTTTCACTGTATATGAGTGTAGAACTTTCACTGTATATGAGTGTAGAACTTTCACTGTATATGAGTGTAGAACTTTCACTGTATATGAGTGTAGAACTTTCACTGTATATGAGTGTAGAACTTTCACTGTATATGAGTGTAGAACTTTCACTGTATATGAGTGTTGTACTTTCTCTGTATGTTACTGTTGAACTGTCAATGTATATGAGTGTTGTAATTTCCCTGTGTATGAGTTTTGAATTTTCCCTGCAAATGAGTGTTGAACTTCCATTGTATATGATTGTTGTACTTTCCCTGTATGTGAGTCCTGAACTTTTACTATACGTGAATGTTGTACTTTCACTGTATATGAATGTTTAACTTTTCATGTATGTGAGTGTTATACTTTCCCTGTATGTGAGTGTTGAACGTTCCCTGGTACCCGTTTAGCTTTATCGGGATCACAGGTCAGTAATAAAGACAAATTGTATGTCCTGAAATAGATTCGAACATAGAACTGAATGCAGACAGACAACGCATGCGAACCACAGCACTATCGCTGGATTGACTGATGTTCATATTTTATTTTTCCCCTGCCAGGTTGCTTGGACTACTTCGGTGAATGCTATGAGAATGGCACAGAAAGACTTACATATTATGATCCTAAATACGGTTTTGGTGTCTGCAATTGTCTGACATATAGCAATGGCGATTACATTCTGAAATGCAAAATGCTTGGGTGCAATAGGCAGTCATAATTTCTACCACCATCATGTAATGCAAACATACTTTAAGGCTTTACTTGAATATCCAATAATATACATTATCTCTAATATAGCCACTTTAGTAACATTTTCTAAATTGCTTTTTAATTATATAACCTGCATAGTTGGATACCTCTTGAAAAATAAAAAATAAAAATCCAACGGTACCTTATTCAAGTGTGTAGGTCATTCCTAAGCCGAGATATTAATGTCTGTGTGTTAGTTTATCATTTAATATAGACTAATATAAAAAAAAAAAAAACAACGATTTTGACCTTTTCACTTTTTGTGACCCCACCTACACACTCACACAGCTGTTGGTTACACTGTCGCCATGGGATATTACCACTGCCGCTGTCTAACTCAAGGGCAGAGAACTACTGTCAGTGTATATACACACACACACAAACACACACACACACACACTCACACGCAGATATATACATTTCTACGTCATGCTGTGATGACGTCAGACTGCGCTTGCAGTCACGCGCTGTTCTCAAGGCAAGCACGCGATGCGGAGATCAATTTTGATCAGAGAATTCGCCTTACAAAGTTACCCAAAAATAAATGTAACCGAACTTGTAGAGTGATAGCAATTGCTCATACATACTAGATTGGGCGTTGAATGCAAACATGCATTCATTATCATTTCAGTCACTGTGAATATTCCATAAGAATATTAAATGATCATCGCTTGATTATGGCACGCAAAACCGCTATTTTCCCGCCATGGAAATTACATCATCATAGCATGCGATTTTAAAGATTTCAGTTTGGGATGTAACCGTCTCAGACGTGAATGCTAACCATCTATATCAGTGGTTCTCAACCGGTGGGGAATTCCCCCCCCCCCCCCCCAGGGGGGAGTTTTAGGGTTTCGGGGGGGGGGAGGGGGGGAATGAAGATCATTTCAAGATCGCGTTAATACAAGAACCAATTGCTTGATATTGCTTTTCCCTTCATACTTTACAGTTATGCACGTCTCTTCCTTCTAAAATTCATTTTATAAAGTAAGTAGACCTACAAATCACGTTTTATGTGGATGTCTAGACCTGTTTTAACATATTTACCTTCCATTTTTACGTATACTGTGTAGGGGTGGGGGGATTTTTAGGTAGGAAATATGAAAGGGGGGAATGACGTTCTAAAAATATGGTGAAGGGGGGCATGGGCCAAATTTTTGATAGGAAGGGGGGGGGGGGGAATGACGTTCTGAAAATATGGTGGCACGGGCCAAAAAAGGTTGAGAACCACTGATCTATATTATCTCTAAACGATGTCAACCAATCTATATTATATCTTTCAAACAAATGCCACCAATCTATGTTAGCTGTTATAAATGAATGTCAAGCAATCTAAATAATCTCTGGCACATGAATACAAAACAATGTATATTATTTTTGTTACATGCATGTCAAAATATCCAAATTATCTTGATCACACGCACGTTAAACCATCTTCAGTGTTATCTCACACGTAGTCGCGTGTGAGGACAACGCTTGGGTACTAAGCAAGCGAACAAACATAAACTAACAAAGAATATTATATGTTACACATGCATGATAAAAAACGATACAGTATCTAACATACAAAGGTCTAGCCATTTATTGTATCTCCTACATACGAATGTCAATCTATACATTGTATCTCGAACCCAGTTATGTATAAAACAATCTATAATATATCTAACATTCAAATGAATTAACTATATTACCCCTAACGAATGTCAAGCAATCCACATTATCTCTAGCACTGTAGTGGCAAACAACCTACAACATCTGTAATACAGTAATGTAAAACATTCTACATCATCATCGTCATCATCATCATCATCATCATCATCTTCCACTTCTGCTGTCAAGCCTCGTGGGGAGGAATAATTTGCGTTCCAGCGCCCTGTGGGCGGCACTGGATAGTGTCATTCCGTGTGATTGTACAATGTCTTTGATGTCGTCGATCCATTTTCTTCTTGGGCTTCCTCTTGGTCTTGTCGCAGATGATCTTAGATATAAGGCCAGTGATGGTAGTTGTTGGTGATGCAGTCTAACGACATGGCCAAACCACTTGATCTTCTGCCTTTCAATAAATGTGGCACAAGGTGTTGATCCAACAGTCTATCTGATAACAGCATTTCTTACTCGGTCTCGGATTGTTAGGTTGGCAGCTCTCCTCAGAATCTCATCTCGCAGGTGTTGATTTTACGAAGGTGTAATTTGGATAAAGTCCAGGTTTGAGATTGGTAGAATAGAGTTGATGTGAATATGCTGTTTATTATCTGTCGTTTTGGGGATATGGGTATGTTTGGATGTTTAAGTAAGGGTGATAATTGATATGTAAGAGCACTACCTTTTTGACATTCTACATTATCTCTAAATTAGTCGTGTTAAACAATCTTTTTTATAAATCTCTAACACACCAACGCCAAACAATCTCATTTATCTCTAACACACCAATGTCAAACAATATATAGTGTCTCTGACAAGTAATCTCAGATAATGTATACTATTACTAAAACACTAATCTAAAACAGTCTATATTATCTCTAACACACCTATGTTAAACAATCTCTATTATCTTTAGCACACGAAAACCAATCAATCTATGTTTTATATACGAATGTCAAACAGGCTATATTATGTCTTATAATTTCTTACAGCCGGTGTACCCATGTACAGGCACAATACAATAACAACTACAGACGTCTTGAAATGTTCAATGTGCACTCAGTAACAATAAATGTCTCTTTAACATTGACACTCATTTCCTTCCAGGCTTACATTTTAATAACATGTACAACAAACAGGGTAGACAGAGCTGATTAAGATAACAGCGAATACACACTTCATTTTCTATACCTTGCACAGATGATAGTGCTTTGTGTGAGGTGAAATACGTAGAGTTATGTGTTTATGTTCTACGAACTCTCACGTAGAATATAGTATCTCTTTATGTTACTACACAACGCTGCTGTGATTATCATTCCTAATTGAAATAAAAATGAATGCTTGCTTGCTTGCTTGTGTTCGTTGGCTTGAGCTCCAACGCGAAGTCCTGTATGTCGGTTGAAGGCATCCTGTTGTCCAACATCAGTGTGATGTCATACAGGACCTGAGTTTTGCGTGAGTATCCGTTGTCCCATGTCTGGCTTATTGGTGTGCAGACTGGTGGTTCCTCGCCGTACAGGCAGACACTCTCCGACTTCGGAGGAATCGGCGATCCTACTGACTTTAGCCAGGACCCCGAAGGGACCTGTTGCCCAGGACACTCGACGAGGACGCGTCAATAGGTCTTGGCCAGTATATAACCCGGCCCTGGTGCCTTGGAAACACCTCATGATTTAGATCCGCATTAAATTTAAAATGTCTTTGTTTTACTTCATTCCTTCATTGATTTATTCCTTCTTTTAGTGACTCATTCATTATCTTACTGAATCATCCATTCATTCATTGATTTAATCTTTCATTCGGGGTTGGCAAAGTGGCATTCATCACTCGCCGCTCATGAAACAGGGGGAATATGGTGCCACAACAAAGGTAAAATCATTCGCAATCTCCCTCTCTCTCTCTCTGACTTATTTCTGTTTAGGAATTATGTGTCTGTCTGTCTAAATGTGTTTAAGTCTGTATGAATTATGCATTTAAATGTACGTTTATATAGACGGTATATATTGACGGAACTACCTGCTATCTACTAGCGACAAATGTTGGGCTGCACTCACTAAACCCGACACACCAAATTGTGCTAACGGCTTCGGGCGGAGGAGCCCAGCTAGAAGGATACAAGCCTCATCTTGAAGCAAGGAAATGAAACCTAACGACTATATGCCATGTCAGGGCAGACCGGGTATTAAGCCTGATATCACGGGTAGCAAGCATCACCTGGATCTTTTCTCCTGGGCATGCTGGTGTGCTGGGGAATGAACAGGCGGACAGATTGGCTGGCTCGGCAAAACTTGGTGGAGTATTGATGTATGACAAAACAGATGTGGTTGCGGCCTTGTGGGAGCACGTGTACACCTCGGAGGAGCAAATAGATCACCATAGTCTGGTAAGAATGAGACAGCGAGGTGTGATGAGGGGATCTGCCCGACGCTCGACGCTCAGAGGAAAGGCGAGACGGACATATAATCAGATTGCTACTGGAACTATTAGCGTTGGAACTCTTCGCTGGCTGCTGAGGATGGAGACGGCGCGCTTATGGGAATGTCCCGAATGCTGTGATGTCGGTTCCTAAATCAATCAATCAATCAATCAATCAATCAATCTTTTTGTAATTCTGTATAGAGTTCTGTAGGGTTATACCTCTTTAGATGTAGTTACTCTTCTCCTGTTCTTATTCAGTTTTTTTTTTTTAACTTTTGCTGGTGTTCTTTAGGTAGTTCCTTGTCTATTCTGGCCATTCTCTTTTTCTCATCTCCTTGAGTGTGTGTATTTACCTCTATGGACTTCATTTTAGTTAGACCTTGTTATCATTTTACTATTTCCTTTCATACAAAAAAACAAAAAAAAACAATAGAGTTTACAAATCTGTGAACAACCAACAAGAAATATTTTCCTTGTTACACAGAGAAATACATATTGCTTACCCTTAGAGTTTTTAGAAATAACTCTAATGAGTTTATGATATTTTTTCCCCTCATACCATTTACAGGACATTGCAGTCAACACCAGAATTTTTCAGCTGCTATTGATGTCTTGGCAAGTTTTACGTTCAGTAGTTTGCTATTGCTTTCTGAACGACTGGCTCAGATGATTCCGTAAGTAACTAGCGCGACGCGATCCTGCTGCCGAATCTCGCGCAGCTGTGTTTCGTACGAGAGTATACGGAATTACGAACAACGTCCTTAACATCCCTCGCCAGGGAGACAGGCTTATGAAAATATCTTATGATTAATATTTAATATGGTTCCAAATGTTGCTGTATGTAGCCGGGGGCGGGGTTGGGGTGAGCGCCAAACCTTGCATAAATTCTCCAGTGGCCAATGCATTCATCGCTTATGCAGCAAAAGTCCAACTCCTGGCCTTCTTGTGGCGGAACTGTTTTAAATAACTGGAGAAGGGGCGGCGGTGAGTCACTGGCGCAGAGAAATAACCAGAACGCTCTATATGTGTATGCACGTACATGCATCCGCAGACACGTGTGTGCGTGCCTACACACCTAAACTCGATTAAGACCACAATCTGCTCTAGTAAAGGAAAGGTGCTGAAGACGGAGGCAACCAGCCAGGAGGCGCACCACAAACATCAGGATGCCACACTTTTACGCGTAATGAAATATGTCGACTACGCGCTAAATGTTATGGTGCTCGCCCTGCTTTGGATCCCCATGTAGGTGCAGAGTCGGGCCCTGTGTCTCGAAAGGGTCCAACCACAACTACTGGAGGTCCTTCTCATATATCCTGCTGATTCCACGTCTGCGTTCATGTCTTCCTTTCGACCACTTATTCTATAATTGTGTTCATGTCTTCCTTTGGCCATTGGTTCCACACTTGTGTTCATGTCTTCATTTCAATAATTGATTCAAAATTTGTGTTCATGTCTCCCTTTCGATCATTGATTCCACATTTGAGTTCATGCCTTCCTTTCGACCATTGATTCCACATTTGTGTTCATGTCTTCGTTTCGAAGGCTGATTCCACATATGTGTTCATGTCTCCCTTTCGATCATTGATTTCATAATTGTGTTCATGTATTCCTTTCGACCATTGACTCAACATTTCTATTCGTGTCTTCCTTTCGATCACTGATTCCATATTTGTGCTCATGTCTTCCTTTCGACCATTGATTCCACATCTGTGTTCATGTCTTCGTTTCGAAGACTGATTTCACATTTGTGTTCATGCCTTCTTTTCGACCATTGATTCCACATTTGTGTTCATGTCTTCCTTTCGATCATTGATTTCACATTTGTATTCATGTCTTCCTTTCAAGCATATTTGTGTTCCTGTCTTCCTTTCAAGCATTGAATCCACATTTGTGTTCCTGTCTTCCTTTCAAGCACTGATTCCACATTTGTGTTCATGTCTTCCTTTTGATCATTGATTCCACATTTGTGTTCATGTCTTCCTTTTGATCATTGATTCCACATTTGTGTTCATGTCTTCCTTTCAATCATTGATTATATATTTGGTTGTGTTCATGTATTTCTTTCGAGCACTGATTTCATAGTTGTGTGTATTCTTCAGTTATTGTTTTACGTTACTGATTTAATGTTATCTTTACTTAGAGCTACAGCCATGTCATATGTAGTATAGTGTGTTTATTTTTGTCTGCCCCAATATAAAATGCCATATCTCAGTAACCAACTGAAGGAAAATGATGAGATTTAGCATATAACCTTATCATTATGTCCACCCAACAAAACAATTTTTGTTCTGGAGATTTTACAGCAGATTTCAAAGTTTGTTTATATACGGTATATAATTTACGAGTTCGAGATGAAGTTCATAATTTTAAATGTATTAAGCAAGCTGTCGGTCCATCAAAGAATAAGATGGCCCCTTTACGATCTACTGAGGGGTAAATCATAAAAGATCGAGCGAAACAAATGGATTGCTGGGTAGAACACTACTCAGAGCTATACTCAGTGGATAACACTGTCAGTGAAGAAGCTCTGGAAGCCACCTATCAACAGTCCGCCATGCATGCCCTGGATGACGAACCATGCCTCACATAAATCAGCGAAGCACTAGACTCTCTCAAATCTAGCAAGGCACCTGGAAAAGATAGTATTCCACCTGAAATTTTAAAATGTAGCAAAGAAACAATCATCCCAGAACTGTATGAAATATTTCAGCTCTGTTGGAAAGAAAAATCAGTACCACAAGATATGAAAGACGCAAACATCGTTACCATTTATAAAAACAAAGGCGACAGAAGCGACTGCAACAACTATCGCGGCATTTCCCTACTCAGTATTAAAGGCAAGATGTTTGCCAGAGTGATCCTTAAAAGATTACACATTCTTGCTGAAAGAATCTACCCCGAATCACAGTGCGGATTTAGACCCAACAGGTCCACCTTGTGAGCAGAAGCGGCCTTTTTAAGGTCCTTGAAAAGGTTGGATGTCCACCCACCCTTCTTAGTCTCGTAAAATAATTTCACGAAAACATGCAGGGGACCTTCTTTTTTTTTTTGTTGACGGCTCGACATCCAAGTCATTCAGCATCAGCAGCGGAGTAAAGCAGGGCTGCGTGCTTGCTCCTACGCTCTTTGGTATCTTCTTCGCCGTTCTCTTAAGGCAGGCATTTGGGACTGCCACTGAAGGCATATACCTCCACACAAGATCTGATGGCAAACTTTTTAACCCATCAAGACTCAAGGCAAAGACCAAAATAAGATCAAGATGCGTAAGAGAACTACTTTTTGCAGATGATGCAGCACTGACTACTCATACAGCAGAAGATCTCCAACGGCTCATAGATCGTTTTGCAGCCGCCTGCAAAGACTTTGGGCTCACCATTAGCCTAAATAAAACACAGGTGATGGAACAAGATGCTGGTAGCGCCTACGTCAATCAAAATTTCTAATTACGAATTGAAGGTCGTCCACGAGTTTGTGTTGTATTTAGGGTCGACAATATCAGATAATCTTTCATTAGAGACAGAAATCGACAGACGCATTGGAAAGGCAGCCACAACATTTTCTAGGCTAGCTAAAAGAGTTTTGGAGAATAATAGACTAACAGAGCGTACAAAAGCTCAAGTATATAAAGCTTGTGTTGTTAGCACACTACTCTATGGGTCTGAATCCTGGACCCTGTACTCAAGACAGGAAAGGAAGTTGAATTCCTTCCATATGAGATGTCTGAGACGTATCCTGGGCATAACATGGAAAGACCACATAACAAACAAACATGTGCTTGAAAGAGCAGATATTACCACAGTGCACACCCTCCTCAAGCAGAGACGCCTCCGGTGGCTGGGCCACGTATCTCGAATGGAGGATGAACGTATTCCCAAAGATCTCCTATACGGAGAACTAGCCACAGGAAAGAGGCCAACCGGAAGACCCCAAATGCGATATAGGGATGTGTGTAAACAAGATATGAAAACCCTTGGAATAGATCCAGACACGTGGGAAAGAGTTGCAACAGACAGATGCTCCTGGAGAAGAGATGTACGAAACGGACTGGTGCTCTCTGAGCGCAATCTGATCCAACAAACTGAGGATAGGCGGCACAGGCTTAAAACGCAGTCACTTACTGCGGGACTTGCCTCGTCTTACAGATGCGGAAACTGTGACAGAGATTGTCACTCTCGCATTGGACTATACAGTCACCAGCGGTGCTGCCAGGTACCTCCCAAGCGGCACAACTCTATAGTCCTTCAGGACTGAAAGAGGCCTACTACTACTACTACTACTACTACTACTACTACTACTACTACTACTACTACTACTACTACTACTACTACTACTATTACTACTACTACTACTACTACTACAACTACTACTACTACTACTACTACTACTACTACTACTACTACTACTACTACTACTACTACTACTACTACTACTACTACAGTGTAGCAAGACAATCAGCGTTCAAAGTTGACTATTTTACGTTTTTCACGGGATTGGCCTTATGCCAAGAACCCCGCGCAGTTTAAACTGGGACTTTTCAGAGGTGTCGTCAAACTGTGGGTTATTTCATGAAACCTGATTATTATTTTTTTTTTTTTTAAATCTTACCACTTATCGCTAACATTGAAGTGTGTGAATATTTTTCAATGGGATTGAATGCGAAATTGTGTATACACTTCAAAGCATCTCTATGAAGATGTACACATATTTTTATATAGAAGCTGATCGCAGGAAACTATTTTATAATATTACAAATTCCGAAAAAAGAACAGTGCATGCATTGGGTTTGAGTAAACGGTCATTTCGTCGATGGGTCCAAGAATCTGGAATTAAACCACCACACAATAACCAAACGGTAGGTAGAAAGGTTATTGTAGACAGCTTTGACAAAGATGTCATAAGGCGAGCTATTATAAAAATGCTTTAAAAGGTCGCTTAAAAGTCGACAGAGTCGACTTCCTTGCACCGGGTTCTATCCCATATGGCTTGGTCTCTTTCCGCAGCGTGGAAAGCATCGCACAAAGCACGAACTCCGCAGCTCTAGCGACGACCCACAGAAGTATCCGAAAAATTTTACTCGTGAACCGATGCGGCCCGGAATCGAACCCACAACATTTGGAGCCGGAGCCAAAAGGCTTGACCACTTCGCCACGGAGACTCCTAAAATTATTAAAATTTTAGATTTTATATCCAGGATTATCCAGCATTATAAAAATGCTGAATGCCAAAGAAACAGTGACTGTAAGAAATCTTAGGGTTTGGTTGAGAAAGAACAATAACATAGAGCTATCCAAAACAACTTTGTGGGATATTATAAGGACATCATCTTCACTTTTAGAAAGTACAAGGGAGGAAGAAATAATTTTTGCGAGCAACCGCATTTAGGAGCCATGAGAAGCAGATACCTACGTGAAATAAGGGAAATACGCAAAGAAAATTATGGCATAGTGTATCTGGATGAAATGTGGATCAATGCACACCACACAAGTGATAAGGAATGGCAATCAATGGATGGACAGATAAAGCGATATGTGCCCAGTAGTATAGGACAACTTTTGGTCATAGCCCATGCTGTTAATACGCATAATGGCTTACAACAGAATGCTCGTGTTCGTATCAAAGCAAACAGACAATAGGGATTATCATAATAAGATTAATGGTAATGTATTTAGAGATTGGCTCGAGAATACTGTGCTTCCATCCCTAGATACACCGTCGTGTCCAATTATGGACAATGCATGATATCAATGTTGTTGCCCAAGAAGACAAAATACCTGCAGCATCGAGCACAAAGGGAGCAATAAAGATATGGCGCCGAATGGAAAGCGTGCCATTTCCAGAAACGTATTTCTAGCTATAATTGTTGTCCCTTGTAAAACAGACGCCAAAAAGCAAGAAATATCAAATCGACACGTTGATAGAAGAGCATCGTCGTGGTTACTTGAGACTTCCGCCATGACACTCATTTTAACCCTATAGAACTTGTGTGGGACAAAATTAAAGGACAGGTGGCAGCTGACAACACTATATTCAAATTGTCTGACGTCAAGATACTAATCCAGTCCGCTCTGAGTGACTTTACAAGAGGTTCAGTTGGCACTCTGAATGACTACAAGAAGTTAGTGTGTGTAAAGACTCTTGTATGCGCCTTTACGCACAGGTAGCACGCGGTGCTAGACCCATCTTGTTATCGGCCACTCGCCACAGTGGGTCATGTGATCAATATCACTTGGACGTTTTTACTTTCCAAGACATTTCCTGGTATACATTTTAGACTGGGTCGACCTGAGTGTCGAGTTCAGTTCTAGAAATTGGAATCAACAATTTCAGAGTGCAGTGATAACAATTTTCAATTAAATGAACTGTCCCACAAATTAAATAATTAAACACGCAAGTTAAAGGATAATCCCGTAACCTAGTATAAGTCCATGTAATATACTTAAATCTTCAGTTAAGAACAGAAGAAAACGAGTTCCAAGACTAAGAGATCACATTATAATCTGTGTGGCAGTAATGTCTTTGCTTTTCTACACTAGCCCCTAGTCATTGGGCTTGAGTCTGTTGACAATGACATACATAACAGCTGTGGAAGAATTGTGGCCAACCCAGGCCTAACCCCAGTCTATCTGTACGTGCTATGCTGAAACCTGACTTGGTGACATCCTGTTATGTCTCTCTACAGATGTGAAGTTCCAGTGCTGGTTTTGCCCACTCCGCTGGTTTTTGAGCTTGGAGATGGGGAGGGGATCTCAGTAGCACATTCCCTTTGAAGACGATACTTTGAGACTGGATTGGAAGGAAAGTCTCTACACCAACCTAGCTCTCATGGAATCAGGGTTTAGACGACCGGAACCAACAAACTTACCAATCATTCACCCAAACCAATCAACCGATCAATCAACCAACCAATAAAAGAAACCAACCAAACATCTAATCACGCAGCCAACCAAACACGCGCGGTGCTAAGACACAGACACACACACATATATACACCATACACACTCACACACACACACACACACACACACACACACACCTACATATAGGCAGGTGCGCAGAGAAGATTGTTGACAATATCGTAGACAGACGAATGTTTGAAATATCATTGACAGATAAGTTTTTTAAAAAGTTAGTTGCATATCCTTTTTACTTGACGTTTGCAGTCAACACCACCATTTTTAGCTGTTGTTGATGTCTTGGCAAGTTTTACGTTCAGTAGTTCGCCATTTTTTTTTCTGAACGACCGGCACCCATACTTTTTTTCGTGAAATACCAGCGCAACGCGGTCTGTTGCCAAATTGCGCGCAGTGATGCTTCGAACATAGGTATACGTGATTACGAACCGTGTCCGTAATCCCTTCACCACAGAGACCGGCTGACAGAGAAGAATGTAGAGCGTATCATAGACAGACAAGAATGGTGAGAGTATGGTGGACAGAGAAGAATGTTGGAAATATCATTTCCAGTGACGAATGTTGAGAATATCGTGGCAGAGAAGAATTTTGAGAATATCGTGGGCAGAGAAGAAAAAAACTTTATTGAGATTTCAGTTCTGAGAAGAATGCTCATCTATATTAACAACATCATAATGCACGAGACATGGGAACTAACATGGGATGGATAGTCTTTCCCGTGGGTAGTGATGAGAACGTCGGTCTATATCTGACCTCCCACATAACGATAATGTACCATCAATAGGAATTCCTCTTCTCCTTGATTCTTACTCTTTTGAGGAGAGTGAGTCATACCTGGTTATGTTCCTCAAATGTCAAATGTGTCCGACTTAGGCATGTGAGTATGTAAAGTTTGCTATCTCTAGATAGATTCCATCCAAGGTAACGGGCTTTAACTACTCGTGGGCTGGGTTTTTTTTCCCCCTAATAGTAATACTTTTGTCAGGGCAGCGGCTTTACAGCCTATTCTTTGTGATTTCCAACTGCTGTGGAATGTTTAACGTGTGCAATTTGTACAGGCATCTCCTGCTTTTCGCACTTATCTGAGAAAACTAGGTATGAGATCTCTCTACACAAGAGATCAGAGGACGCGTGATATCAAATACCAAAGTTTCTTGAAAAATGCCCAGCTCTACGCTGGGACCGAACCGGTACCTTCTGAGTCTGAAGCGGATACGGTAACCTCTCATCGACGCCGAACCAATCAACGAGAACCACAGATATCAATGACAGTTTGTATACGCATTAAGACGTGTGGATATATGGTGCTAGACCTATATTTGTATAGACCAACCGTCACTGCAGGGTTCGTGTGGCAGCCTTGACTCCCCGGCATCTTTCCTGGCATCCATGTTTGGATGGGTCGATCTGGGTGCCCTGACTAACTTTCTCAACCCGGTGGGATGCGATTGGAACCCAGTCAGTGGAGATATGGGGAGCCATGGTGGCGTAGTGTCTAGACACACGCCTACCGGCTCGCTGATCATCGGTTCAATCCACATCGGGGTGTATTGGGATTTTTACAGTTAGGCTGGACTCCCAGGTGGACCCATACTAAAATGGGCCCCAAGAAATGTTTTGAGAAGTAAAGGCGACCTTTGTAACACTGACCACATTACCCAGCGAGTGCCGACTGGTTTATAGATAAACATGGAAGTATGCCCAGTGCGACTAAAGACGTATAAAATGGTCCTGTTATGCACAAACAAAAGAAGCTGACAGACGCTTTATTCTTCCCACAGCTTTGTTAACAATGCAGACATGGGCAGTCCTAGAAATACACAGGCGTAAAATATCAATCACGTGAGATGAGATGCATAAGAAATGCAGCTAAAAAAAAACCAGATGAGATAGAGAGACGCGTGAGAAACTATGAACATGTGTAGGAATAACACCGACTGCTGACTTTATAGAACACCAAAGAATTAAATGGTTCCGACATTTATTTAGAATGCAACCAGATCAACCAGCGGACAGATATAGATATAGCGGATCGTGGACCTCCTCTCTGCGACACTTCACGGCAAAAGCAGAAAAAAAAATGAACATAAATCCTTTGATCTTCACAGAGGGAATATCCGTTATTACAATGTCGTATCAGAAACTACCGCAATGATGTCTGACGACAGCATGTCACACTGCATTTTCCCGAAATGATATTTCAATGTCTTCTTCGTCTTATTTCCTATTTCGAGGGGAGAGTTATTTATTTCAAAGACCAATGTGTTCGACTTAAGCATGCCATCCTCCGTGCCAACTCCACGAACATATAACAACACCAGTATGGATGAAATAAAGAATTAACCATTGAATCAATCTTCAAGAATCATCGTTCAGTCGACAGATCATAAATCGTCCAAGTCGGCGTCACGAACATTTGCTTATTAGCAATTACTGAGTTAGAAAATAAAACGCATTTGTATACTGTATTCGACGGACAATAATCGATGTTTCAAATATATCGTAGCAATAATACCGTGGCGTCAATTAGATGCGGCAATAATTATTCGTAGCCCATAGAGAGAAAAAAAAAAGAGGAGTGCGGCAGGGACGTGTACTGTCCCCAAGCCTCTTCAGCCTATACACAACAATTATTTTTAAACAAGTCGAACTGCCTGAACTTAACATCAATGGGAGAATCATAAACAATCTTAGGTATGCTGACGATATCGAGTTACTAGCAGAAAGTGAGCAAGAATTGCAAGACCTAGTGGAAGAAGTAAACAAGCACAGTGCAGAATGTGGCTTAAGTAATTAGCAGTGGAAAGGAAATGGCATTTATGAACATCACAGTAAATGGGGAGATATTAGAACTAGTAACAAGTTTCTGTTATCATGGACATGTAATAACAGATGATGGCAGAAGTGAACTAGAAATCAACAAGAGAATAGAAATGGCCAAAAATGTTTTCAGCAGCTTGAAATAAATATTAACATCTAGAGAGATTAACAACGAATTAAAAATGAGAATTGTCAAATGCTACGTATATTCAACACTACTGTATGGCTCGGAAGCCTTGACATTGTATAAGCAACTACAAAGTCGAACAGAGGCACTTGAGATGTGGATATACAGTATAGAATATGTCGTATTTCACGGAAACAAAAACAATCAAATGCAGAGGTTCTAAAGAAACTGGGAATGAAAAGATAGTTGATGAAAGAATTAAAAATAAGGCAATTGAATTATTTCGGCGACGTTAAAAGACACACTTATAAAAACCACACTGGAAAGCAAGGTTGAGGGCACGCGAGCAAGGGACAGACAACGATACAAGTGGGAAGATAACATCAAAAGATGGATGAACAGCAATCTGACAAAATGTACAGTCAGGGCGTAAGACAGACAGTGCTGGAGATCCATTTCAGCCAACCTTGATTGTGGAGACGACACCTGATTGATTGATTACTGATTAAGCGATTCCAACGGTTACGACAAACAAAAAAGGACATTCTGTTAAACTTGGTAATAACATCTACATATCCCACATTTGAACAATATCAATATCAGTGACTGTACTTTCAGAAAAAGTATTATTCGTTTATTCACTTCATTTGATATATAATTCTGCAGTGTGTACTTGACGAGATCTAGCGGAATATGTCAGGTAAGAAATGTATATTATTTATTTTATGGTGTCTTTGTTTTATACTGATAATATTCAGTATTAATTATTAATAGTGATACTTATACTGTGAGACTGTGTCATCTGCGTGGATAAACAATAGTTATCATTATCGTTTATATTAGAATTTCTAATTCGTATTCATAACACCGTAGACCCCGAGGTAGACCAAGAAGACGGTGGAGAGATAATATATATACAGACCTACAAGCACTTGGAATCAGCGACTGGCAAGAGAAGGTCAACCAGAGAGACGAATGGAGACGGATTGTATCTGCAGCAAAGAATCGCAATGGCTCGGAACGCTGAAGAAGAAGAAGAAGTATTCATGACGCCCCTTTGACTTTGATCTGTCTCAATTACGTGGCTATAATGACGGAAGAGATCGGCATAAAAACACCATTGTCTTACTCGTAGCTTAATTTGTTTATAAATGCTCTTTTTATTTTCCATTTTAATTGCTGCTACTTGTTTCCAGGCTGCTACTTGTTTCCATGAAACATTCTTTATTATTCTGAGATCTTCCTTCCACATATCCATACTGCTCTTGATCAGTTTCCATGTTTGTTTTCTTTCTTCTTCTTCTCTTGATAAATCTGAGTAAAACTTCTACTAGAATCTTAGTGACATGGTTTATGAGATTGATTGTAAAAAAAAAAAAAATATTCGCATTCAATTGCGCCTGATCTTTTTTTTGTAACGCTAAAAATAAAGATTTCTGATACATAACAAGGCAGATGTGGTTGCGGCCTTGTGGGAGCACGTGCACACCTCGGAAGAGCAAATGGAGGTCTCGCAAGAATGAGACAGCGAGGAGTGACGAGGGGATCTGGCCGTCGCTCAACGCTCAGAGGAAAGGCGAGACGGACTTATAATCAGATTGCTACTGGTACTATTAGTGTTGGAACTCTTCACTGGCTGCTGAGGATGGGGACTGAGCACTTATGGGAATGCCCCGAATGCTGTGATGTCGATTCCTAAATCAATCAATCAATCAATCATTAAAGATTTCTGCATATTACAAGATATATATATCCACTGTTGTAAATATGATTAAACGTTTTTGTTAACATTTCTACTCCAAATTCTCCCAGTACTTGTATTGAACTTGTAATTCTTCTATCGTTATACCATCTGGCCCGGCTGTTTTTCCGTTCTTCATGTTTGATAGCGTCAGCGACTTCTTCTTTCAGAGTAACTGAACGTTCTAAGTTTCTCTCTTTGTTAATTCTTCCCTTTCTCCATCATATAATTCTCTTATATACTCATTCCATCTCTTTATTATTGCACCTTCCTCCATTAATACCTGTCCTATATTTGACTGTGTACACTCTTATTTTACTTCCTGTGAGCTCACTGACGTTTCTGTGTATATTTTATGGATGTTTAGTAGAATTTAATTCAATGTTGTTGCATTGCACGTCTAACAATTATTTTTTTTTTGCCTTTGCACACTTATCTCTTATTTCTTTGTTTATCTTATACACTTGTTGGTATTTTTACTTTGTTTTCTTTCATCCAGCAATTTGACTTTTTCAGTCATCTTTTTTGCTTGTTTGATGAATGCAATCCTTCAACATTTCCCATTTACAGATGTGATGAACAGTTTATCACAATATGCTGAAGACGCAGGGATATGGCAAACAGGTACATATCTCCCAAGCATATGTCGTCATCATCAAGTGCCGTGCTGACATGCGTGGGTGGTCATGGTTTGCCATCTCACACGGTCACCAGAGTCTCGCAATCAGTTCTGTGTTCTTGTCCCGACCATGCCATGCTGTCAAACCATCAAGGTATTTATCCCTGTGTCTTCCTCTTGCTCTCTTCCCATCAAGCTTGCGAGTTGTCACCAAATTTTCAAGTCCATTTCTCTTCGTAAAATATCCAAAGAGTCTTGACTGTCCACATCTAATTTCTTCAATCAATATCCGTTTTTCATGTGTCTGTTGAAGGACTATGTTATTTGATTTTCTGTCCGTTCATGGTATTGTTCTCAAAAACCACATTTCCACCCCCACTAGATTTTTCTCAGTTTGTCTGTTAATTGTCCATGTTTCACGCGCATACAACAATATGAGACATTTCCGGTTAAACAGGAGTTTATCCATTTTAATACAGCTGACAGTCTTAAAAGATTCACTGTCTAGCTTTAAAAACTACAAGGATCTGTAGTAGACCGGACTTGGCAGCAGAGATTGTCCTAGCCACCACACAGTTATACACAAGAGATTGCCCTAGCCACCACACAGTTATACACAAGAGATTGTTCTAGCCACCACACAGTTATACACCAGAGATTGTCCTAGCCACCACACAGTTATACACAAGAGATTATCCTAGCCACCACACAGTTATACACAAGAGATTATCCTAGCCACCACACAGTTATACACCAGAGATTGTTCTAGCCACCACACAGTTATACACCAGAGATTGCCTTAGCCACCACACAGTTATACACAGAGATTGTTCTAGCCACCACGCAGTTATACACAAGAGATTGTTCTAGCCACCACACAGTTATACACACGAGATTGTCCTAGCCACCACACAGTTATACACCAGAGATTGTCCTAGCCACCACACAGTTATACACCAGAGATTGTTCTAGCCACCACACAGTTATACACAGAGATTGTTCTAGCCACCACACAGTTATACACAGAGATTGTTCTAGCCACCACACAGTTATACACACGAGATTATCCTAGCCACCACACAGTTATACACCAGAGATTATCCTAGCCACCACACAGTTATACACAAGAGATTATCCTAGCCACCACACAGTTATACACAAGAGATTGTTCTAGCCACCACACAGTTATACACAAGAGATTGCCCTAGCCACCACACAGTTATACACAAGAGATTATCCTAGCCACCACACAGTTATACACAAGAGATTATCCTAGCCACCACACAGTTATACACAAAAGATTGCCCTAGCCACCACACAGTTATACACCAGAGATTATCCTAGCCACCACACAGTTATACACAAGAGATTATCCTAGCCACCACACAGTTATACACAAGAGATTGTTCTAGCCACCACACAGTTATACACAAGAGATTGCCCTAGCCACCACACAGTTATACACAAGAGATTATCCTAGCCACCACACAGTTATACACAAGAGATTATCCTAGCCACCACACAGTTATACACAAAAGATTGCCCTAGCCACCACACAGTTATACACCAGAGATTATCCTAGCCACCACACAGTTATACACAAGAGATTGTTCTAGCCACCACACAGTTATACACAAGAGATTATCCTAGCCACCACACAGTTATACACAAGAGATTATCCTAGCCACCACACAGTTATACACAAGAGATTATCCTAGCCACCACACAGTTATACACAAAAGATTGCCCTAGCCACCACACTGTTATACACCAGAGATTATCCTAGCCACCACACAGTTATACACAAGAGATTATCCTAGCCACCACACAGTTATACACAAGAGATTGTTCTAGCCACCACACAGTTATACACAAGAGATTGCCCTAGCCACCACACAGTTATACACAAGAGATTATCCTAGCCACCACACAGTTATACACAAGAGATTATCCTAGCCACCACACAGTTATAGACACGAGATTGTCCTAGCCACCACACAGTTATACACAAGAGATTATCCTAGCCACCACACAGTTATACACCAGAGATTATCCTAGCCACCACACAGTTATACACAAGTGATTGTACTAGCCACCACACAGTTATACACAAGAGATTGTTCTAGCCACCACACAGTTATACACCAGAGATTGTCCTAGCCACCACACAGTTATACACCAGAGATTGTCCTAGCCACCACACAGTTATACACAAGAGATTATCATAGCCACCACACAGTTATACACAAGAGATTATCATAGCCACCACACAGTTATACACAAGAGATTATCATAGCCACCACACAGTTATACACAAGAGATTATCATAGCCACCACACAGTTATACACCAGAGATGTTCCTAGCCACCACACAGTTATAGACAAGAGATTGTACTAGCCACCACACAGTTATACGCAAGAGATTATCATAGCCACCACACAGTTATACACAAGAGATTATCATAGCCACCACACAGTTATACACAAGAGATTATCCTAGCCACCACACAGTTATACACAAAAGATTGCCCTAGCCACCACACTGTTATACACCAGAGATTATCCTAGCCACCACACAGTTATACACAAGAGATTATCCTAGCCACCACACAGTTATACACAAGAGATTGTTCTAGCCACCACACAGTTATACACAAGAGATTGCCCTAGCCACCACACAGTTATACACAAGAGATTATCCTAGCCACCACACAGTTATACACAAGAGATTATCCTAGCCACCACACAGTTATAGACACGAGATTGTCCTAGCCACCACACAGTTATACACAAGAGATTATCCTAGCCACCACACAGTTATACACCAGAGATTATCCTAGCCACCACACAGTTATACACAAGTGATTGTACTAGCCACCACACAGTTATACACAAGAGATTGTACTAGCCACCACACAGTTATACACCAGAGATGTTCCTAGCCACCACACAGTTATACACCAGAGATTGTCCTAGCCACCACACAGTTATACACAAGAGATTATCATAGCCACCACACAGTTATACACAAGAGATTATCATAGCCACCACACAGTTATACACAAGAGATTATCATAGCCACCACACAGTTATACACAAGAGATTATCATAGCCACCACACAGTTATACACCAGAGATGTTCTAGCCACCACACAGTTATAGACAAGAGATGTTCTAGCCACCACACAGTTATACACAAGAGATGTTCCTAGCCACCACACAGTTATACATCAGAGATTGTCCTAGCCATCACACAGTTATACACAAGAGATTATCATAGCCACCACACAGTTATACACCAGAGATAATCCTAGCCACCACACAGTTATACACAAGAGATTGTCCTAGCCACCACAGAGTTATACACAAGAGATTGTCCTAGCCACCACACAGTTATACACAAGAGATGTCCTAGCCACCACACAGTTATACACAAGAGATGTCCTAGCCACCACACAGTTATACACAAGAGATGTCCTAGCCACCACACAGTTATACACAAGTTATGTCCTAGCCACCACACAGTTATACACAGATATTGTTCTAGCCACCACACAGTTATACACCAGAGATTGCCCTAGCCACCACACAGTTATACACATAGATTGTTCTAGCCACCACACAGTTATACACAGAGATTGTTCTGGCCACCACACAGTTATACACAGAGATTGTTCTAGCCACCACACAGTTATACACAGAGATTGTTCTAGCCACCACACAGTTATACACCAGAGATTGCCCTAGCCACCACACAGTTATACACAGAGATTGTTCTAGCCACCACACAGTTATACACAGAGATTGTTCTAGCCACCACACAGTTATACACAGAGATTGTTCTAGCCACCACACAGTTATACACAGAGATTGTTCTAGCCACCACGCAGTTATACACAAGAGATTGTTCTAGCCACCACACAGTTATACACACGAGATTGTCCTAGCCACCACACAGTTATACACCAGAGATTGTTCTAGCCACCACACAGTTATACACCAGAGATTGTTCTAGCCACCACACAGTTATACACAGAGATTGTTCTAGCCACCACACAGTTATACACCAGAGATTGTTCTAGCCACCACACAGTTATACACAAGAGGACGCTCAGTTTTGATCTGATGGATTCCTGCACAAGTAGAAAAACATGGCAATGAAATGGCGGACAGGGAAATTAAGAAAGGTACAGCTAATGGTTACCAAATTTGTCTGAACATGGGTAAAGATGGCATAAAACCAGCAGGTATGAAAAGTATATTAGAAAAATGACCACAATGTGGGATCCAAGCTTGAGGGGAAGACATGCTTACTCATTGTTCAGTATCCCAACAAGAAAGTGATAGATAACATTGAAGCTTAAAATTCCATGTAACAGGACATTACTGAGACTACATTTTGTATGGGCCTCTTTCGCTATAAAGGATGAGACTTGTGAATTATGTAAGATGCAACAAAAAATATAGCTCGCTATTTACTATAGGATAGGGAATATGCAATGCAAATACAACCACAAATAGAATGTATCCACTACAGCCTGTCCATGTCTGTGAAAACCCTGATGTGGATAAATTCTTCCAGAGAGATGAGAGAAAAGGTTAAGCAAGATTAAATAGAACTAAAACCCCCAATGTAGGAAATGCATGTGGGAAATGCAATATGAAATTTTGTCAAAGTTAAAAATTGTACACATTTCATGGAAGATGATGGTCAGCATGCACTCTCGCAACTGTTTGATTGACTAAACTTCATTACGCATATACGCATTACGCATATATTATAGATTAATATAACAAACATTGAAAAATATTGTCTGTGGAAAATTATATACAAATGAGTGCTTTACTATATGATATTTTAGTATGAACAGCCATAACTTTATAATAGACATTATAATAGACTCTTTATACATATATGTTAAATACTATAACATTGGTTAAAACAAAATCTTTGCAATATTATATTTTTTTATTTATTTATTTATTTTTGTTCGCATATCCTTTACAGGACATCGCTGTCAACATCAGCATCTTTCAGCTGATTGTTGATTTCTTGGCAAGATAACGCTCAGTAGTTTGCCATTGTTTTCTGAGCGACCGGCTCACATACCCCGTAAGTTACCGACGCGGCGAGAACCGCTACCGATTCTCGCGCACGTCGCGTTACTCACGAGAGTGTACGGGATTATGGAGAAAGACGTTAACCTCTAGGCCGGGGAGACCGGGTGCAATGAATAATTAACTATACTGGATATGTGGCAAGTAGTAAAACGAAATGTAGAACAATGTGATAGACAGAACATCTTGCAACTACTTTATAAATTAATATAACATATATTGAAAATCAATATCTATGTTTAATTATATTTTGAAAAATGAATGCGTAACTGTATGTAATATATCCAAATCAGCATAAACAATCTCACTCATATGATATACAGTCTCATTATATATATATATATATATATATATATATATATATATATATATATATATATATATATATATATATATATATATATATATATATATATATATATATATATATGCCGGCTTCGTGGCTTAGAGGTTAGCGACTTTTCTCCGTAATCTCGTATACTCTCGTAGGTAACGTGAAGACGGTGAGAATCAGCAATGGTTCGAATCGCATCGGTAACTTACGGGGTATGTGAGCCGGCCGCTCAGAAAGCAATGGCAAAATACTGAGCGTAATCATGCCAAGAAATCAACATACAGCTGAAATATGCTGGTGTTGACAGCGATGTCCTGTAAAGGATATGCAAAATATATATATATATATATATATATATATATATATATATATATATTACATATATATATAATAGATCAGTATAACAAATGTTGAAAAACAATATCTATGGACAATGGTACACAAAAAGAATGCTAAACAATGTACAACTTATGATATATAACCCATGAGGGTTGCACAGGATATTGAAGTAAATAAATGCATTTTCCCTTGAACATTTATCCTCTGTATTTTAACTATTGCATTGTACCTATTTTTTCCACAATCACTATGTATTGTTTTTGAACTTATTTATCTGCCCATAGAGCATCTTTATTAAATCTCATATTCTTAGGCTCTTTTCTTCCTTCTTCAATGTTACGTTTATTTGTTTACATATTGGTACATGATCACTTTTACAGTCAGCACACGGCATTGTCTTTACATTAATTAACGCATTTCTAATTCTTTTATTTATACGTCTGTGGTCTATCTGGTTGAGTCTTTTCATTTAGGGACTTTTTCATGTGTAAAATCGTCTTTTATGGTGTTTAAACCTGATGTTTCCTATTACCATATCATTTGTGTTTGCCCATTCTATCAGTTTTTCTCCTTTCATTTCTTGCTTCTAAACCATAACTCCCACTATTTTTGCAATAAAATGTCAAAATATTATTTGTATTTCTTGTGATTTGATTCGATTAACATTTTTGTATTTCTTCATCACTACTGCTTGTTGTTTGGTGCATACACTTGTATATACTTATCTCTATCGGTTTGCCTTCGATTTTGACCATAATAAATATGTGAAATTCACCAATAATTATAAATTGATTGTTATTAGTTTACTAGATACCTCCCCCCTGATCTCATTTATAGCTAGGATATTCATTTTCATTTCTAGTATTACATTATCCAACTTTCCTAACTCAGCTAGTATCCTCACATTCCACGTTCCTATCTTAAATGTGTTCATTTTAGTATTGCCATCAGCAGCTTGATGACGGACTGGTGTCACCTGTGGCTCATGACAGTCCCTACCGGACTTTTCTGTCTTAAGACAACCATTAACGTCGTTCTCCGAGTCTCATTTGTAGAAATTCATGAGTTCATGAGGAAGATAATATGATGGTTTTTCCAGTAGGTTCCACGTCCACATGTGGGTCTTTTACCTCCGCCGCTGACAGCCATTTCCGACTGTAGGAACAAGTGAGTACCCTACTAGCTCAGCTGCAGAGTTGTCCACTTATCCCGTTGGATACTCGGTATCCAGGATTGTGTTTGCCAAAACTTTATATGTTTCCCATGCTCTACCATTAGGAGGTGCAGTTAGGATTTTCTCTTCCTAGAGTTATGAGGACATGATGACCAAAACTATCCAGTACTTTTAGTGTTTAGAGAAAGAGAGACAAATTAGAAACTAAGAACAAGTGTAGAAATAAGATCGATTACTGACCATCAAACAATGTTTTTTGTTTTTTGGTTTTTTTTTTTTCTTTAGTTTGCGCTCGCTCGCTTTGAACTCAAACGTAGTCCATACACACAACTTCTAGTAGTGCTGGGCTGAATTTTGTGTGTGGATTAGTTTTCCCTATTACCAGTGTCCCTCGCCATCAGGCGAACCCACTCCGACTTCAGAGGTACTTGTAATTTACGTCACCAAGTCAAGGATGATAGGTCAACATTTTAGTCCAACTTTCTGGTGTACGGGTTCAACCCCTTACCTCGGCATCAGCACACCAGATGTTTAAGAACACACGTTCTTATCCATTCGGCCATGCTGCCTTACCGTCAAGTAGTTAAATGGTTCGGTCATTTAGTTAGAATGCAACAAGATCAACCAGCGGTTCCACACGAGAACGTCGGGATACAAGGCGAGAGGACGACACCGGAATAGTTGGCTAGACGGAGTAATAGAGACATTGAAACAATTTCAAAGTTAAACAATCATATATGACGTTAGTACAAGCAACAACAACAAAAAAACATTTATTTTTCTTCAAAAATCCAAGCAACAAGTCCCGCGAAACAGAAAATTACAGCAGACTACTCTCTGTGACTTGTGACGCTTCACAGCAAAAGCATTAGGACAAAAGAAAAGGAGTAGGAGAATAAGAAGGCGAAGAAAACGAGTCCTTTATTTCCTGTGACTTATAATATTAATACTTATATGACTGCAGAACGACAGCTAATAAATAGCACATTCACACCGATCCTATACTAATAGTGTCAAACTTGGACACTGTCCTTATCACAATTACTCAAAATCAACACCCGTGAGATGAGACGATTGAGATGAACTGCTAACTTAACTATCCGAGACCGAGTAAGAAATGATGTAATCACACAGATCAACACCTTGTGTCCCATAATAACATACTGAAAGACAGAAAAATCAAATGGTTTGGCCATCTCGTTAGAATGCAAGACTGTCAACTGCCTGCACTGGCGCTACCACATAAGAGGATCTTTTACTAGATTTGGGGGACGCCCGAGAAGAACATGGATTGACGACATCAAAGACATTGTGTACAATCACATGGAATGACACTATCCAGTACCATCGGCCGGGAGCTGAATCGGAACTGTTTCCCCCATGACCTTTTACAAGCGGGAATATCCGTTATTACAATACGGCTAATGAGAACACTGCGTGAAAATGTTACAACTTTACAAGCCTGCCTGACGTCAGGATGTCATGGTGATTCTCCCCGGAATGATATAACTTAGCTATATATATATATATATAGGCATGCACGACAGGCAATGGAGGATATGAAGTTTTTCTCCAAAGTCAAGTTAGTGTGAAATGCATGCTTGGGCCCAGGTGAGTAAATAAAATTATGGGTTGTGAACTGCTTCACTGCCACGAGCCGATATATTAACAGTGCAATGAAACTACTCTGGACTGCCAGAAGTTAAATGAATAGTCAGCTTAGAATTGACAGTGTGCTATTTGTTCCATGTCTATTATTTTCCGCAATGTTTAGTGCCCGGTAAATGAAAATGTACACATAGAAAAGATATGCACTTCGAAATGTATCATACCAAACACGCGGATTAAGCTTTATGTAATAGAAATTGATTGTGAAAGTGGTTTGTTTTTATTATTTTAGATTATTGTTTTAAACAATTTTAGATTATAGTTATTCTGATTTTAAGGAATTTGTGAAATATTGTAAAACTGATAGCACGCGCAGTAATGTGGTTATTCAGTTAAATTATTTAGCATGCATTATTGAAAACAAACTTAACAGTGAAAGTTCGTCATCATTTAATGACAGAGTCGAATTATGCTTGCTCTAATGGGCCACACTTGTGCCCCTAGGTTTGCTTTCCTTATCACAAATACGCTGAGGAGTATTTAAATAATTAAATTTACAAGAATAATATTTATATCTAAACAGAAAATAGTGTATATATTGTAATGAGTACAAATCTGCCTCGTGTTTTCCTGACCTTTTCTATTTCGTGTGAAAATGATCTGCTTCAAAATATGATGTTATGCTTGTGTTTTGATGGTGTTAAGGAGCAGTTCTTGTGATATTGGAGAATAAAAGTGGTGTATGTATCATTATTTAGTCAATTTATTGGATTGATACCGGTCTCTGTGGCTAAGGGCTTGCGAAAGCGGTTTGTGAGCCCGTATACCCGGGTTCGAAACACAGCGGTGCTGATTTTTTCGAAAAAGGTATAGGAGCCGGTCGTTCAGAAAGCAATTTCAAACTACTGAACGTAACACTTGCCTAGTACATCAACAGCAGCTGAAAATGCTGGTGTTGACTGCAACGTCCCGTAAGGGATACGCAACAAAAACAAATTTTATTGGATTATCATATCATAAGAGAGTAAGGAGTAGTGCCGTGGTAAGTGGACAGTTTTAATAATTGTCACCCTTGTCTTTAAATTTTCTTTTACAAAATCTAACATTATTAATATTATTAATATTATTATATTTCTAACCTCTAGCAATAGTAGCAATACTGGCGTGTTTCTTGTACAATCTTCTTTAATTTGATATATAATACATTATAATTACTACAATTTTAACCATTTTAGATCATTTCTGTAACACACCCCCACTTCCCATTTTCTGCCATCAATTTCTGTTTGGTCCAAACCCACATATTTGTTTGGCAGTGAATCAGTTAACTTTGGTGTTAAAACATGCGCGCGCTCTACATCTTCCTGTTCTTTTTCTACGTCTTCTTCTTCTGCTACTTCTCTTCTTGATCTTCTTCTTCTCATTCTCGTACACCTTCAGACGTAAGTCTGAATACAATTATAGAACGTAGCAGTCAACTTGGTCTTATTCACATCTCCTTATTTTATTCTCAAATGGAACGGATGTGGGCCAACATGATTTTCTTGTCTTCTGCAAATGTTGGACACTCCTGCAATCAATGTGAAGATAACATTGTACCAGTTCCGCGAGTACTGCTTTTCTTAGGTCTGAAAGTTCTGCGCTGATTTTGCTCTCCAGTATAGAGACAACTAACTTCGTATCTGTGTTTTTCTCTTCATTTTTCTGCTGCCAATGGCATTTCTGCTGCAGTTTTCATGGCAACGACCTCTGCTCTGTGGTTTCTTGAGAATTTTCCATCTGCTATTGGCTGTTTTTTCTTTGCTACACTGTTTAGATTCTGGAGAATTCCTCCACCTAAATTTTCAATTGAATTTTTTGCTGATCCATCTGTATATGCAAGGGTCCAGGTGCTGCTTTGGTATTGTTCTTTTATGTTGTTTATGCCTGTTATTCTTCTTTCTGTTTCATTCTGAGTGTTCTTATTATCAAAACCAGGAATGTTTTCTATCATCTCACGCAATTGCTGCTGTCTCTAATCTGAAAACCCGTGTGCACTGTCAATGGGTTTGGTTGTTGGTATGTCAAGTATTATATCTGTCCTAATCTTTGTTGTTTGCAGATTCTACAAGGTTGCTTCACTTCAGTCTTCCCTTTCCAAAACCATAGAACCTCTGATACACGGACCGTTCTGCTAATCTGCTATGTTTGTCTGCTTGTTACTGGGTTTTACTACCTATTCTATCATGCACTGGTTGTAGACATGTGATCTTTTCTAGTTCGTTGATAATCGTTGTCTACAGACCTCCATTGATGATCAACACTTCTTGATTTCGGCCTATTTATATTGTTAAAGTTGGTTGACCTAGTTGCTGTCGCCCAAGTTGTAATAACGTATTCCAGTACTGGCCTCACCCATCCAGTTTGTGGCGTATTGAGAACTTTCTCAACTGCTCCTCGTTTTGTACGAGCAAGCTTTTTCCATGATTGCCATTCTCTGTCTTGCAACTGTTCGATTTTTCTTAACCTGTGTCTTCCATGTCAGGCGACGATCAACGGTAAAATTTAGGTAGTTTATATTTTCACCCTACAGCAATATTGTTTTCCATTCAATGCTTGCGCAGAGTTCTGTGTTTTACCAGAGGGGGAGAACACTGTTGAGTACGTTTTCTCCTCACTTATATTCACTAGCCATGATTTTGACCATTCATTTAACACCAATCAGGCCTATTGTTTTCTATTGTTAGCCGTACTAATATTTCTGTTCTCAGGATAGTAGCTGATCTAATAAATCTCGACATTTTCCCCACAGATCTATATATATATATATAATTTTCAGCTTTTTCAGTTTAACTTTAAGTCCTTCCATACTTTATCAAATGCATTTTCTAAATCTATCCTGGCTGCTAGAGTGTGCTTTTCCTCTAGGAAGGCATCCTCTATTTTCTGACAATATACCATCTGGTGAATTGCGTTGATCTGTTTCGTCAAGTATGTGACTCAGTACATTTGACTTCGACAAGCATTTTTTTTGGTTTACTTTCCCTTGCCGTTGACTGTCTCCAGTCTACCTAAAAGGCAGCAGGTGTGTATCTCCCTTCGTCTCGTTCCTATCCCTTGACCTATCCGACATGGGAGACTACCAGTAGCTGCGCTACCGTCGCTACACGTAAACCACTCTAGCACATTAAGGTGGAGACACAACAGAGGAACCTCAGGTTGATGAATTTGGGAATTATGAAACTGCGTTTCACTAAGTCACAGACGCCGATAAGAACATGTATTATCAGCAAAAAGAAGCCTGTGAATTCACAACCACCTGGAAACTGTTCAACGCATTAAACACGTTTTCAGACTGGATTGTGTACTATCACTCGATCTGCTCAATTTATTCAGCGAAGCAACAACATGGTAATCGTTTAGGGTCACTGAAAATGTAATACAGTTACAAGAAACGATTAATATAATTGCAACATAAAGTCAAAACAAGGGACTTAGTCTGAATAACAGAAAAACAGAAGTGATGGTTGTTACTTTGGCAGCGTCGCCAACCATTATGGCCAACCGCCGCAGAGGGGTCTGTGGCAGCCGGATCGTATAG
Organism: Cepaea nemoralis; assembly: GCA_014155875.1. NCBI lineage: Eukaryota > Metazoa > Mollusca > Gastropoda > Stylommatophora > Helicidae > Cepaea > Cepaea nemoralis. The sequence goes on from JACEFZ010026395.1 coordinate 199,625, forward strand.
CAGTTTAGTGGATAGAGACATATTACTTCTGCGTTGTTAAAGATGAACAATCTAACTTCAAGGCAAAATCAACATGTAATTGTGAACTTCGTCGAGCCCAACGTCGACAACGTAATGAAGATTGGCATCTTCCGTCAGGTTTTGCATTGTAGTTTATTAGTTCCAATCTCATATGACAGTTCTACATCGTCGACCGATCATACAACACAGGTCCATCAATTACAAGTTGCAATACAAAAAAAAATCATGCATCCATACAGGTGATTAGCTTATGGCCATTGTAGAATTAACAGAAGATGTTATTTCATTATCCTATTCCTTATTATTCCTTCCAAGTACAAAAATCTATTACTTTCTACCTTCTAGATGTTATCAATTCTCCTCTTTAATAATACGTCTGCCTCCTTCCCAGCTTAGATGGCTTCTCTCTCGTATGTTTATTGTTGTCAAATTACGTCGTATTCTTAACGTCATTTTCACTAACCCCCTTGTTCTTACCAGTGCACCGCTTGCTAATATTTGCATTGCACGGAAATTCTCTATTGCTATAAGAGACGTTGTGTTATATTACAAAGAAAGCACATCTTCTCAAATGGAACATGAAAGTGAAAGGGACCAATCTGAGTGATGTCAATATATTTAACAGTCTGAGTACTTCAGTATCAGCGGATGGAAGATGTTTTAAGGAATATTAAATAGAATAGCCCAAGAAAGGCAGCATTTTACAAGATGGGGAATATTCTCTGCAATTCATCGTTGTCAATCTAAGTCTGGGGAAAGAGTTCTTGAGAGCGATATCAATCAATTCTGGTGAACGGAATGGAATCATGGACATTTAGCTGACACATTTGGAAGCTGTGGAAATGAAATTTCATAAACGAATGACGAGAACACAGTTGACGGATAGAAAAGAAGAATACAGTCAACATTCCTTGAGCATGTCGTGAGAAAGGGAAAATTGGAATATGCCACGGCAACAGGGATGTCAGAAGGGAGGAGAGACAGGTGGAGACCAAGAGAGGAGATGCTGGACAGTATGACATCAAGGCAGGGAGGAACAGCAGTATCGGAAATAATTGGCAGTGCATGAGACAGAAGGATGCGGACAGATATGGTCACCAACGAAAATAGAATAGTGAAATGTTGTATAGAACCTGTTTTTCTATATGGCAGTGATTCGCGGAACATGAATGAACAAATTAGGAAGAGATTGGAAGCAATAAAGAATAGGTTCTTGAGATGAATGTTGTAAATACCTTGCACTGCCATAGTAACTAACAAGAGTGTCTGAAAAAGACAAATGAAATTAGAATATAGAATACAGCTATAAGAAAGCGACAAAAAGCACTCTTTGGTCATGTAATCAGAATAGAGGTATTGGAAAACATCGAGACGACGGAAAGAGCGGTAGGGAAAAAAAACAGAGGCAGATGCTGATAAATGAAAATGGGTGGACTGAGAAGGTATCATAAAGGTAGGTCATCAGTAATGTTGTTCCAGAACACCAAGGACCGAAATATGTGGAGAGATTTGATAACGAACTGGCAGGTCACATTCTAAATATGTTCTTGTTCGAACACCTATAAAGAAGTTGCTGTCTCGTGCGTGTTTAACACACACTATTATCGTAAGATAGTCTCTCTATTGCAGAATCAGACCTGTCATAACCAATAGCTATGCATACAATTATATATCCAACCTCAGAATGACCCCTCATGGCCAGTCAGCTCGCGCTGTACAATTCCTTGACTCATTGATTCTATTTTTTTGTTGTCATTTTCATATCACATTGCTACTGGAATAACATGCATTGTAACTCTCCAGTGGGTTTTGAAAAGTGGGCAGAACGTGTTTGGTAATGTCACGAATACAGTTATGTCAGTTCCAAAATTAGGTATTACATATTTGTTATTCTCACATGCTTGCATGATACAAGCTATTCAAGTGACTTCTGGTCGTGAAAGGGTGGCTTTGAGTTTAAGAGACAAGGATTCCTAAGCTCTCAATAAGTGTTGCTCCGTTCCACTTAGTCACTTCTTAACTCATTTAGAGATTTAACAATGAAGATATAAATAATATTACTGGCATCGTAGAAGTGTATGTATATCGTGTTAAAAATTTGTTATGTTTGAGATGCTTGATTAGGTTTAAATTTTTAGCATAGTAAAAGTAGAAACTAAAATACAACTTGTACAGGCATTAGCAATCACTGGGCATATGGTGAAAGTCTCATTTGTATTGACCAGTCGGCAGATGGTAGGTGTTATAGTCAGTATAATAACGACCTTCTTTACTTTCTATGACAGTTTCTGGTACCTGATTTCTACTGGGTCGACTTAGAAGCCCAATTAAATTAACAAACAAAGTCGTCTTGAGAAGGATTTTAACACTGGGCCAGCAGCAAGCTGTTACGCTGCAGCGGATCTTAGTTTTGTGTGAATATTTTCAGATAACGTTATGTTAAAGGTTAATGAAGTCCCAGGGCAGCCATTGCCATCAGGTTGTAAAGTGTTAACAAGAAACAAATCCGTAAGAAGTAGCTAGCTTGCTTTGTGTCTGTTCGTGTCAGAAACATCACATTTTGTAGGCCTGTATGTACGGGGGAAAAGGTGACACGTTTTCCCCTATCTTAGTGAACGACGAGTGCAGAGGACGAACCCTATTCCGACCGCTATCTTGACGTTATCAGCGTAACACCCTTATGATAACACCAACGCACCCGTGTAAAGCGCTAGGACTTCATTTATGTTAGCACATCGTATCTACTTCTTCACCGTTCACCTTCATACGTCAGTACAAATAAGTGCAAAGACATCAGTAGTCAACTTGATCTTGTTTAATCTCCATAGTTTGTCCTCAAATGAAGCGGGGGTAGCCACAAAAATGTTCTCAGTTCTGCATATACTGTACACTTCTGCAGCAAATATTTATCCATAGTTTTACCAGCTGTTCTGTCACATTAATCAGTATGGACACTATATAATGACACAGGTGACCAGTTCCGTTCCTCAACGCTTTCCGAGAACATTACTCTCGATTATCTGACATTGTTTATGAACCTTGGTCCATCTGAGAATCCCACTGATAGGAAACCCAATCCTGCCACTTCTGGGACTGAACCCGATCACTCTTGGCAAGCGCGTACACTAACCACTATAATATCAATCGGGGAACCCTTTTAGGCCACCAAGAATCCCGGTCGGTAACTATAGCTTTTATTTTTTTTAATTTTTGGTCTAGTGCGTCCTTTAGTCTCTAATTCCTACCAATACTTCTATGAGTGCCAAATAATGCGTGTGTGTTTCTTTATTTATTAACTAACCACTATTCCCCAACATCACGCCACCCCTCCCCCTTCCGTCCCCTCTCTCTCCCCCCTCCCCCCCCCTTCCCCCCCCCCCCCCCCCCCCAATCTTAAGTTAGAAAATCCCTCTGGTAATTTTGTTGAAATAAGCTGCGAAGTAGTGTCAGGGAGTCATCCCGGTACGTTTTATGTAACTAGGGCGCACCCTGCCTCACAGAATGGCACTAAATATTTGAATAATGAAGATACAAACAATATTGTACTCAATATATTGCTTGTCATATTTCGCTGCATCTCTTCGGGTGTTTACAACAGAAACAAGTTCAACATATAAAGATATAGACTACTTAATCCTTTCAACTGAAACACACAAATCACAAGTCAAGTTTATCAATTTGTGTATCAGACACTTTGGCAAACCTTGGTAAAGTTTGGTTATGTATAGTGAAAATATACGGGTAAACGGGAATATTCTTTAACACGTGGATAGGTATAACTATCTCGAAACACTCATAACATCAGATGGAAAGTGCCTTGAAGAGATTAGAAGGAGAATAGGCATGGCAAGGTAGCCTTTTACAAGATGGAACACATCTATCCATCCATTATGTGCCATGCCTATAAGCGTAGGCAGTACATGATTTTCCATTTCACTCGATCACCAGAGTCGTGGATCAGCTCTGTGTTCCTGTCTCTACTATGCCATCCAGGTATTTATTTCTCTGTCCTCCCTTCGATCTTGCCAGTTGTCACCAAGTTCTCCAATTTATTTCTTCTCGTAACATGCCCATAAATTTGTCTAGTTTCTCTAATCAGTTTACCAGTTTCATTTATTTCTTGTAGGACTTGGTCATTGGTTTTTCTGTCTGTTCATGGTATTCTTTGCATTTTCCTCAGAAAACCACATTTCCACAACCATCAGATGTTTGTCAGCTTGTCTGCTCATTATCCCTGCCCTTTTCTTGCGATGATCTGTACCTAGACGAATAATGATAAACTAGGCAACTTTAAATAAGTTAGTTTGCCGTCGCCTTCCTTCCTGAGCAGTGACCATACTTGCCGGTGACCGTAGCCTTTGTCTCGTAAAAGAGATCGTTTGCCTACCGTCGCGAAACTTGAGACCATAACCAACAACTATATGTCGGCTACCCTCAAAATTCCATCCATTACCTGCCTTCCGTGGTTTATTGTGAACAACTTCAGATAACGAATACGAAATAACAACACATCCTCCCCAGAAATACACAGCAACAGCCTCCTTTGAATAAAGCACTGCTACGTTAAGTGGAATGAAGAAAATAGTGTTGAAGTGATACATATAGCCTTTACTTTTATATGTATGTGAAGCATTGGCGATGAGTTGACAATCTGCAAAATACCCAATGGCAGTGGGAATATAGTTTAGGAGCAAGATGCAAAGAATACCATGGGCAAACATAAAAACCATAGGCTTAACATGACCAGCCGTAGACTTAACATGACCACCCGTAAACTTAACATGACCACCCTTAGACTTAACATGACCATCCATAGACTTAACATGACCACCCGTAGCCTGAACATGACCACCGGTAGACTTAACATGACCACACTTAGAATTAAGATGACCACCTGTAGACTTAACATTACCATCAGTAGACTTAACATGACCACCCGTAGACTTAACATGGCCACACATAGACTTAACATGACTACCCGTAGACTTAACATTACCACCACTAGACTTAACATGACCATCCGTAGACTTACCATGACCACCCGTAGACTTACCATGACTACTCATAGAGTTAATATGACAACCCGTAGACTTAACATTACCACCCGTGGACTTAATATAACAATCTGAGGCTTAACATGACCACCCATAGACTTAACATAACCACCCGTAGGCTTAACATGCCCACCCGTAGGCTTAACATGACCACCCGTAGACTTAACATGACCACCCGTAGGTTTAACACGACCACCCATAGGCTTAACATGACCACCCGTAGGCTTAACATGACCACCCGTAGGCTTAACATGACCACCCGTAGACTTAACATGACCACTCGCAGACTTAACATGACCACCCGTAGCCTGAACATGACCACTGGTAGACTTAACATGACCACACTTAGACTTAACATGACCACCTGTAGACTTAACATTACCATCAGTAGACTTAACATGACCACCCGCAGACTTAACATGGCCACACATAGACTTAACATGACTACCCGTAGACTTAACATTACCACCACTAGACTTAACATGACCATCCCTAGACTTACCATGACCACCGGTAGACTTACCATGACTACTCATAGAGTTAATATGACAACCCGTAGACTTAACATTACCACCCGTGGACTTAATATAACAATCTGTAGGCTTAACATGACCACCCGTAGACTTAACATGACCACCCGTAGGTTTAACACGACCACCCATAGGCTTAACATGACCACCCGTAGGCTTAACATGACCACCCGTAGGCTTAACATGACCACCCGTAGACTTAACATGACCACTCGCAGACTTAACATGACCACTGGTAGACTTAACATGACCACCCGTAGGCTTAACACGACCACCCATAGGCTTAACATGACCACCCGTAGGGTTAACATGACTACCTGCAGGCTTAACATTACCACCTGTAGACTTAACAAGACCACCCGTAGACTTAGCATGACCACCCGTAGGGTTAACATGACCACCCGTAGACTTGACATGACCAGTGGTAGACTTAACATGACCACCCGTAGACTTAACATGACCACTCGCAGATTTAACATGACCACCGGTAGACTTAACATGAACACCCGTAGACTTAACATGAACACCCGTAGACTTAACATGACCACCCGTAGACTTAACATGACCAGACACAGACGTAACATGACCACCCGTAGACTTAGCATGACCACCCTTAGGGTTAACATGACCACCCGTAGGGTTAACATGACCACCCGTAGACTTAACATGACCACTCGCAGATTTAACATGACCACCGGTAGACTTAACATGAACACCCGTAGACTTAACAGACCGTTCAAGAATACAGTGGTGCCCACTCTATGACCACGAGCAACATGACTATGGAGGTGATGGCAGTTACACAGACTTTCATATGGCTGGAATCACAGCATAATACCAACGTGTGTGTACTAAGTGATTCAATGAGCATGATTCAGAAGGTCGAAGCTGGATCTGTACGTAGACAGTGGACTGAGTCGCTGCGGAAGTCTGTTGTCCGTAAAGTCACCTTCATCTTCGTCCCGGGACATGCGGGAGTCGAGGGAAATGAACGAGTTGACAAAATGGCTGGCTCTGCACCCCCTGTAGATGGCCAGCCCATGGATCGTGCCGATGTTATTAACATCCTCAAAGATATGGCGAGAACAGAGGACTTTGACATCAGTGAATCCACATCGCTGTCCAGGATGAAAGACTTGGGAGTAAGAATCGGCACGGTCAGACGCGAGAGGCACATCGGGAAAACAAAGCGCCTCGTCAACCAACACAGAACTGGAACTATTAGCCACCGGACGCTGATGCATATGCTGGGGAGGGGGGGGGGGGGATCTGAGCACCTATGGACATGTCCGGAGTGCAATGCAGATACCCCAACTGATAACTGATAACTGAACTAGGTAGACTTAACTTGACCACCCGTAGACTTAACATGACCAGACACAGACGTAACATGACCTACCGTAGACTTAACATGACCAGTCATGGACGTAACATGACCACTCTTAGACTTAACATGACCATCCCTAGGCTAACATGACCACTCGCAGACTTAACACGACCACCCGTAAACCTGTAGACTTAACATGACCATCCGTAGACTTAACATACCACCCGTAGATTTAACATGACCACCTGTAGACTTAACATGACTACCTGTAGAGAATTAACATGACTACCCATAGACTTAACATGACCACCCGTAAACTTAACATGACCACCCATAAACTTAACATGACGACCTGTAGACCTACCTCTGCGATTAATATGACCACCCGTAGGAGTAACATGATCAGCCATAGCATTAACATGATCAGCCGTGGACTTGACCACCCGTAGGCTTAACATGACCACCCGTAGACTTTACATGGCCGCCTGTAGGCTTAACATGACCACCCATGGATTTAACCTGACCACCCGTAGGTTTCCCCAGACATTGCGCGTATGCTGCACTTAATCATTACCCTGCTTCATCTTGACCTGCCTCTCCGGAAGTGTACAGTTTCATCAGCTGTCTTGCCAGCTCGACTGTGATCTGGACATGGAGAGGGGACAGAGATTCCCCAGCAGTCCTTGCGGAGATGCCTACTAGGGTACTGGGTCAGGGTACAAGCAGAATCTGTGGCTGGGGTGAAGTGAATGCAGTTTACAATCCCGGGTTAGAAGTTAGCCATAGGCGATTTTGTCAGAGTCTTGCATTCAGCAATAACACAGGCTCGTAATCACCAACAAGTGTGATACAAACACGGTCACAGAATGACTTGACGTGAGGCACTACAAATACAATTCAAACACTTTATTCACACATCTCGCTCATCACAACCATTACATGCATCGTACAATTACAATGACGATGCAATAATACATTCAATCGATATATCAATACAATGTATACAACTCACAAGCGTACAGTCTCCTATATTCACACAGGCGTTCTCTCTATTCGCGTTCATACACCCAAGTATACGAGCACCATTCATTCCGTCTGTCTTGTCCATCGCTCCCAAGCCGTCTGGCCGCTAACCACTGTGAGTCTCGCTAGTCGGGGTTGCGTCCCTGCGTGGACTTCATGTCCCACGCATTCACCGACTGGCCATTCCTGACACAGCGTGGTTAATGTCGCTCACAGGTGGACCCCTGGCCGTACTCGCCAGACGTCGTTGACGACGACGCGGTAGAACTGATGGGGAGATTATGACAGATTTGGAAGCTGACCGCTTTGGTTGATTTTCGCAATGGTATGGGCGTCGCCCGTTCAGAAAGCATTGGCTAGCTTTTTTTTCGCATATCCCCTACAGGGCATCGCTGTCAACATCAGCATCTTTCAGATGATTGTTGATTTCTTAGCAAGATTACACTCAGTAGTTTGCCATTGCTTTCTGAGCGACCGGCTGACATACCACGCAAGTTACCGACGCGGAAAAAACCGCCACTGACTCTCACGCACGTCACGTTACTCACGAGAGTATACAGGATTACGGAGAAATTCCCTAACACCTAAGCCAGGGAGACCGGCACTGGCAAGCTACTGAACGTAAAATTGCCTAGAAAACAGCCAATAAACAGCCAATAAATGACTGCCTTGATTGCGACATCCTGTAATGGAAATGACATGCAACTAACTAACGCCAACCCGAATCCGATAGAAGGAAGTCCTGTTCTGTCCTCAGAGGACATAAATGCTAATGCATCGGATTTACTAGCTAGAGATCAGTCTTTCCGGTGATTCACAGCAACAATATAACAACAATAATAACAATAAGGTACAAACATGTAAGATTTTGTTGTTGTTTTTTTTTTTAACATTGGACTTGTAATTGCAGGTACTTCTATTTGTACCACATATGACAGATTCGAAGTAGAATTTCCGACTTTAAAACAAACAAAAAATTCGTCCAGGGTCTAACTGCGAACCGTCCTGGCAATTCTAGTCATCTCAAGCTACTGAGCTATCAGCAACAGATGAAGTCACTATAGCGGGCCAAAGACGATTCGTACAATCCGCGGCATTTACTTAAACAGAACAAGAATTCAAATACCTGCCATTTCTCCATAGCCAGGGATAGTTGAGCAAAGATGTCCGCATGCGTAAAATCCCGGTAAGCTTTTTGTTCTAGAAGAAATGAAATGTAAAAATCGCCACAATCATCATCATCATCTTCCTCATCGTTGTTATGAATATCACCATTATAATCCCAGGTGTCATTTATCATCGTCATCATATCCATCGTTCGATACATACACTCACTGTTCGCTACTGGAGGGAAAGATTGACCACATATTCCTCGTGCACTCCGGCCTAAATATATCATATGATGGTCCTAACACTTTACATACTTACAGCAAATTTCTGCTACACGGCCTAAAAAAAAATACAAAACAAAAATATCATATCCATCATTGTGATTGTCATCTTGATCATCATCATTATCATTATCATCATATCACAGATTTCAAATTCCTTTCAGAGCCGGGGAAGGGTTGAGGGAGGGGTTGAGGATGAGCTCTCATTTGTTGCCAAGTCGCATGCATTCATCACTCTGACAGCAAAAGTTCCAGGCCATGTCCTTCGCTTGGCGGAACTTTTTAAACTAAGAACCAATCTACACTAGCAAAACGTGTGAAAAAGACTGAGACAACCAGCCAAAAAGCTCATAGCAATCACGATGCCACGTATAAATGTAATGGAAATAAATATATTCATGTGACTATTAGTCATAGACATCGCCGACATGCCCATCACTCTTATACCATCTACAACTACCTGTAAACTAGGGTGAGAACGTTAGACATACAAGATGTTAGTAATAGCATCAATTTTCATTAGTCCGCTTTACTCCTGAGTTCCCAACCAGTTTTTTCCAGACCCCAAACATGGCGCTTGATCTTGTAGAAATGTTTAAGTATAATTTATGTACACGAATACATTTAACTTTCTTGTAACATTACCTAGCAGAAGAAGACGAAATAGAAGAAGAAGAGGACGAAGAAGAAGAAGAAAAGAAGAAGAAGAAGAAGAAGAAGAAGAAGAAGAAGAAGAAGAAGAAGAAGAAGAAGAAGAAGAAGAAGAAGAAGAAGAAGAAGCAGAGGAAGAAGAAGAAGTAGTAGTAGTAGTAGTAGTAGTAGTAGTAGTAGTAGTAGTAGTAGTAGTAGTAGTAGTAGTAGTAGTAGTAGTAGTAGTAATAGAAGTTGTGATAGTAATAGTTGTGGTTTCTGTAATTGTAGTAGTAATGGTGGTTGTGGTGGTGGCAGTAGTGGTAATATTAGTAGCGATAGTAATAGCGGTGGAAGTAGTAGTAGTTGTAGAAATAGTAGAAGTTGTGGATACAATCAGCACCGGTAGTAGTAGCAGTAATTGTAATGGTAGTTGTAGTAGTAACAACATTGGTTATAGTAGTAGTCGTCGTCGTAGCAGCAGCAGCAGCAGCAGTAGTAGTAGTAGTAGTAGTAGTAGTAGTAGTAGTAGTAGTAGTACTAGTAGTAGTAGTAGTAGTAGCAGTAGTAGTAGTAGTAGTAGCGGATGATTCCCCCAACGCCATAGAGGCCCTGCCAACTCTTAACCACATGGACACACTTCCTACCATAACAGAAGTTAAGTGTGCAATAAATGAACTTGCATCTGGCAAGGCTCCAGGTAAGGATGGGATTCCAATAGAGGTAATCAGGAGTGGGCAAGACACACTCACTCTACAGATACACCAGCTAATAGAGCTATGCTGGCGAGAAGGACAGGTCCCACAGGATTTCAAAGATTCAATGCATCATAACGCTGTACAAGAGCAAGGGCGATCGAAGCGACTGTAACAACTATAGGGGTATTTCACTTCTGTGTACTATTGGGAAAGTTTTTACCAGAATTGTTCTGCGCAGACTTCAAGTCCTGGGAGATCAAGTCTACCCTGAATCACAGTGCGGCTTCCGACAGAACCCGTCTACCATTGATATTGATATGATATTCTCATTGCGACAAATGCAAGAAAAATGCAGTGAACAAAATCAACCACTGTTTATTGCCTTCACGGACCTCACAAGGGCATTTGATTTGGTCAGTCGTGAGGGTTTGTTCAAGGCACTAAAGAAGATTGGCTGCCCATCATCTCTTCTGTCCATTGTGGAAGGTTCGACACAGGCATGAAGGGTATAATCAAGTTTGATGTCGCAACTTTAGAAGAGTTTGAAATCAAGAGTGGAGTTAAGCAAGGTTGTGTACTACCCCCCACCCTCTTTGGAATATACTTTTCACTTCTACTGAAATATGCCTTTCGTGATCAGGATGCGGTATATACATTCACTCACGCTCAGATGGCGGCCTCTACAATGCTCAGAGATTGAAGGCCAAGACAAAATTAGGAGGGTACTAATCAGAGAGTTGCTTTTTGCGGATGATGCTGCAATTACGACCCACTCTAAGGAAGAATTACAACATCTACTATCTGAATTCTCCAATGCTTGTTCTGAATTTGGTTTAACAATTAACAAAAGAAGACACAGATTATGTCACAAGGTGCACATGGGGTACCATCAATCTTTATTGACGACGCCGAACTGGAGATAGTAGACCATTTACATATCTAGGATCAGAGGTAAATAGCAAATTATCCCTAGATCAGGAAATCAACATCAGGATTGGTAAGGCAGCAACAACAATGAACATGTTAGCAAAAAGAGTCTGGGAGAACAGGAAGTTTACTGCCAAAACAAAAGTCCTTGTCTACCAAGCCTGTGTCCTTAGTACTCTTCTTTATGGCAGTGAAACCTGGTCAACTTACTCACACCAAGAGAAACGTTTAAACAGCTTTCATATGCGGTGTCTGCGAAGAATACTTGGTATTAAGTGGCAAGACAAAATCACAAATACTGAAGTATTGGAAAGATCAGGTTGTGTGACGGTGTGTTCCATGCTCAGTCTTCGTAGACTTAGATGGATAGGACACGTTAGGAGGATGGATGATGGTAGAATACCAAAGGACATCTTTTTTGGTGAATTACAGATGGGTAAGAGATCTCAGGGTCGGCCTCTACTACGATACAAAGATGTGTGTAAGCGGGACATGATTGATACAGGCATTGATAATGCACATTGGGAGCAAGTCGCCGCTGAACGTGTTGCATGGAGGGCAACTATCAGAAATGGAATAAAGGCAAAGGAGAAAATGATTGCAGATAAAGCACACACACAGCGTAAGAGAAGTAAGATGGTGCATGAAGGGGGAAATGACCATGTTTTCACATGTATCCGCTGTGGACAAACATTTACAGCACAAATTGGCCTTATCAGCTACACTCGACGCCTCCATGTGTTGTAGTTATTAAGCCGTCTTGAAGCACAATGCACCAAATTATCGTCTGTCAAGACGGCAAGGTGGCAATCAAAAATCAATCAGCAGTAGTAGTAGTAGTAGTAGTAGTAGTAGTAGTAGTAGTAGTAGTAGTAGTAGTAGTAATAGTAGTAGTAGTAGTAGTAGTTGTTGTTGTTGTTGTTGTTGTAATTGTTGCTGTTGGTGTTGTTGTTGTTATTGTTGTTGTAGCAGCAGTACCAGCATCTGTAGTGGTATTAATATCACAGCCTTCAATATATTTTTTTAAAATTTCAGCCAAGACACTCTAGTCATTATTACTTCGGTTGTCATCATCATCATCAGCATTATCTGCGCGGCCATGGTCGGCACCAAGTCCAGACAAATGCAGATGACCACCCAGGTAGGTGTGCAATAACTTGTGAAATATCAACATAACCATTGGCTTTCTGTGGCTTACCATTAAACATAATTAATATGGTGTATACGGGACCCCTCTTCGGTGTAGTGGCTAGTATGCATGCCTATCTGTCCAGCCGTCATATGTGCAGATTTCAATCGGATGTGGGGGGGGGGGGGGGTTATTAAAAAACATTACCCGGGCTCTCAGATCGACTCAGCCTAATATAGTACCAAGGGATCCCTAGGAAGTAAAGATGGCCGACACAATATTGATTACTTCACCCGTCAAGGGCTGAGTGGTATGTACAAATACAGGGCTGGCACCATAAAGCCAATTCGTTCCTAGACATGCAAAAGGTTCTTTTACTTTACTGTGTATGATTTACCGGGATTCTGGCGACGGGGATGTGGGTTCACTCTCTACATCATTCAGTTGGACTTAAATGTTGACTTCCCTTTCAGAAAGCAATGGCAAACTACTACAACTTAACATTGGCTAGCAAATCACAGACAACAAGTAACGGCTATTGTTAAATGCAACGTCCAGGAAAGGACATGCAATTGTTGTTTATAGGACGACGTGACGTCATTACACTGAGGACAAGCACATAAATGCTCAGTCTCTCCCTGCAGAAGGTCGAAGATGTGGATGCATGTTGTCTATGCTGAGAGCTGGTTAGCTACAACTGGGAACACTCCTTCTCAGAGTACTTAGCTTCCAGTTTAATGTGGCAATGCCGGTAACTGAAAGATTCACCAAGAAATAGGTCATCTGGCACCATTCGTTGGATGATTAGCTCGTTTGTGAATGGTTAGTTGGTTGTTTGAAGTTTGATTGATTGGGATGTTGATTCATGTGTTGTTTGTTTGAATGGTTGGTAAATGCCCCGGAAGTCAGCTCTGAAGTCCTGCATTGACATTTAGGTCGATTGAGCGAGGTGAGGTTGGCATAGACACTTCTCTCCCAACCAGGTATAGGACTGTCACCTCCAAGGGAACTGTATTATAGAACTGTCTTTCCTTCTCCGAGTCCAGACACCCGCCGGGTTGACGAGATCGATATGGAGCTTCACATCTGGGGAGAGGCATCTTAGGTGTAACTACATAATGATTCACACGGACAGGCTGGGATGCGACCTAGACTGGTATGATTCTTTAATGGGTTTGGGGATTTGATTGTCAACAGACTTCGACCAGTATCCATTTGTAAATGAAACATAATGTACAAATTACGCATTTAACTTTATAATACCTGATTCGTTGAAAATGACAGCTCTACAGCAAGAACACGAGCTTTGATTGGTGCCTACCTTGTAACGTCCTGGCCAATAGGAGTACGCCCGATGTATTGGAAAAACTGAACAAGACATTAGTGGGAGATGCGCAGCACTGTTGTGCCTACAACAAAGAACAGGCTGCAATTCTTCTAGAGGTAACAATTGTTGGGAATCTCTTGAGTTCGTTGATATAACATGAGAAATAATTACACCAGTATTTATTTGCTCTCAAAGTAACAAAGAAAATATCCAGTGATTAGAGGACAAGCTTATCAATATATACATTGCAAGCTAAAGTAGCCATAAAAAACAAGTGTCCACCTTGATGAGATAGATAGATAGGTGATAGACCTGTCGAATGAAGAGACTTTTTATATCTAGAAGTTAAAATGAATGTATATCCTTTTCAGAATGTCCAGGCAGCCCTAACATCTTTGGCCGTTTATGATTTTCTTGGTAATATTACGTGCAGAAACTTGCTATTGCTTTCTGAACGACCGACGCTCTTACCATTGTAACAATGAACGCAAGGCGGCCTGCTTCCAAATTGATTTCGAACCCTGGAGGTGAGATTCTGAAATTGTGTTCACCGCCCCTTAGATACGGGCGCCAGCAAATTGCTGAGAGAAGAGCTTGGCAAAGGCAATGAGAGCAATGCCTGGATGGCCTGGACGCATGATAATCATCGAGACACGAACATAGACCTAATTCATGACTGGATGAGGCGAATTTATATTTTTATATGTATTTAATATATATTTTTAATATTTATATTTCATTGAATTTATGTCTCATCTTTTAAGAAGAAAACTTGTCGTTTTTAATGCGCGATTTTGAAATATTAGAATGCCAGTAAATTCAAGGTATATTTTTAATGACTGTGCAGTGTTTGAAAATAAATCCGGTCCAAGTTTTGTATTGACATATTATGTTGCGTGAACTTTACAGAGGGTGAATACACATCTTGCCACCCGCAATATTTCAAACACTGCACAATCATTCTTCTTTGGCTTCATTAAATAGCATGTTCACGTGACAAGCCGGATGCAATTTCTCCAACCTTGGCTGTTCTGGGTTTTCATGATGCACTCGCACAAGCATCTTTCAGTTCGTCTCCACCTAGCTCTATAGTTATATTCCCTTTACCTTGGACATTTCCCACCATCACATCTTTTAACTAAGAAATGTGAAGTTTATATGGCATTAATTGTCTGCCCTTGCTGAGTTGAGTTGAGTCAAAAACCGATATCTCAGCACGCCATACATTCTCAAGCAAGCTCCAAATGCTGATTGGTCTATAAGTCATCTTCAACAACTAGCGAAGAGTGACAATACTAATGGTACCAGTTGCAATCTGATTGTTTCTTCATCTGACCTTTCCTCAGAATACTGAGTGTCGGTAAGATCCCCTGGCCACTTCAGGAAACACCATATCTCCATGCTATGCGGTGTATCAGGTGTTCCACATTATAACCATGATCCCAAAAAGCCCTGGCCATCTACTTTATTGTGATCCAACACCCCCCCAGCGGTGCAGATCCTGCCATTTTGTCCGTCTGCTCGCTTCCCAACACACCAGCATGTCCTGGTGAAAAGATCCAACACATGCTCCATTTCTTTGATTTTTGAACTGAAGCATACCACTTTGCACGAAGCACACCTGTCTTCACCCTTCTCAGGAAGCTTCATGAATCCGTTACAATCACGACATATGTTTGCTTTTTGTCCTTCAGCCAGTGGAACGCCTGAGCGACTGCTTCAACCTCCATTCCCAGACTAGATGTCGTGGTGTCATATGCCAGGTTCACCTGCACTAAACACCATCTATTAGTCGATGCTTCTTCACCCTACACTATTATATAATAAATGTAACTGCTTATTCTTAATTTTACTTTGAAATCTCTCTTGTTTGCTTGTATTTATACTAATATACTATCAATATTTTGTGACCATCAATTTATATCTTCCAGTCTTTAGTCTTATTATTTGAAAGTCATAAATAACATAGAGAAATGCATTTAAAGAGACAACTGTAACAGACGCAGTTATATTATAGCAAACATCTTAAAAATGTAACTACCCTGTTCAGACTTAAATTAAGTTATAATTGGGATGGTAAATTAGTTGCTGTTTTATGTCCATTTCTTTTTCTTCAGGTATATCCTTTTTTTTTTTTTTGGGGGGGGGGGGGGGCGTGGTTAGTCTTAAGGACTAATCCTCCTGACACCGCCTGTAACAATTGAGGTAGATACGGTTAAACTAACAGTCGATTCGGCTGAAAGAGTTAAAGCAACAACAGAGTTGATTAACTTATTCAGTACCAAACAAAAAGCAGGTTTGGACCAAACCTGGTACACAATCAAATGAACAAGTATTGTAATGTGAATTTCCGCTTATAGAGCATTACAATTGCAGACGATAACACGAAACAAAACGACTAACACGATGACCATAGTATGGCGATATATCGTCCTTCTGTCCAAATTGGACGTCAAATTGGATGATATACTTTCCTCCAGCACTGGATCTCTTAAAGTTTCAATTGTTCAGACTGAAAGAGTTAAATGACCTATTGAAAAAGAATAGATTTACATCAGAATTGTCAAAACTGAAATAGTTACAGGACTAAATTATTAATTGTTTAGTTACTTTTCCTGTTTTTCTCCCCAGCTGATGTTATCTACAGCTGTTCAAGGTAAGTGTGAGAAGATAATAGGCAATCCAACACAGTTCTATTTTATGATGTGAGTTAAGTTAAGTTAAGCTGAGTTTAGTTAAGAACCGAAATCACAGCACTTGGACATTCCCTTAAGCGTTCCGTCCTCATCTTCAACAACCAGCCAACTGTCCCAATACTAATCGTAGGTTCTAGTTACACCGTGATTTACAGTCTGATTATGCGTCCATCTGGCGTCTCCTCTGAGTACTGCGTTTCTTAAAATGTTTTATGATAACTAATGTTAATATGTGGCCGGTACATCAGCCCGTCAGGCTTATTCTTAACGATTTCCAACTGTCGTGGGATTTGTAACGCGCAGCCGGCTACTCCAGTTGTCCGATACAATATCCCAGAATCAGAAGGCTGTATACCTTCCATTTCCTGTTCTCTGTAAACAATCTTTACAGTCGACACCGTGAACTAAACCAGATCTGCTCGAGCATGAAGCGGACGGCTTACCTCTAGGCCAGTCTTTTCCATTGAATGCAATAAATTTGCTTTTTGTCGTTCTGCTGCTATTTATCTCACAATGAAGAACAAGCCCACAGACAGCTCACGCCATGCCCTGTGTAGTCTTGTCCATAACTGGTGCAGGTGTGAGGAGGTCCGGAGTGCACAGATGTCCAGCCTTAAATCCTGTATCTGGGAATGAGGGCTGGTCAAGCAAGCCAATGTCGCCTTCGAAGGCAAGAGAAGGGATATCATACGCAAGACCTCGTGGGAACTGTGAGGAGACGAACTTTGGGATGGCTGTGGTATCGGAAGACTTAGCACTCATGGGAATGTCCAGTGTGTCGTTCGACATCATAACATAACAACATAACATAACATAACATAACATAACATAACATAAAATAACATAACATTCAGTGGTGGGCAAGCATGGCTAGGCCGAATGGATAAGAAAGCATATTCTTAAACATCCTGTGTGCTGGTGTTAAAAGGTTCAACCCCTACACAGGTCAGCTGGACTAAAATTTTGACCTATCGTCCTTGACTTGGTGACGTAAATTACGAGTACCTCTGAAGTCAAAGTGGGTTTCTCTGAAGGCGAGCAACACTGGTAATAGGGAAAGCTAATCCACGTGTAAAATTCAGTCCAGCATTACTAGAAGTAGAGTGTATGGACTACGTTTGACATCAGAAGCGAGCGAAAGCCAAAAGAAGAAAAAATAAATAACATTCAGTATTCATTAGTTAGTCGACAGATCATCCTCATTGCACATCGAACGATTCAGTCCATAAGTGCTCGGATCTCCTCCTCAGCAAATCCCGCAGCGTGTAGCGGATAACGACAACTGTTCTGTGTTGGTTTATCAATCTTCTTTGGCTTCCTGCATAGTTGTTTGGCTACAACTCTTTTAATTTGCTGTTCTCGCAGTCTGGCCATGGTTATAGATTCATAGCCATCACTTGCTTCTCGCAAAAGTCTTACTTCTCGTCAGTATAAATATCTCTATTCAGTATTCATGATTTATTGGGGTTTGCAGCTAAAATTTTCTACAGGATAAGGAAGCCTGTCTCCTCAATCACCACTTAAAACACGCATGTTAACTGACAGTGGTACTATTCTTTCCTTCCTGTACGGGTCCCTGTAGCACACTTTACATGTTGTACCAGGAGATATTGTTATCGTTTTCTCCCTGGTTGTTGGATCAGATCATTTCCCTTCTCAGATATGGCCGAGGAGAACAACAAAACAATATAAGGTTCCACGCTGCGGATATTAACGATCTGTCATCGGTTGGAAATGTTAATCTGGAGGCCTTAAATCTGCTGCTCTGGTAAAATACAAAAACAGTACGCGGTTTTAACATATAACATTTGAATGATGTAATCCTTTTGTGTTTTGTAATTCAAACATGTCCCAAATAAATTTCTGTACAGATCAACCAGTGGTCCAGTCAAGCGTTGAGTGCCATGGCAGTGACAAGTACACTCGCTGCCAGTCCGGAGATCATTTGTTCAAATTCCTATTAACATGTCTTTTATGGACCTGAGCTCCCATTGTCAGCCTAAAATTGCAAACAGGAATTGTTGTGGGTAGTGAAAGCGGCATGAGTAATATTGACAACAGTACCCTACCCATTGAGTGTTGATTGGTTTAAAAAATAGATGAATATAGCCACATATCCAAGGTGCCCCAGTGAATAGACGTGGTTATAGCACACAGTGAACAACTAGGGTAGAATTAAATTGTAAAAAGATACAGATTATGGTCGTCAGTAGGAAGAAAAAAATACCACACTGTAATATACATGTAAATGGGAATATTTTTCAACAAGTGAATAAGTACAATTATCTCGGAACAGTAATAACATCTGATGGGAGATGCCTTGAAGAAATTAGAACAAGAATCGCCATGACAAAGGTAGTCTTTAGCAAGATGAAAATCATACTGACCAATAAAAAGATGTCAATTGAAACAAGTAGAGTGTTGAAGTGCTGCATAGAGTCTGTACTTTTGTATGGATGTGAAGCTTGGACAATGAGCAGTCAAGCTGAAAAACATCTGATGGCTGTGGAAGTGTGGTTTGTGAGGAGAATGCAAAGAATACCATAGACATACAGAAAAACCAATAACCAAGTACTAAAAGAAACAAATGAAAATTGTAAATTGATTAGTAGGTAGGCAAAAATGTTTCAACATGTTATGAGAAGAAATCAATTGGAGAACTTGGTGACAACTGGCAAGGTCGAGGTGAGGAGAACAGGGGGAAGACAGAAACGTAAATTCCTGGATGGCTTGACTACGTGGCATGGTCGAGACAGGAACACTGAGCTGATCCACGACTCTGATAATCGAGTGAAATGGCGAGTCATGATCGCCCACGCTTATTGGCACGGCATATTATAAATGGAAAGCCCCAATGAGTAGAAAATGGTCCTGTACTATTTTAGAATTAAACGATAACGGGTGTATTCAATTGAGTTAACAGTTGTATCAACTTGATGTTCACAGAAGTTCCCAAGACATTTGATGCTGGCAATTTTGTTTTATCTAAAGCCTCGGCTCATCAACACTTGATGTCGCCAACATTTTATGGCGTCACTGGTAATTTTTTTCATTATATAGAAGTATCAATGCTAAGAGTGTTCAATATATATATATATATATATATATATATATATATATATATATATATATATATATATATATATATATATATATATATATATATATATATATATATATATCATTCATCATTGGCACCTTGCCGTCTTGACAGACGATAGTTTGCGCTTTAAAAAGGCATAATACCTTTTATCTATGGCGGTAGCGAATGTGACTGATAAGGCCAATTCGCGCTGTAAATGTCCGTTCACAGTGGGTGCATGTGAACACGTGGTCATTTCCACCATCATGCACCATCTTACGTCTCACACGCTCGGTGTGTGACTTATCTGCAATAATTTTCTCCTTTGTCTTTATTCCATTTCTGATGTTTGCCCTCCATGCAACACGTTCAGCGGCGACTTGCTCCCAATGTGCATTATCAATGCCTGTATCAATCATGTCCCGCTTACACACATCTTTGTATCGTAGTAGAGGCCGACCCTGAGATCTCTTACCCATCTGTAATTCACCAAAAAAGATGTCCTTTGGTATTCTACCATCATCCATCCTCCTAAGATGTCCTATCCATCTAAGTCTACGAAGACTGAGCATGGAATAAACCGTCACACAACCTGATCTTTCCAATACTTCAGTATTTGTGATTTTGTCTTGCCACTTAATACCAAGAATTCTTCGCAGACACCGCATATGAAAGCTGTTTAAACGTTTCTCTTGGTGTGAGTAAGTTGTCCAGGTTTCACTGCCATAAAGAAGAGTACTAAGGACACAGGCTTGATAGACAAGGACTTTTGTTTTGGCAGTAAGCTTCCTGTTCTCCCAGACTCTTTTTCTTAACCTGTTCATTGTTGTTGCTGCCTTACCAATCCGGATGTTGATTTCCTGATCTAGGGATAATTTGCTATTTACCACTGATCCTAGATATGTAAAATGGTCTACCATCTCTAGTTCGGCGTCGTCAATAAAGATTGATGGTACCCCATGTGCACCTTGTGACATAATCTGTGTCTTCTTTTTGCTAATTGTTAAACCAAATTCAGAACAAGCATTGGAGAATGCAGATAGTAGACATTGCAATTCTTCCTCAGAGTGGGTCGTAACTGCAGCATCATCTGCAAAAAGCAACTCTCTGATCAGTACCCTCCTAATTTTGGTCTTGGCCTTCAATCTCTGAGCATTGTAGAGGCCGCCATCTGAGCGTGAGTGAATGTATATACCACCATCCTGATCACGAAAGGCATATTTCAGTAGAAGTGAAAAGTATATTCCAAAGAGGGTGGGAGCTAGTACACAACCTTGCTTAACTCCACTCTTGATTTCAAACTCTTCAGAAGTTGCACCATCAAACTTGATTATACCCTTCATGCCTGTGTGGAACGATTCCACAATGGACAGAAGAGTTGGTGGGCAGCCAATCTTCTTTAGTGCCTTGAACAGACCCTCACGACTGACCAAATCAAATGCCTTTGTGAGGTTAATGAAGGCAATAAACAGTGGTTGATTCTGTTCATGGCATTTTTCTTGCATTTGTCGCAATGAGAATATCATATCAATGGTAGACCGGTTCTGTCGAAAGCCACACTGTGATTCGGGGTAGACTTGATCTCCTAGGACTTGAAGTCTGCGCAGAACAATTCTGGCAAATACTTTTCCAACAATACACAGAAGTGAGATACCCCTATAGTTGTTGCAGTCGCTCCGATCGCCCTTGTTCTTGTACAGTGTTATGATGCTTGAATCTTTGAAATCCTGTGGGACTTGTCCTTCTCGCCAGCATAGCTCTATTAGCTGGTGGATCTGTAGAGTGAGTGTGTCTTGCCCACTCCTGATAACCTCTATTGGAATCCCATCCTTACCTGGAGCCTTGCCAGATGCAAGTTCATTTATAGCACACTTAACTTCTGTTATGGTGGGAAGTGTGTCCAGGTGGTCAAGAGTTGGTAGAGCCTCTATGGCGTTGAGGGCATCATCCGCTAGTTTGGTCTCACTTGAGTAAAGCTCCAAATAGTGCTCTACCCATCTGTCCATCTGCTGTTTCTTATCAGTGATGATTTCTCCAGTCAAGGTTTTCAATGGTGCACTTCTTTTGATCACTGGACCACAGGCTTTCTTTATTCCTTCATACATGCTTCTTATGTTTCCCTTATCACTTGCGATTTGAATGGACTCACATAACTTGATCCAATAATCATTTGCACACTGCCTGGCAGCCTTTTGCACATCCTTCCTAGCTTGCCTTAGCTCACTCAGAGTGTTACGCGTTGGTCTTTCCTTGTTTCTTAAGAGAGCTATCTTCTTCTTATCAATCAAGGGCTGCAGAGTCTCGCTGTTTGCCGCAAACCAGTCCTGCCTCTTATGATCCACAGTGCCGTAAACCCCTACGGCAGTTTTATAAAGAGTTTCCTTAAGTTGACCCCACTTTTCATTTACTGTACAATTTTCTGGTGTATCAGTGAAAGCGTCTTCAAGTTGCTGTTGAAACTGAAAGCACTTTTCAGGATCGTGAGTGTTAATAATATTAATCCTGGGGCTAGATTTGTGTTTAGCTGTGTAGATTCTCTTTGGTCTCAGTCTAACCCTTGCAACAACCAAAGAATGATCCGTATCACAGTCAGCACTGTGGTAACTTCGAGTCAATGATATATGGTTCAGATGTTGTCTCCGTGTGATGACGAAGTCCAGCTGGTGCCAATAGCCGGATCTTGGATGTTACCCTATGACCGTATGCATCTCTTTTGTTTTAAAAAAAGAAGTTTGTAATACATAGGTCATTTCTGGTGCAATGCTCCAGCAGCCTTTGCCCATTTTCATTCATGCGACCGATGTTGTATTTTCCAAGGCACACTGGCCATGAACTCGAGTCCTTGCCCACACGAGCATTGAAATCACCGAGCATATAAATGTAGTCAGATTTTGGAACTGCCTTGATCACGGAGTCTAACTCCTCATAGAACGAATCCTTCACATCATCAGAGGAATCGAGTGTCGGTGCATATGCAGTAATAATGGTGGCAAAACCACAAAAGGTTGCCAAGCGCAGAGATAATAGTCTTTCATTTCCTCCTGCTGGAATTTCAATCATTCCCAGTAGCGAATTCTTCACTGCAAAGCCCACACCGTGTTGCATGTTTTCTGCCTGCCCTCTACCCTTCCAAAAAAAGGTGTAATTGTTTTCCCTGAGTGACCCTTCCTCAGCGAGGCGAGTCTCCTGCAGGCCAGCAATATCAATGTTAAGACGATTGAGTTCGGCATCAATCACAGCCGTTTTTCTCACATCGTCAATATTGGTCAAGTCAGTGGAAAATCCTGGACACATGGTTCTCACGTTCCAGGTTGCAAGCCGTAGCTTGAGGTTTCTATTTTTCTTTTTATTAGTACCTGGTGCATTGGTTTTACAGCCTGCGATTCAGATTTTGTCCTAGCCCCAAGCACCCATTGAAGCAGGCAGGCCGTGGCGGATCAGCACCCAATTGACCGGGGACTGCCCAGCTTGAGGTGGGCGGTAGCTGATCAGTGACACCTGTAGGTGTCTCCCACCGTCAGAGGCAACGCGTGGCGCCCCATGTCTACGCCAATTGACAGGGACTTATAACCCGTAACAGTTGCCTCTCGCTTTGATTCCGAGACCAGTTAAGACCAGGGATGGAGTTATTGCCTCTCCATAGCACAAAGCCTGGGCTAAAATATAGAGATCATGTGTTGCCCATGCAGCATGATCCCTCTCTCGGCCTGCCTAGTTCACTCCAGAGGAAAGGTAACACCTCTACATCTGGAACAAGACAAGCTGCAGAAGCTGCCGGATCAGCAAAGCAATGCTCTAACTGTCCGCCTATCGGAGCTTCGATCCTAGACCAGCAGCCAACCAAGGCTTAGGGCCTGGTCTGCCCTGCCATGACATTTTGTCTTTAGGTTGCATTTCCTCGCACCAGGGTAAGGCTTATACCCTCCCAATTGCGCTCTTCCGCCGGTAACCTTTGGCACAATGTGGAATGTCGGGTTTGGTAAGCGCCGCCCAACGTTCGGCGCTAACAGAAAGCAGGTAGTACCGTCTACTGTTATACGGTAGATCAGTCATATCTGACTAAGACCTGACACCAATATATATATATAAATTATACGTGTGATCAATGAATAGAAATATCAATGGTAATTTTGATCAATGTATAGAAGTGTCAATGATAAGTGTGGTCAATATATAGAGGTATGAATAGTTAGTTTGTTCAACATTTACAGTTATGAATTTTAATTGTGTGCACCATTCAGAAGTATAAATTATTTCTGTGTACAACATTCGTGTCTGTCCCTACTTCTCTTCTTCACGTGTTTCAAACACAAAAACAAAACAAGACCCGTAGCAGGAACCTGCAATTGACCAGTCACGTGATAGGGACATCACCTTCAGTAGTCCTCAATGTACGAAAAAATATGTGGTCCTTTTTTTCCTCTATTATCGGATGACGAGTGCAATAATCTAACCCTTCTCTGACCGCGCTCATGACATTATCAACGTATCCCCCTATCAACTACATTAAGGCTTCTATTGTTAGATCATCTGGTATTTCATTTGCTGAATACAAACAACACTTCCTACCCACAATGCATCAGTCTTACACGGGGTAAAACTTACATATCCCAAAGCATTCCCGACCAACTGACCAATTAAACACGCGAGAATTCATTACTGTGTCTGGAACCTTTCTCCTGGTGAATGGGAAGGTCCTGAGTTCGTTTCCGAACGCCATCATTTGGTTTAGATGTTAATTTGAGTCTACTGGTGGTCGTGGCTGGAGCCACGGAGTTTGTGCTCTGTTCGATGCTTTCAGCAGACTATTCTGCCGAAGAAGACGGAGCCCCCCCCCCCCACCCCCACCCCCTCTGATGTGTCTCCACCTTGACGTGGTAGAGGGGCTTGCGTGTCCCAATGACTCCAAGAGCCCTGCCGATGGAAGCACAACTACATGTCGGACAGGCCTTGAGATAAGGACCAGACCAAGAGAGACACAATCTGCTGCTCTGCATGTAGACTGAGGATAGCAGTCAAAAGTTCAAATCAGGTGCACGAAGCCACTAATTCTTGGTCCAGACACATACTCTAAGGCTCTCGGCTGAGGGATATGGCTGAACGCCTCTTATCCATTAACCCTTGGATATGAGAGCCAGGCCGATACTCACCTACTGCAAAACGGAGATGAGATACTGAGCACGCTACATGCTTAGTTCAGATACTTGTTTGAAGGCTCTCAGCCTGGGGATATGAGACATCCTCGGATGAGAGGGCTTGGTCGTTACTCACTCACTGATGCACGGAGGTAAGGTGCTGAGCCGGCAGCACATGTAGCCTACCGCAAGAGCGGAAACTAAAGGTAGAAAAGCGTATCAGTCGCACGAAATGGTTATGATGAAAGTCGGTATCTACACTCATAGAGTGAGAGTAGTCAAGGGTGGAAAAACGTCTCAGTAACACGAAATGTAACGCTTGGCTAGCGAATCCATTGCCTGGAAGTCCGAAGCTAATGGTTGCCTAGTGGATATCGTCCACAGACTGGCCGTTCCTGGTTTTATACGGAGAGCGACCAGTGGTAAACAAAATTCCCAATATATGGAAGTGGGGATTTAAAGTAGCCATGAGCAGGATGTGGCGATTTCTCGGGTGAGCCCAGTCTCAGAGCACTATGTGCCGGCTTTGCAATTATGGAAGCCTCCTTGGATAGCGGAGAATGCTCATGGTCTGCCCGTATCTTCCCTTGAGGATTGACCATGATGTCTGTGGCTGCTCTAACTTGACCAGCTGAGATGTGGGCGACACCACAACAAATTGTTCCTTGAAACCTCCAAGACGGTTAACCTGATCAAAAATCCCCGTCGAAGTCTGATGTGCAGGCCTAAGAGTGGCAAATTAAAACTGGCACAACGCAAAAACGTCCGAGTGAAATGATCCACGTGCCTTGAACAGCTCTGACTATCTAGTTTTCCGAATATCCTTGTGACCGGAACAGCTCCGACTAGCTAGTTTTCCGAAAGTCTGTCGTGCCCAGAACAGCTCTGACTACATTGTGCTCCGGGCACAACCACTAGCACATGTCCGAATCGAGAGCTCGCTGAGTACATACTGTCTGCAGACCGGCCTGGTTTGTTTGGGGAGCAGCCCGTAGCGAACGAAATGCCCAATATATTGAAGTGAGGAATTAAAGCAGCCATAAGCAGGACGTGGTGATTCCCTCGGTGAGCCCAGCACCAGAGCGCTATGTGTCGGCTCTGCAATTATGGAAGCCTCCCTTGGATGGCGGATAACGCCCAAGGATTTCCCTGCCTTCCCTTGAGGGCTGATCGTTAAGTATTCGACCGTTCTAACTTCACCAGGTTGGGATGTGGAAGGCGCCACGAAAGTAAGAGTCTCCCAGGAATGCTAACCTGGTCAAAAACGCACGCAAAAGTCTGATGTGTTGGCCTAAGGGTCTAGGCCCAAGGGTGCATAACAATACACCGCAATTACATCTGGGGGGAAAAAAAACACTCCGGATGGACGCAGAAGACGAAGACGGAGCCCTATGAGATAAAGTCGAATGCAGTGAAATCAATCCTCTCGCCTTTGAAACCCCCTGTAAATCTGTCATCCAAGTTAATGGGAACATAATGGGAACTGATGGACATGTCAGACTACCAGAGAAAAATGGATGTAATATTGTCAGATGAATCCAAATTCAGGATAGATCCAAAAGTAAACAAGTCGGAGGACCTGGATGCTATAATGAGGAAAGAGATCCAGTCACTTGTGAATGCGGGACTCATCAGTGAGGCCACTGCAAAAACGCTCACACCACGTGGCTCGCACACTCCTCAGATGTACGGTCTACCCAAACTTCACAAGCCCGGCATCCCGCTAAGACCTATCCTGTCCATGGTGAATTCTGCACAACACCGAATGGCGAGATGGCTAGCCGAAATGTTAAAGCCAGTACGACAGTCCTTCGATCCAAAAATACTCAGAGATACATTCCAACTGGTGGAATTATTGGATACTATGGACATAAATAACAAACACATGGCATCCATGGAAATAGCCTCCCTATTCACTAACGTTCCATTAGAGGAGACAGTGAAAATAATAAGGGAACGCATTGAAGACAAACAACTAAAATTAGGCATACCAACACCTATTCTGGAGAGGCTACTACTACTATGTACCGCCAACATATATATACAAATATAGATATATAGATAAAATATAGAACATAGATATACAAATACAGGCGTTGAGAGTTCATTCCAGTATACCATTCGTGTTGGTTAATGTTTATGCCCGCAATGCGAGTGTGGACGCCCAGAAGTGGCAGTGCTTAAGTGGCATATTAGGCCACGAGAGAAATGTTATTTTCTGTGGTGACTTCAACGCTAAAGGCAGATCATGGGGAAACACTTCCTCCAATACACAAGGGGAGGAGCTCGAGACTGCACTGGAAACCATCGACCTGGTTTGTATCAACAGTGGCTGTGTCACCAGGACAGCAAGCCGTCCAGGCGATGAGGACAGTGCTATTTATCTGGCGCTAGTTTCACCTTCACTCACTACAGTGTGTAGATGGGGTGTCCTAGGACACCATGGCAGCGACCACCACCCTTGCAGCATATTGGTGGAGAAAGGCAGAACCAGGCAGCACAAGCTAAAGTAAAGACGTTCCAGTATGACAGTACAGGGCAAGATGTGGTGAGTAAAATAAGACGTGACAAGCGCAGAACGTTTCAGGGCAGGAAAAAAAGCTGGGAGCAGCCACCGTGGTGGAGTTTCGAGGTGGAGAAGGCTTGGGTGGATAAGCGTAGTGCTGTAAGGAGATGGAAAAATGCCAAGAAGAACAGAGCTGGTCATCCTAGTCCCTGCTTGCACTTAGAAAGAGAGATGCACACAAAAGTAAGCTATTTCAAAAAACTGGTCAAGATGGTTAAAAGCGAAAAATGGGCAGAGGTGTGTCAAAGAGTAAGCACAGACAAGTCACTGAAATTGTTCTGGCGACTACATAAAAGCATGAGTGGTGTAGTCAAGAATAAGAGCATTTCTGACTTCCAAGGTGCTGACCTCATCTGGCAGAGGACTGACGAGGACAAGGGCAAACCCTCTTTGAACGCTACCTTGAGCAGAGCAACCAGACAGACATGGGAGGCCGGAATCTGGCCAAGGAGGTCACCTCAGACAGATGCAAGGCCCAGAACACTTCGGATGAAGACACAGTGACAGTGAAAGAAATCAAGGCTGTGCTTCGACGATCAAAAAACAGTGCTCCAGGTCCTGATGGCATAAGATACGACGACATAAATAGGTGTACCGACAATGAGCTAGAGAAACTAGCAGACATGTACAACAACAGTATAGGGAGTGCTAGCATCAAGGAGGAATGGTTACACAGCTATCTGATTCCCTTGCCGAAGCCTGACAAAGACCACAAAAAAATTCAGGGATATCGAATTATAACCATGCAGAATAAAATAGGCAAGCTGCTGGAGAAGGTAATTGCCAGGAAAATATCAAGCCAACTAGAGAGGCAAGGTGTTTTCCCACCTACCCTGGGTGGGTACCGTCCAAAAAGAGAAACCTGGACCAATGCAGCAGTCTTTGCCCATGATATCTATGAAGGTTTCCACTCAGGCACTGAAACCGTTGCTGCAGCGATTGATCTTGAGGACGCATACAACAGAGTACCACTTGATATTTTAATGTTTCAGCTTCTTGAACTAAACGTAAGTCCATGCCTCCTTAGTTGGATCGCTGCAGCCCTCTTCCAACGGAAAGTAGTTTTTAGATGTGGCAGTTGGACTTCGGAACCAACAACAATATATCCTGGCCTACCACAGGGATCACCATTATCTCCGGTACTGTTCAACGCCTACACAGTGAGAATCACCAGTGAGCAGATCACTGGACCTGGCAGGACATTGTCATATGCCGATGATGTTTTAGTGTATCGTCAGGGTAAGGATAGAGAGGAGGTTGCTGTGGAACTACAAACCGAACTCAATCGCATAAGTACTTGGTGTGATGAAGCTGGGGCAATGGTCAACCCAACAAAGGCAACAGTGACTTGGTTCTCTTTGAATAATCATATTGTCAACAATCCAACACCAACTGTAATGCTGTGTTCAGAGACGGTGGAAAGAACGCAGGCAATGAATTACCTGGGGATACGGTTTGATCGAAGCCTTGCTTATAATGTGCACATAGACCAGGTGATAACAAAGGCCAAGCGGGGTTTGGCAGCGATACGGGTGATGGCGGCAGCAAACTGTGAGCAGCGCCATCTATGTCTTCTGTACGAGGGGCTGGTCATGTCTGTTTTGGAGTATGCAATGGCAATCCTGACTGTCAGCCATAAGCAGATAGAAAGGATGGAAAGGATACAGAATGAAGCTATGCGCATTATTCTTGGATGTACAAGAGATACAGCATGCAGGGCGATGCGCTACCTTCTTGATTTTCCAACAATTGAAGAAAGAATGCAAGTTTGCAGGGCACGCGCCTACCTCAGAATTAACGCAAACACACAGCATCCACTGCATAGTGAAATTAGGAAGGTGAAGGGCAGCAGGTTAAAAAGAGGACGGTCGTGGATGGGTCAAGCCGAAGACATTCTTCAACAGGTGTGTTCACTTGAGGACTTAGAACCTGGCGAGGAGTGGGTGCAAGTGCCAACAGACTTCTGCACATCCTTTTCAGTTTGCATCCAACTAGATAGAAAATGCAGACAAGAAAATCCGGCTGCTGTTGAGGCTGAAGTACAAGCGTTGATTTTCGAGAATTCGCTAGAGAGTGACGCGGTCATCTACACAGATGGGTCGGTCGTCCGACATGTGAGAAGCTCATGGGCCTTTACAGCTCAGGCCGGAGGGAGAATTGTGAAGGAGGACTCTGGTGCTTTCACTGAAACCACAAGTAGCCTGACCATGGAAGTCATGGCAGTAAGTAAAGCAATAACATGGCTCGAGACACAGACATTCACTAGGGCTTGTTTCCTTAGCGACTCAATGAACATGATCAAGAGGATAGAGGAGGGGTCGATCCGAAGAGAATGGTTGCTGCCTCTGAAGCGGTCTCGGCTGGCAAAGATTAGTTTCATCTTCGTGCCAGGGCATGCGGGAGTACAAGGAAATGAGCGGGCTGACAAGCTCGCAGGTGAGGCTACTGTGGAGGGCGGACGCGCCATGGACCAGGCTGACATTCTGAATGCTCTACGAGAAGTGAGACTTTTGCAAGAACCAAATGATGACTGTGAATCTACAACAATGGCCAGACTGCGAGAGCAGCAAATTAAAAGAGGGGTGGCCAAACAAGAACACTACGCAGGAAGCCAAAGAAGATTGATAAACCAACACAGAACTGGCGTCGTTAGCCGCTACACGCTGCGGGATTTGCTGAGGAGGGGATCCGAGCACTTATGGACTGAATGGTCCGATGTGCAACGAGGATGATCTGTCGACTAACTAACTAACTAACTAACCGCCAACATACAATTCAATTTTCTAACTAAGTCATACCGCCAAATTGACGGAGTGGCCATGGGGAGTCCTCTTGGTCCTATTCTAGCGGACATCTTCAAGGCACATTTAGAAGAAAAGAGATCTTCAGACATCAACAACTTGGACTTTTACCGTCGTTATGTGGACGATATACTAATTATCACCACAGACGAGCTACAAGCAACATCGTTTCATGCCACAATGAACAAGACGCATAAAAACATCTCTCTATCTATGGAACACGAACACAACGAAGCGTTACCGTTCCTAGATATTCTAATGAGACGTAGAGCAGACGGAAAAATTCAAAGATCGGTGTATCGTAAAGGGACATGGACTGGCCAATACCTAAATTTTCAGAGCTTCACACCTGTCCAGTACAAACGGGGCTTAGTACGGACCTTGTTTGACCGTGCTAGAAAGATATGCACCCAGGACACACTGACAGAGGAATTTGAAACTCTGAAGAATGTCTTAAACCTGAATGGGTACTCCACAGGATTTATAAAGCGCCACTGCCAACAGCCCAAACCCAAAGCAGACGTAACTACAGTCCCTAAACTCAAGGTATTCATCCAGCTAACCTTTCGAGGGGATGACGTAATGCAACGTCTACAAGACCGGCTTACTACAGCAGTAGGCCGAACATTTTGTGCGGCAACTCTAGTCATTAGATATAAAACCGTACCGATTCCTACACCAGCAGTCAAAGAGCCTGTTCCTCTGTACGCCACAAACAATTGTATTTACCAATTCACATGTAGATGCCAGGCCGTTTACATTGGTAGAACAGAGAGACAACTTAACAAACGGGTGTCAGAACATATACCTCAATGGGTCAACAAGATACAACACACAGGAGATGCTAGCCTTGTGGGGTCGACACACCGGAAACTCCCGGCGTCTTCAATCGGTAGGCACATTGTCGACAGTGGCCACATGGTGGACAGAGACACTGCATTTCGTTGTTGTTTAACACACAAAATACTCGCTTGTTAAAATTTGCAGAAGCAATTATGATCTATCAACGCAAGCCAGAAAGTGCAAACAGAAAGACATGTTAGTCAGCTTAAAATTACCGTGGTAGATAAGTGACATTACTGTGCGAATATGTGTATATTTCGACTTGAAGGATTTATCTAGTTAATTCACGTAAGTTGTGTGATTTCTGCATTATGTACATGACGAGATGCAGCGAAATATGCCAGGCAATAAATCGTGCAATCTATTGTTTGTGTCTTCGTTATTCAAATGGGAACATTCTTGCACAAGTGAATCGGTACAACTGTCTAGGAACAGTTATAACATCTGATGGAAGGTGCCTTGTACAGATTAGAACGAGCATCGTTATGACTGCCATTTGGCAATATATGGCTTACGGCATTAAGTTTACGGGTTAACAGAAGGCCTACGGTAAAAGACCAACAAAGGGAAAAGTGAGAACAATTCACGTTATAACAATTAACTGACACGATCTGGTAAAGCGTGTAAAGGCAGATCGGGCACATGATGATGATGAATAGCACTAGGGGAAACTACTTAAGAAAGTTGCATATCACGTGAACGGAACAGCTTAGTTCATGAGAAATGAAACAACTTAAGTCGGTTAGGTCTGTGGGTTGGCAGCGAGAGGAAGTGTTCGGAAGATATTCTGCTGTGAGGAAATGTTTCTTATTAAAAGTCATGAAAGTCGTGTGTAATTGTGATAATGGCGAATTGAGATACTGGTTTGTAAGAGCGCAGAGTTCTATATAACGGTGGCCATCGGTATAACAGCCAGAACCTGCGATAGATAGTTGTGTCAAACCAGTCACCCGGACTGCATGAAATGTGTTCGCAGTTCGACATGGAATGTCAACGCAAGGTCACTGCTCGCCGGCCACTGAGAAGAGACTAAGTGAGTGTTATTTAGCTAGGCAGTATTCCTGTGTGTGTGTCGTCAGTCAGGTCTTAGTCAGATATGACTGAGCTACCGTATAACAGTAGACGGTACTACCTGGTCTCTGTTAGCGCCGAACGTTGGGCGGCGCTTACCAAACCCGACACCCCACATTGTGCCAACGGCTTCGGGCGGAAGAGCGCAATTGGGAGGGTACAAGCCTTACCCTGGTGCGAGGAAATGCAAGCTAAAGACAAAATTGTCATGGCAGGGCAGACCAGGCCCTAAGCCTTGGTTGGCGACTGGTCTAGGATCGAAGCTCCGACAGGCGGACAGTTAGAGCATTGCTTTGCTGATCCGGCAGCTTCTGCAGCTTGTCTTGTTCCAGATGTAGGGGTGTTACCTTTCCTCTGGAGTGAACTAGGCGGGCCGAGAGAGGGATCATGCTGCATGGGCAACACATGATCTCTATATTTTAGCCCAGGCTTTGTGCTATGGAGAGGCAATAACTCCATCCCTGGTCTTAACTGGTCTCGGAATCAAAGCGAGAGGCAACTGTTACGGGTTATAAGTCCTTGTCAGTTGGCGTAGACATGGGGCGCCACGCGTTGCCTCTGACGGTGGGAGACACCTATAGGTGTCACTGATCAGCTACCGCCCGCCTCAAGCTGGGCAGCCCCCAGCCAATTGGGTGCTGATCCGCCACAGCCTGCCTGCTTCAATGGGTGCTTGGGGCTAGGACAAAATCTGAATCGCAGGCTGTAAAACCAATGCACCAGGTACAAACAAAAATAAAAATAGAAACCTCAAGCTACGGCTTGCAACCTGGAACGTGAGAACCATGTGTCCAGGATTTTCCACTGACTTGACCAATATTGACGATGTGAGAAAAACGGCTGTGATTGATGCCGAACTCAATCGTCTTAACATTGATATTGCTGGCCTGCAGGAGACTCGCCTCGCTGAGGAAGGGTCACTCAGGGAAAACAACTACACCTTTTTCTGGAAGGGTAGAGGGCAGGCAGAAAAAAGGCAACACGGTGTGGGCTTTGCAGTGAAGAATTCGCTACTGGGAATGATTGAAATTGCAGCAGGAGGAAATGAAAGACTATTATCCCTGCGCTTGGCAACCTCTTTTGGGTTTGCCACCATTATTACTGCATATGCACCGACACTCGATTCCTCTGATGATGTGAAGGATTTGTTCTATGAGGAGTTAGACTCCGTGATCAAGGCAGTTCCAAAATCTGACTACATTTATATGCTCGGTGATTTCAATGCTCGTGTGGGCAAGGACTCAAGTTCATGGCCAGTGTGCCTTGGAAAATACAACATCGGTCGCATGAATGAAAATGGACAAAGGCTGCTGGAGCATTGCACCAGTAATGACCTATGTATTACAAACTCTTTTTTTAAAACAAAAGAGATGCATAAGGTCACATGGAAACATCCAAGATCCGGCCATTGGCACCAGCTGGACTTCATCATCACACGGAGACAACATCTGAACCATATATCATTGACTCGTAGTTACCACAGTGCTGACTGTGATACGGATCATTCTTTGGTTGTTGCAAGGGTTAGACTGAGACCAAAGAGAATCTACACAGCTAAACACAAATCTAGCCACAGGATTAATATTATTAACACTCATGATCCTGAAAAGTGCTTTCAGTTTCAACAGCAACTTGAAGATGCTTTCACTGATACACCAGAAAATTGTACAGTAAATGAAAAGTGGGGTCAAATTAAGGAAACTCTTTATAAAACTGCCGTAGGGGTTTACGGCACTGTGGATCATAAGAGGCAGGACTGGTTTGCGGCCAACAGCGAGACTCTGCAGCCCCTGATTGATAAGAAGAAGAAAGCTCTCTTAAGAAACAAGGAAAGACCAACACGTAACACTCTGAGTGAGCTAAGGCAAGCTAGGAAGGATGTGCAAAAGGCTGCCAGGCAGTGTGCAAATGATTATTGGATCAAGTTATGTGAGTCCATTCAAATCGCAAGTGATAAGGGAGACATAAGAAGCATGTATGAAGGAATAAAGAAAGCTTGTGGTCCAGTGATCAAAAGAAGTGCACCATTGAAAACCTTGACTGGAGAAGTCATCACTGATAAGAAACAGCAGATGGACAGATGGGTAGAGCACTATTTGGAGCTTTACTCAAGTGAGACCAAACTAGCGGATGATGCCCTCAACGCCATAGAGGCTCTACCAACTCTTGACCACCTGGACACACTTCCCACCATAACAGAAGTTAAGTGTGCTATAAATGAACTTGCATCTGGCAAGGCTCCAGGTAAGGATGGGATTCCAATAGAGGTTATCAGGAGTGGGCAAGACACACTCACTATACAGATCCACCAGCTAATAGAGCTATGCTGGCGTGAAGGACAAGTCCCACAGGATTTCAAAGATTCAAGCATCATAACACTGTACAAGAACAAGGGCGATCGGAGCGACTGCAACAACTATAGGGGTATCTCACTTCTGTGTATTGTTGGAAAAGTATTTGCCAGAATTGTTCTGCGCAGACTTCAAGTCCTAGGAGATCAAGTCTACCCCGAATCACAGTGTGGCTTTCGACAGAACCGGTCTACCACTGATATGATATTCTCATTGCGACAAATGCAAGAAAAATGCCGTGAACAGAATCAACCACTGTTTATTGCCTTCATTGACCTCACAAAGGCATTTGATTTGGTCAGTCGTGATGGTCTGTTCAAGGCACTAAAGAAGATTGGCTGCCCACCAACTCTTCTGTCCATTGTGGAATCGTTCCACACAGGCATGAAGGGTATAATCAAGTTTGATGGTGCAACTTCTGAAGAATTTGAAATCAAGAGTGGAGTTAAGCAAGGTTGTGTACTAGCTCCCACCCTCTTTGGAATATACTTTTCACTTCTACTGAAATATGCATTTCGTGATCAGGATGGTGGTATATACATTCACTCACGCTCAGATGGCGGCCTCTACAATGCTCAGAGATTGAAGGCTAAGACCAAAATTAGGAGGGTACTGATCAGAGAGTTGCTTTTTGCAGATGATGCTGCAGTTACGACCCACTCTGAGGAAGAATTGCAATGTCTACTATCTGCATTCTCCAATGCTTGTTCTGAATTTGGTTTAACAATTAGCAAAAAGAAGACACAGATTATGTCACAAGGTGCACATGAGGTACCATCAATCTTTATTGACGACGCCGAACTAGAGATAGTAGACCATTTTACATATCTAGGATCAGTGGTAAATAGCAAATTATCCCTAGATCAGGAAATCAACATCCGGATTGGTAAGGCAGCAACAACAATGAACAGGTTAAGAAAAAGAGTCTGGGAGAACAGGAAGCTTACTGCCAAAACAAAAGTCCTTGTCTATCAAGCCTGTGTCCTTAGTACTCTTCTCTATGGCAGTGAAACCTGGACAACTTACTCACACCAAGAGAACAATTTAAACAGCTTTCATATGCGGTGTCTGCGAAGAATTCTTGGTATTAAGTGGCAAGACAAAATCACAAATACTGAAGTATTGGAAAGATCAGGTTGTGTGACAGTTTATTCCATGCTCAGTCTTCGTAGACTTAGATGGATAGGACATCTTAGGAGGATGGATGATGGTAGAATACCAAAGGATATCTTTTTTGGTGAATTACAGATGGGTAAGAGATCTCAGGGTCGGCCTCTACTACGATACAAAGATGTGTGTAAGCGGGACATGATTGATACAGGCATTGATAATGCACATTGGGAGCAAGTCCCCGCTGAACGTGTTGCATGGAGGGCAAATATCAGAAATGGAATAAAGTCAAAGGAGAAAATTATTGCAGAAAAGTCACACACCAAGCGTTTGAGACGTAAGATGGTGCATGATGGTGGAAATGACCACGTGTTCACATGCACCCACTGTGAACGGACATTTACAGCGCAAATTGGCCTTATCAGTCACACTCGCTACCGCCATAGTTAAAAGTTATTATGCCTTTTTAAAGCACAAACTATCGTCTGTCAAGACGGGAAGGTGCCAATGGAATTGCTGTGTGCCGTGAAATGACAGTCCACGGAAACGATTGCTAATCCGAGCATTATTGAATGGTCGTCAGCGACAGGATTGACATTATTATTGTATTATGATATTATATTATGAATCACCGGCCCTCCCAGCAATACGGGAACGGTGATATTGTCGGCTGTCGCAATCAAATGTATTAAAAGTACGATTATCAAGGACGTCTGTGGTTGCTCGAGTTCCTGTGTTGCTTCTGTGAGTCTGCTATACATTTGGGACAACGAGCGAGAGAAAAGGTGTGGCAATGACAAATGTAGTTCTTTTTACAAAATGTTAAATATACTGACCAATAAAAAGCTGGTGACTGCAATGAGTTAAAAGAACATTGAAATTCTATATAAAACCTGTACTGTTGTATGGATGTGAAAAATGGCCAATAAGCAGTCAAGCTGAGAAATATCTAATGACAGTCGAAATTTGGTTTCTGAAGAAAATGCAAAGACAGACAGAAAGATCATCTGCAAGTCTTATCTACAAGAATCACATGAAAACCGTAAAATGATATGCGTAATTAGACGTTTTAAGGACGATGTTCGTAATCCCGTATACCAACGGACGAAACGCAGCTGCGCGAGATTCAGCAGCGGATCGCGTCGCGTTGGATTCTTACGGAAAGGTATGTCGGCGGCGACCGATTTGACAGCAGACAGTGTCGCGCTGGGGTTTTAACATGTTGGTATGGGAGCCGTTCGTTCTGAAAGCAACGGCAAACTACTGAACGTAAAACTTGCCACGACATCAATAACAGCAGTAAAATGTTGGTGTTGACGGTGATGTCCTGTAACTAGAATATGCACACACAAAAAAACGTTGGCAGTCCAGATGTTTTGGACATTTTATGATGGGAAAAACTGAAGGGGAAAGCAGACAGAAAAACATCTGGATAGCTTAGGTCACGTGGTATGGTTGAGACAAGAACACATAGCTGAACCAAAACTCTTGTGATCATGTGAGATTGCGAACTTTAACCGCACAAGCTTATCGGCATGACACATGATGATAATTATTAAAACTGTATTGCTGAATGTTTGAGAGCACAATATATCATTAAACCAGACTTTCTGTTCCCTGGGGAGAATGTAAACCTGGAGTTTGACAAGGCAGAACAAGATCCACTCATAGACCACGCTAGAAACATCACTGTAACACAGTCAGCCGTGGTTGTACAGCTCCCGGGCCGGTACTATATCTACAGCAGCATCTTCTTCAAGCCCGACAGTTCTCAGCCGTGCAGGGAGCTACCTAGACAGGTAATTCATCACACACATCAACTCTTGGTATAATCATGCATGTAACAGGTCCCATGGAGAACTTCGCTCTCATCCCGAACATGCATAGAGATTCTCGATCTCCCGCCATTTCCCTTGCCACATGTACTCTCATGCTGAAGGTGTCTGCAATGTCCGGTGTTTATCTTTGTTCTGGTCTACCCTTACATTTTCTTCCAGAAACCAAGACTTCCATCGCTGTTCTCACTAAGCCACAGTGTCGCGTAATATGGTCACAGTTCCGAGATATGATGTTTTTATGGAGTTTTCTTCGTTATTTATAACTCTGAGTATTGTCTTTTCCTTTTGCCTTGTATCACCAGTATCACTTGTATCACTTAGCCACAGAGACCGGCTTTTTTTTATTTATTTTGTTTGTATCACCAACTGGAGCATAGCCGGTCTCCGTGGCTGAGGAATTAGCAGCTTTCTCCGTAACCCCGAATACTCTCGTGGTTGACGTGAACGCATGAGAATTTGAAGGAGTTCGAGTAGTGCCAATGACTTACGAGAGTATGGAGCCGGTCGCTCAGAAAGTCGTGGCGTGCTGATGAGCGTAATCTAGCCTAGGAATCAACATACAGCTGAAAGATGCTGGTGTTGACCGTAATATCCCGAAGCAGGATGGAAACGCTGAGGAAAAAGAACTGGAGCATAGCCCCCCCCCCCCCCCCCCCCCCAACAACAAGCGGTGATATCATTTGCTATCCTATGCAGTTCCCCCTATTTCTTCCCATGTTATTCACTTCTATTTTTAATTCACTTCCCCGAGTGTTTGTTTTTATTTAGGTCTCCCGCAAACAAGGGGTGTTTAGTTATACTTTTTTCCATATCCTATTTACAGGGCATCGCTGTCAACACCAGCGTTTTACTGCGGTTGTTGATGTCATGGCAAGTTTACGTTCAGTAGTTTCTTGTTATACTACCTGAGGTTTTCTCATGGTGTATCCTATCCAGCGACAGCGTCTTCGTCTCACCTATTGGTTCACTGGATTTGTATAGATCTTTCTGTGAGCTCCATATTGATGATTCTCTCACAGCCGTTTATTTCCACTATTTTGCGCAGGTACAAATTACTAAACAATGTTTTCTGGTAGTGAATTTAAATAATGAAGACACAAACGATAGATTGCACTATTTATTGCCTGACATATTTCACTGAATCTCGTCAGGTACATGCTGCAGAAATCACACAACATAAAGTATAGTAACTAGATAAACCCTTCAGGATTGGACGGCACATTTTGGAAACCGACCATGTGATTGACAGAGACAATGAATTTTCGCGTGTTGTTTAACACACAAACTAGTCGCTTGTTAAAGATCACAGAAGCCATCATGATTAATCTGCATAAGCCAGTTTTGTGCAAACACAAATACATTATAGTCAGCTTAAAATTACCGCGATAGACAATTGAAATTATTATGCGAATATGTGTATATTTCAGATTGAAGGATTTATCTAGTTACTTTACTTTATGTTGTGTGATTTCTGCAGTATGTACCTGATGACATGCACCGAAATATTCCAGGCAATAAATCATGCAATCTATTGTTCGTGTCTTAGTTATTTTATTTAATAAATGTTTATAGTTTATTAACAATCTTTCTAGTTGTTTCTATGTTTCTGATCCATACAACAGTACCGGTTTAACATTGGAGGTAAATATGCAGAGTTTGGTGTCGAGTTTAACTTGCTTTGGCTTCCACAAATTTCCTAGCGCTATGAAAGCTCCCGCCTGCGTCTTTGATTCGGGGGCAGTGAGCAGCTTCACAATTTCACATACCGGGTTCGATATAAGATACTGGGGATTTGGAAGCAGATCACCTTGCGTTGATTCCCCCCTGGTATGTGCGTCAGTCGTTCACCAAGCAATGGCAAACGTTTTCTTCTCATAGTCCATGCAGTGTGACGCTGGTGATCATATCTGTCCACATCCTTCTGTTTCTTGTGCTGCCAATCTTCTTATAGTCCACGCCGTGTAGTGTTGGTGATCATGTCTGTCCACAGCCTTCCGTCTGGTGTACTGCCAATCTTCTTATAGTCCGTGTTGTATGACGTTGGTGATTATGTCTGTCCACAGCCGTCTGTTTCTTGTACTGCCAATCTTCTTACAGTCCATGCCGTGTAGAGTTGGTGATCATGTCTGTTCACGGCCTTCTGTTTCTTGTGCTGCAAATCTTCTTACAGTCCATGCCGTGTGGCGTTGGTGATCATGTCTGTTCACGGCCTTCTGTTTCTTGTGCTGCAAATCTTCTTACAGTCCATGCCGTGTGGTGTTGGTGATCATGTCTGCCCACAGCCTTCTGTTTCTTCTGCTGCCAATAATTTCTGATACAGATGTTCCTCCATGACATGACGTCAAACTGTCTAGCATCTTCTCTCTTCGTCTCCCAGTGCTTCTCTTCCCCTCCAACTTTCCTGTTGGGACGACATACTCCAGATTTCCGCTTGTCACAAGCCCACAGAAAGTGAACCATCCTCTGCTCATGCGAGTAACCGTGTTGTGTGTGTGTGTGTGTGTGTGTGTGTGAGAGAGAGAGAGAGAGAGAGAGAGAGGGGGGGGAGAGAACTTCTTTTAAGTTATTTTAATTACTCTTTCTATCTGCATACGATGTTCTCATTAATCTTCTATAAAATCATCGGTAATACCTCTTTGCTTGTTTGATGAATGGAGTCCATTAGCGTTTACCATTCTTCATTCGTACTCTGTAATTTAGTTATTGCTTTGTGTCTGTTTTCCACAATCACTCTGTGTCGTTCTTGAATTTCATTATTTGCTTGTGAAATGTCTTTATTAAGTTTCATGTTCTTAATATCTTATCTTTTCTTCTTGTCAGCTTTACTTGTATTTGTCTACATAGTGGTACATTATCACTGTTACAGCCAGTACAGGACATTGTCTTAACATTTAGTTATGTGTTTCTAAATATTTTATTTAATAAGTACGCAATCAATTTCGTTGAATATTTTCTTCTCGAGGCTTTTTCTTGTGTAAAGCCGGCTCTTATGATGTTTAAACCATGCATTTTCAATCATCAAATCATTTATATTTGCCCATTGTATCAATTTTTCTCCTCTTTCACTTCCTGTTCCTAAACCAGTCTCACGATGCATCTTCTTTTCTTTCCTTTCCTACTTGTGTGTTTAAACCTCCAAATATTATTTTTATTTCTTATGATTTTGTGTGAGATATTGCCATTTCTACTTCCTCGTACATTTTTTTGTATTTCTTCATCACTACTGCATGTCCATTGTAGTATTCCTACATGGTTAGCTTACAATGAATGTTGTTGTTTCTACCATGGTTCCACAACTAGCCACAATTGAATTCAGGGTTATTTTGAGTGTTTTGAATTATTGTAGTGCGTTATTTATACATGATGTAAGAGTTATTCGGATACCAATATGTTTTTATCACGCATGTCTCCGATCACAGATATGGGAACACAACATTTTACTGTCTAGAAGCGAGGGTACACCAGATGAGATCATCTTCAACACAACATACACCTGCTGTGATACTTGCGTGCAACATAAGAAGACCAGTTATACAGGTATATTTATGTTATGTTTGTGAGTTGTCTCTACACATCCTTACTATTACTGGTGCTTGTCGCGAGATATTTTTTTTCGTGTGAGTAATAAAGGCTGCTTGCCTAGGGCAGTGTACACATTAATCAACATCATGTTGAGGATGTCTTACAGTGTTAATATTTCCTCCTTCTTCGTTCCTCTTTCAAGTGGAGTGCACACCACCTAGCTACGTATCTCAAAGGTGGGTATGTCCGACTTCAGCATGCACGTGTTTAAGGTTTGCTACTACTAGAAATATTCCGTCCACGGTCACGGGTTCTATTTGCCCATGGACAGGTTTTATTTCCTAACAATATTGCCAGGTTAGCCGTCTTACTGCCTGCTCTTTGCGATTTCCGACTGCCGTGAGATTTTTATCGAGCACAACTTGCACACGGGACCTCAATTTTTTCGCACTTATCCGAGAAGGCTAGGCTTTCAATCTCACTACCCAAGAGACCAGAGGGACTCGTGATACCGTCAGATACCAGTGGTTATTAGAACAATTCCCCGCCCTATGCTGAGATCGAATCCCTTAATCTTGACCCTGAGGCGGGGACTGTGAGTTATCATACATTGAAGATGAGGTCTGGGTCCTGGATAAAGCCCACACTTATCACAGTGAGGCTAGTGCAGAGACCATCTCCAAATTCCAGTACCCAAGTGCCATCTCGTCAGGGACTGTATAGAGGTGCATGATCTCCTTGGAATCTTAGCCAGATAGACGACTGAGTCTGTAGATAGGCTGGACTGTATAGAGAGCATGATCACCAGGGAACGTTAGCCAGTTAGCGTTAGTCAGTTAGTGGAAAGATCATCCTCATTGCACATCGAACCATTCAGTCCATAAGTGCTCGGATCCCCTCCTCAGCAAATCCCGCAGCATGTAGCGGCTAACGACACCAGTTCTGTGTTGGTTTATCAATCTTCTTTGGCTTCCTGCGTAGTGTTCTTGTTTGGCCACCCCTCTTTTAATTTGCTGTTCTCGCAGTCTGGCCATGGTTGTGGATTCACAGTCATCACTTGGTTCACGCAAAAGTCTTACTTCTCGTAGAGCATTCAGAATGTCAGCCTGGTCCATGGCGCGTCCGCCCTCCACCGTAGCCTCACCTGCGAGCTTGTCAGCCCGCTCATTTCCTTGTACTCCCGCATGCCCTGGCACGAAAATGAAACTAATCTTTGCCAGCCGAGACCGCTCCAGAGGCAGCAACCATTCTCTTCGGATCGACCCCTCCTCTATCCTC
This sequence comes from Cepaea nemoralis, assembly GCA_014155875.1. NCBI lineage: Eukaryota > Metazoa > Mollusca > Gastropoda > Stylommatophora > Helicidae > Cepaea > Cepaea nemoralis. The sequence continues at coordinate 241,975 of JACEFZ010026395.1, forward strand.
TTGATCATGTTCATTGAGTCGCTAAGGAAACATGCCCTAGTGAATGTCTGTGTCTCGAGCCATGTTATTGCTTTACTTACTGCCATGACTTCCATAGTCAGGCTACTTGTGGTTTCAGTGAAAGCACCAGAGTCCTCCTTCACAATTCTCCCTCCGGCCCGAGCCGTAAAGGCCCATGAGCTTCTCACATGTCGGACGACCGACCCATCTGTGTAGATGACAGCATCACCGTCTAGCGAATTCTCGAAAATCAACGCTTGTACTTCAGCCTCCACAGCAGCCGGATTTTCTTGTCTGCATTTTCTATCTAGTTGGATGCAAACTGAAAAGGATGTGCAGAAATCTGTTGGCACTTGTACCCACTCCTCGCCAGGTTCTAAGTCCTCAAGTGAACACACCTGTTGAAGAATGTCTTCGGCTTGACCCATCCACGACCGTCCTCTTTTTAACCTGCTGCCCTTCACCTTCATAATTTCACTATGCAGTGGATGTTGTGTGTTTGCGTTAACTCTGAGGTAGGCGCGTGCTCTGCAAACTTGTATTCTCTCTTCAATGGTTGGAAAATCAAGAAGGTAGCGCATCGCCCTGCATGCTGTATCTCTTGTACATCCAAGAATAATGCGCATAGCTTCATTCTGTATCCTTTCCATCCTTTCTATCTGCTTACGGCTGAGAGTCAGGATTGCCATTGCATACTCAAAAACAGACATGACCAGCCCCTCGTACAGAAGACATAGATGGCGCTGCTCACAGTTTGCTGCTGCCATCACCCGCATCGCAGCCAAACCCCGCTTGGCCTTTGTTATCACCTGGTCTATGTGCTCATTATAAGCAAGGCTTCGATCAAACCGTATCCCCAGGTAATTCATTGCCTGCGATCTTTCCACCGTCTCTGATCACAGCTTTACAGTTGGTGTTGGAGTGTTGACAATATGATTATTCAGCGAGAACCAAGTCACTGTTAAATTTGTTGGGTTGACCATTGCCCCAGTTTCATCACACCAAGTACTTATGCGATTGAGTTCGGTTTGTAGTTCCACAGCAACCTGCTCTCTATCCTTACCCTGACGATACACTAAAACATCATCGGCATATGACAATGTCCTGCCAGGTCCAGTGATCTGCTCACTGGTGATTCTCACTGTGTAGGCGTTGAACAGTACCGGAGATAATGGTGATCCCTGTGGTAGGCCAGGATATATTGTTGTTGGTTCCGAAGTCCAACTGCCACATCTAAACACTACTTTCCGTTGGAAGAGGGCTGCAGCGATCCAACTAAGGTGGAATGGGCTTACTTTGAGTTCAAGAAGCTGAAGCATTAACAAATCCAATGGTACTCTGTTGTACGCGTCCTCAAGATCAATCGCTGCAGCAACGGTTTCAATGCCTGAGTGGAAACCTTCATAGACATCATGGGCAAAAACTGCTGCATTGGTCCAGGTTTCTCTTTTTGGACGGTACCCACCCAGGGTAGGTGGGAAAACACCTTGCCTCTCTAGCTGGTTTGATATTTTCCTGGCAATTACCTTCTCCAGCAGCTTGCCTATTGTATTCTGCATGGTTATAATTCGATATCCCTGAACTGTTTTGTGGTCTTTGTCAGGCTTCGGGAAGGGAATCAGATAGCTGTGTAACCACTCCTCCTTGATACTAGCACTCCCTATACTGTTGTTGTACATGTCTGCTAGTTTCTCTAGCTCGTTGTCGGTACACCTATTGATGTCGTCGTATCTTATGCCATCAGGCCCTGGAGCGCTGTTTTTTGATCGTCGAATCTCAGCCTTGATTTCTTTCACTGTCACTGTGTCTTCATCCGAAGTGTTCTGGGCCTTGCACCTGTCTGAGGTGACCTCCTTGGCCAGATTTCGGCCTCTCATGTCTGTCTGGTTGCTCTGCTCTAGATAGCGTTCAAAGAGGGCTTTGCCCTTGTCCTCGTCAGTCCTCTGCCAGATGAGGTCAGCACCTTGGAAGTCAGAAATGCTCTTATTCTTGACTACACCACTCATGCTTTTATGTAGTCGCCAGAACAATTTCAGTGACTTGTCTGTGCTTACTCTTTTACACACCTCTGCCCATTTTTCGCTTTTAACCATCTTGACCAGTTGTTTGAAATAGCTTAATTTTGTGTGCATCTCTCTTTCTAAGTGCATGCAGTGACTAGGATGACCAGCTCTGTTCTTCTTGGCATTTTGCCATCTCCTTACAGCACTACTCTTATCCACCCAAGCCTTCTCCAGCTCGAAATTCCACCAAGGTGGCTGCTCCTAGCTTTTTTTTCTGCCCTGAAGCTTTCTGCGCTTGTCACGTCTTATTTTACTCGACACATCTTGCCCTGTACTGTCATGCTGGATATACTTGCCCTGTACTGTCATACAGCCAGATAGAGTGGGTCTGTGTAGAGACTGGACTGTATAGAGGGCGTGATCTCCTGGGAGCGTTAGCCAGACAGACATGGTCTGTAGATAGGCTGGACTGTATAGAGGGCATGATCTCCTGGGAGCGTTGGCCGGTCTGTGGATAGACTGGACTGTATAGAGGGCATGATCTCCTGGGAGCGTTAGCCAGACAGACATGGTCTGTAGATAGACTGGACTGTATAGAGGGCATGATCTCCTGGTAGCGTTGGCCGGTCTGTGGATAGACTGGACTGTATAGAGGGCATGATCTCCTGCGAGCGTTGGTCGGTCTGTGGATAGACTGGACTGTATAGAGGACATGATCTCCTGGGAGCGTTGGTCGGTCTGTGGATAGACTGGACTGTATAGAGGGCATGATCTCCTGCGAGCGTTGGTCGGTCTGTGGATAGACTGGACTGTATAGAGGGCATGATCTCCTGGGAGCGTTGGTCGGTCTGTGGATAGACTTGACTGTATAGAGGGCATGATCTCCTGCGAGCGTTGGTCGGTCTGTGGATAGACTGGACTGTATAGAGGGCATGATCTCCTGGGAGCGTTGGTCGGTCTGTGGATAGACTGGACTGTATAGAGGGCATGATATCCTGGGAGCGTTGGCGAGACAGGCATGGTCTGTAGATAGGCTGGACTGTATAGAGGGCATGATCTCCTGGGAGCGTTAGCCAGACAGACGTGGTCTGTAGATAGGCTGGACTGTATAGAGTGCATGATCTCCTGGGAGCGTTAGCCAGACAGACATGGTCTGTAGATAGGCTGGACTGTATAGAGGGCATGATCTCCTGGGAGCGTTAGCCGGTCTGTGGATAGACTGGAATGTATAGAGGGCGTGATCTCCTGGAAGCGTTAGCCGGTCTGTGGATAGGCTGGACTGTATAGAGTGCATGATCTTCTGTAAACGTTAGCCGGTCTGTGGATAGACTGGACTGTAAAGAGGGCGTGATCTCCTGGGAACGTTAGCTAGACAGACATGGTCTGTAGATAGGCTGGACTGTATAGAGTGCATGATCTTCTGTAAACGTTAGCCGGTCTGTGGATAGACTGGACTGTAAAGAGGGCGTGATCTCCTGGGAACGTTAGCTAGACAGACATGGTCTGTAGATAGGCTGGACTGTATAGAGTGCATGATCTTCTGTAAACGTTAGCCGGTCTGTGGATAGACTGGACTGTAAAGAGGGCGTGATCTCCTGGGAACGTTAGCTAGACAGACATGGTCTGTAGATAGGCTGGACTGTATAGAGGGCATGATCTCCAGGGGGCGTTGGCCGGTCTGTGGATAGATTGGACTGTATAGAGGGCGTGATCTCCTGGGAGCGTTGGCCAGACAGGCAACTTGGTCAGTGGATAGGCTGGACTGTATAGAGGGCATGATCTCCTGGGTCTGTGGATAGACTGGACTGTATAGAGTGCGTGATCTCCTGGGAACGTTAGCCGGTCTGTGGATAGACTGGACTGTATAGAGGGCGTGATCTCCTGGGAACGTTGACCGGTCAGTGGATAGACTGGTCTGTATAGAGGGCGTGATCTCCTGGGAACGTTAGCCGGTCAGTGGATAGACTGGACTGTATAGAGGGCGTGATCTCCTGGGAACGTTAGCCGGTCTGTGGATAGACTGGAATGTATAGAGGGCGTGATCTCCTGGGAACGTTAGCCGGTCAGTGGATAGACTGGAATGTATAGAGGGCGTGATCTCCTGGGAACGTTAGCCGGTCTGTGGATAGACTGGACTGTATAGAGGGCATGATCTCCTGGGAGCGTTGGCAGACAGGCAACTTGGTCAGTGGATAGGCTGGATTGTATAGAGGTATACCCAGGTTTTGGCCTAATGTGAGGTTTGGGTCCTGGGATTGTGACATCAGCGACCCATCCATAGAGAAAAGTAATACATCCAGAGAGATAAAAAAGACATCTAGAGACATTTGTAGAGACACATCAGATATCTATGAAACATACTAGACACCTAGAGAGAGACAAACCAGACATCTAGACAGACGTACTAGTCATCTAGAGAGACAAACCAGACATCTAAAGAGATAGCCAGACATCTGAAGAGATATATGACCATCTAGAGTTATAAACAAGACATCTGAAGAGATAAATAAAACATCTAGAAAGATAAACAAGATATCTAATGAGGTAAATAAGAGAGCTAGAGAAATAAACGAGATATCTAGAGCAGGTTGGCCAACCTTTTCAGCAGACGGGCCAAATTTTAGAAATAATTCCTGCCGGGCCACGCACCTAATTTTGTGTGTTTGATAATTAAAGTAAACAAGCAAGCGTGCTACAGCTTCGACCACATCGTCGCTCCTCAGTAGGTGAGATCGCGGCTAACCGCTTCCCTGGTTAATGTTTTAAAAAACAACACAAGCAAGAAATAGGTATATTTATTTTCTTGAAGAAAATAAAACATAACTGAGAATCAAACATGTCTATTAGACAATATAAAATATTTAAAAGTTAGACATTTAACTTTGTTTTGCAGAATTAAGTGCATAAAAATTGATCTCGACTGATGTTGTCGCTACACGCAAACAGTTTTCCAAATGAACATCAGTAATTCGTGTTCTCACTTGTGATTCCATGTGCTTCATGCGACTAAAATGCTGTTCACACGCATAAGTGTTTCCAAATAGCGAAACCATCGACAGAGTATGTTTGTTGTAACACGCAGGACATTTAGCCTTGCCCAAATACGTTTTATGGAACTCTTCACAACCAACTTGATGGAATTTCTCCTTTAACTGTGTATCACAATACATTTCACAATGTTCCATTTGTAATTTTCATGGTGATAAATTCACGTCTACCGCGAATGGCGTTTGCAAATGCACATACAAGCACATGAATTTTTTTTTTTTAAATTCTGCAATCGGTTTTCAAATTCGAGGTTTAAATCAGATATCAAAGAAGAGTATTTATCCGCCGCCTCCTGTGTGGCGTCTGGTTGCAATGACAATGTCGGAAAGTGAGTAAAGTTTATTGTCCTCAACTGTTGTTCCCAAAGACCAACTGTGTATGTGTTCTAACACCCGTTTGTTAAGCTGTCTCTCAGTTCTACCAATGTAAACGGCCTGGCATCTACATGTGAATTGATAAATACAATTGTTTGTGGCGTACAGAGGAACAGGCTCTTTGACTGCTGGTGTAGGAATCGGTACGGTTTTTTAATCTAATGACTGGAGTTGCCGCACAGAATGTTTGGCCTACAGCTGTAGTAAGCCGGTCTTGTAGACGTTGCATTACATCATCCCCTCGAAAGGTTAGCTGGATGAATACCTTGAGTTTAGGGACTGTAGTTACGTCTGCTTTGGGTTTGGGCTGTTGGCAGTGGCGCTTTATAAATCCTGTGGAGTACCCATTCAGGTTTAAGACATTCTTCAGAGTTTCAAATTCCTCTGTCAGTGTGTCCTGGGTGCATATCTTTCTAGCACGGTCAAACAAGGTCCGTACTAAGCCCCGTTTGTACTGGACAGGTGTGAAGCTTTGAAAATTTAGGTATTGGCCAGTCCATGTTCCTTTGCGATACACCGATCTTTGAATTGTGCCGTCTGCTCTACGTCTCATTAGAATATATAGGAACGGCATTGAAGACAAACAACTAAAATTAGGCATACCAACACCTATTCTGGAGAGGCTACTACTACTTTGTACCGCCAACATACAATTCAATTTTCTAACTAAGTCATACCGCCAAATTGACGGAGTGGCCATGGGGAGTCCTCTTGGTCCTATTCTAGCGGACATCTTCATGGCACATTTAGAAGAAAAGAGATCCTCAGACATCAACAACTTGGCCTTTTACCGTCGTTATGTGGACGATATACTAATTATCACCACAGACGAGCCACAAGCAACATCGTTTCAGGCGACAATGAATAAGACGCATAAAAACATCTCTCTATCTATGGAACACGAACACAACGAAGCGTTGCCGTTCCTAAATATTCTAATGAGACGTAGAGCAGACGGCACAATTCAAAGATCGGTGTATCGCAAAGGAACATGGACTGGCCAATACCTAAATTTTCAGGGCTTCACACCTGTCCAGTACAAATGGCGCTTAGTACGGACCTTGTTTGACCGTGCTAGAAAGATATGCACCCAGGACACACTGACAGAGGAATTTGAAACTCTGAAGAATGTCTTAAACCTGAATGTGTACTCCACAGGATTTATAAAGCGCCACTGCCAACAGCCCAAACCCAAAGCAGACGTAACTACAGTCCCTAAACTCAAGGTATTCATCCAGCTAACCTTTCGAGGGGATGATGTAATGCAACGTCTACAAGACCGGCTTACTACAGCTGTAGGCCGAACATTCTGTGCGGCAACTCTAGTCATTAGATTTAAAACCGTACCGATTCCTACACCAGCAGTCAAAGAGCCTGTTCCTCTGTACGCCACAAACAATTGTATTTACCAATTCACATGTAGATGCCAGGCCGTTTACATTGGTAGAACTGAGAGACAGCTTAACAAACGGGTGTTAGAACACATACCTCAATGGGTCAACAAGATACAACACACAAGAGATGCTAGCCTCGTGGGGCCGACACACCGGAAGCTCCCGGCGTCTTCAATTGGTAGGTACATCGTCGACAGTGGCCATGTTGTGGACAGAAACACTGCCTTTCGCGTGTTGTTTAACACACAAAATACTCGCTTGTTAAAATTTGCAGAAGCAATTATGATCTATCAACGCAAGCCAGAATTGTGCAAACAGAAAGACATGTTAGTCAGCTTAAAATTACCGTGGTAGATAAGTGACATTACTGTGCGAATATGTGTATATTTCAACTTGAAGGATTTATCTAGTTAATTCACGTAAGTTGTGTGATTTCTGCAGTATGTACCTGACGAGATGCAGCGAAATATGCCAGGCAATAAATCGTGCAATCTATTGTTTGTGTCTTCGTTATTCAAAATCCTTCTTCTTTTCTGGATGTAGCCAGTCGTCCCTAGGGGGAAAGTGGAGTCAACAGGCACACTGTTTAAAATCCTTTTCCTTATTGTGGGCCTCGGCCAGACCTTTGTCTACATACCCCCTGTAAATCTTAGGTACCCTATCCCTCTCTTTCCTCTTCTTCTTCTTACCACTAAACAATACCCTTCATATTGTTTCAGAACATACCCACACAAGACTGTATTTTAACAAATGATAAAATAAAACATTTAATACAGAAATTGTCACGTGTGTGTGTGGACTGTTTGCGTGTGGAAATATGTAGTATTTTCTATGGTGTATGTGAGAATAGAGTAGTGAGCTCAGGATCGTTCATCATGTTCGGCCATGCCAAATCACACCACAGTAAGTTCAGAACAGGTCTCACCGAATGTCGCATCTCCCCGGACAATGGTTGACTTCTTGGAGTTAATCCGATATATATATATAGTCTGGGTGATTGTTCTCCACTACTGAATATGGCCTATTAATGTTCATGAACCAGGAACACACTATGTACCTATTATGTTCCTTAAAATCTTGATACCAACGAAGATCTCCCTATATCTCACACGAGTTTACAGAAACCTTTCTGTCCGGTTGCAAAATGTTACTGAATGAGTGTCTTTACTCTGCCACCTCTCTACAACCTAAAGTTATAGTCACTCGACATAGTCATAGTTACTTCACATCACTGTTATTCCACCTCTCTACCTAATATTGTCATTGTCTATGGAGGTGTTAATAGTTTCATAAAAACCACGGCCTTGGGCACTCAATCACTGCTACACTGGCCCTTCTCAGGATAACACTCCTGCTTTCTATGAGTCTATCATTTTTGGAACGATATCCCATTTCCGAGGCCAATTAGTATAACTGCACTCAGTATAATTGCTATTTTCCTCCTCTCCCAGCTGTCCTGAATTTCTCCGGTACCGTAAAATATCACTCAGTGTGACTTGCATTGTCCACACCTCGTAGTAATACTTTCTTTCTGTTAAACAGTTGAACCTGTAGAGAATAGAACATTCTGTGAGAGAAAAACCCTATTCGAATCCACTATATGTGATTATAGGCCAAAGGCCATAATCAGATATTTATCCTAGTTAATCTAGAACTACCCTCTGGCATCAAGGCAGAGGCGTTCGTCACATTTGGGTGATAAGGGAAAGGAAAGACCAAACGGAAAAACACAGGAGCCCCAGTTGGCCTCACTACCGGAATATCCCACCATTTACATTTCCCCTATTCCCCCAGCCATCCCATTACACTGGTCTTACCCTGCCGAGTGAAATGGTATATATAACTCTACCTTTTTTTTAAGCTAGGCATCAGCCAGCTGCGGCCGACGCTCCTAGATTATTTTCTCCCCACACTATCACTACGTTCCAGTCATAACTTTATTTATAAATAAACTACCTTATGCTAGTGTTCCCGTTCGGAGTCGGAATCCACAATTCATCACAGTTTCCAAAACACAGGAGACCCCGTAAATCTCTTCTCCATTAGAACTAGGAACACAAAAACACTCCCGTTATCTGTAGTTCATCCACAGACAGACTGAACGCAACTTTCGTTAACTTCTCCCAGTCAAATGTTGCACGAGTGACGTCACTCACGTGACCGGATTTCAATCAAGAAAGCCCCGCCTCTCCCTTCTCCATTCTCCTGAGATCTGAGAAAACAGACTGCCGAATTTCCTTGATGCCGGGCAAATTAACCTTTGATTGGGGGACTTCTCAGGGAATCCCGGTCGTGTTTGAAACTGGGAACATATTTCCCGACATCAAATAGTTGTGGCACCTAGCTACGGCTTTCAGGCCTTGCATCAATCTGGATCGAAATTCTTCAGTATTATGTGACACTGGACACATAAATTTCAACGACGCTCTCCAAATATTCCTTAACCATTTCACCATCTGAATATGGCTTCGGTTGTTTTGTTTGCTAGTATCTTGGCTACTGCATAACTAGCATTTACATAGCATGTTGACTCTGAACCCGCTCTAGTAAATATCCCAAGCGACTTTACTCACTCCAGAAACGGGCCATGAGTCTAATTTATAGCAAATATTTATCTGACAATCCTAGCCTGTATAAACGCCCTCAGTTACTACCACTCCGCAAACGCCTGCTTTTCAATAAAGCTAAACTAATTCACACTATCCTGCATCGGAATGCCCCAAATTACCTTTGGTCATTGTTTAAATATAATGCTAGACACAGAAAACGTTTAAATATATTACACATTCCGAAGCCTAGGATTGACTTATACAAAACAAGCTTAACGTACTCTGCTGTGGAACAACCTTCCACAAGAAATCAAAGACATCACCAATCCCTATTCATATAATCGCAAATTATTCGAACACTATCTTAATACGGATTACCTTCCCCCTTAATAATAGAGATAATAATAATAATAATAACAAAACCCTAGTATAACAGCCAGTCCCCTTTTGGTAGGCCAGTATATTCCACATGGCTAATAACAAGTGTCAGACCATTATCTAATATTACTGTGTCGTGTAGTTTTGATGTTCGTATTTTGCCCATGCCTTTATAATGCATATCTTTTATATTGTTGCTATTCTCTGTTAGCCTTGAATGATGTGTGAATGAAATAATGTATGAAAGAGAAGGGCAGAATGTTAGACGGGCCTGCGTGCCCAATTCTTAACCCTTTGAAAATAAAGTTTGTTCGTTCGTTCGTTCGTTCCTTTGTTGTGCAGAATTGTTTTTTTTTTTTTTTTTTTAAAGTCATTTACTTGGTCTTGACGAAATTGCCCTTTGTACTTATCAAACTTATTTGCATATTTAGTCTCGTATTGCAGTTTGATATTATACTCTTTCAAAACAGAAACAGATTCGTTGCATATCAAGCATACGGGCGTTGTTTTAATTTCCACGAAAAAAAAATAGTTTATAGTCCACCTGTCTTGAAAATTTCTTAATTCTTCTGTGCTTCTTCACTTCTTTGGTCCAACGTCTTTACTAACTGATGCCATAGTAGGTCTTTGTTTTTAACAGAAAAAAAAATAAATAAAGCACTACAGGTAATACTAATTAATAATAATTAATTAATTTACATTACATAAATAAAAAGTTCAAGATTTACTTACCTATAGAATCGATATGGTAGACAGGATACTTGGTTAAAGTAGTTTGAACTCTTATTATAACTATGATAAATATGCATTTTAACGTCGATTGTAAAATCTCTCCAGACGCAGTGGCGATAATAGAACGATATTACAGAATAACACGGAACTTTGTCAAGCTGGACTGAAAGTAGTTATGAGTATGAGCCCGATAGCGTTGGGAGCTTCCCAAAGACGCCGAAGACCACAGAACATATATATCAGAAGTTGAAGTCTCATATTAAATTTTATCAACACCTAGCTTCGGACAAATAAACTAAGTAACCTTGAGTGTCAAATAGCGGGTTATTTGAAATAGCTAAAATCTATGAATTTTCCAGAAAATGCTGGATATTTAAAATAGCTCAAAACCAATGAATTTGTTTCCACAAATGCGAGATATTTCAAATTTCTCTTAGCTATAATTTAAAAAGCAAATTATGATATGAACGACTCGTGATGTAATGTTCTTTTGGTGATATGTACAATAAAGTTAACATTTATGTTCATTTGACCTAGCTCCGCGGGCCGCAACATGACTCCCGCGGGCCTCATATTGGCCACCCCTAATCTAGAGGATCAAACTCATGATCACCAGGCCAGTAGCTGAATTTCTAGCTTCAACGCTACCGAAATTCCCAAGAGAATTAGTAACAGATACACAATAGACGCATACCATGGGTGGAGCTGATAGAAATAGAAAAGGTTTGGATGGCTTGGCACGTGTTGATTGAGTGCTCCTGTTACAACGCGAGGTGAAGAACAGACAAAGAAGAAGAAGAGTTCAAAGACTTGACAATCTGATGAGACAGTTTGTTGTAGTTTTAGAATGTATATTACTTGAATACAAGTCATCTTTTGTTTCAGGAGGACTGTGTGATCTGAAAGAGAATGATCGTCTGCGTGTGGAAGTGTCCAGTGTTGGGGTTGTCAGCTTCAGAAAGGAGGGTAGTTACTTCGGGCTCTTTATGCTGGAGTGATTAAAATGGTTTAATTATTACCGATATTTCTTAGTACCGATAATGCCTCATAGATAATTCTTGACACGGATAATGCGCCATTGATCTGTCTATTGCAGATATAAACAGATTTTTATTGATAATGTTTCATTGAATTGGCTATTGCTGATAATGTTGTTGTTTTTTTAAACTGATACCACGTCTTTGATGTATCTATTGCTGATATTTCATTGCTTTTAACTATCAGCACGCGACAACTTGATATTTATGTTTTGCAAATTTTAAGTTCTGAACACATTATTTCGAAATTGTATTTTTAAATGTGCTATATGTATAGTTTGTTACGAAAAAATCTCCCATAGTTTGAGTGACAAAACACTCAAATAAATCAAACATAAAACATGTTATTAACATTTTAATATGGTAGTCAGTGATTGTTAATGATCTGTGTCATTATCAGTTAATGACACCTTTGTCCTTGCTTCTCCTTGGTTAATCAGTTGCTGTTCCTTGTGTTTCTTGTTTGTGAATACACTATAACTTTGAAATCTTAAATCATTTAATTTAAAATGTTTACCCTTGAATATAGTTTTTATCTGCCTGACTATGATTGCACAGAAGATGCTAATGAAAGTAGAACATTACGTAAATACAAGCAAGAGACAAACAGTGATCTTTGATCATGCGATTAGAAGCGAGGCATCTGAGAACATTTTGATGAATGTAAAGTTCAGCGGTAGAAAATACAGAGGCAATCCTAGAGAAATGATACTGGGTTGTCTAAGACGGTGGAGTGGGGGAATATCTACAGCAAATAGACCCAGGATTGAGATCTGAGGAGAGACGTGAACTCCGACGTTATGTGACAGGGCACATCATGATGATTATCTACTGGAGTGAAGCCAATCTGGTACCATAAGTAGCATCTCCATGGAGGACTGTTGCAGAGTTCTCTTGCCCCTATCTATGACCTCACTTAACCAGCTCAGTTTGTGTACATTACTCAGGAAACCCCCAGTGCCTTATATTAATTACCATGCTTGTGTCACCAATAACCATCTTACATATCAGACAGCCACCTCCTCTCCTAACATGTCTACAAACTTATTTAAGTCAACAATAACCTCTAATGAAGGAAATGTTTACCTATTAAATCACCCCACAATGGCAAATTGCTTATAGCACATTAAAGCTGCCATCAGTATTAAATACAATACGATCAAAGCGTTTTAAATTAATACTACACCACAATATTTTACAAAGGTGCCTTTTACAGATTATTCATTGTATGTTGTATATATTTCCGTTCATAGTTTTGTGTTGATTGGATACACTTCTTTAGATCTCCAATTATATATATATATACGCTATGTTTTGTTTTTCTTGGTTACCGATAAAGACTTTCCCAGCACGACTGCTTATCTGTGGGAGTGTTTTCCTTTCGTTGACCGTTGAGCTTCCTAGTGAAATTTGAATATTTCTGCTCAAGGATTATTAGCTGGGCAGCAGAACTTTTCAGTACCACTTCAGTTGAACATTCCCATGTCTGCTTCTGTTAATGTTTGATGTGTTTGTAGTTGATAAACTGTTTTGAATGACTAGATCCATCATGCATTTAAATACAAGTATGTGTCCAGTTCTTGCAAATTTACACAATGTAAAATAATTACAAATCTTGGATTCTTAAAATAAATTATTTCTCCCTATTTCCTATTTCCAAAATTTCGACCTCTTAGCCCAGTGTTCTAATATATTGTGTATTTCACATCATACACATTACACCTTGCCTGACAGTACAATGGCGACGACATGACGTGTTATTCTGCGGGGAGACGCTGTTGAGTGTTTTCCTGTGGATTATGTGGTGTTATAATTCGTTTATTGGAAGTGTTCAAAAGAAGACACGGAAGGCAGGTTGTGGATGAAATTTTGAGGGCAGTCGACAGATATTTGTTGGTTATGGTCTCAAGTTTCGCGACAGCAGGCAGAGGATCTCTTTCACGAGACAATGGCTTTGGTCACCCGACCTGTATGGTCACTGCCATAGAAGAAACCAACGGCAAACTACCTCTTTAAAAGTGCCTAGTACATTATTATTTGCCTAAAGACTGATCATCGCAAGACAAGGACAGAAACATTAAAATTAGCAACATGGATTGTCAGGACGTTAAACGATGACGAAAAATTTGGTAACATAAAACAAGAAATGGAAAGGGAAAAAATTAATATTTTAGGGATGTGCGAAACGAGATAGACAGGAGCAGGCATCAAGATAGATGAAGACTTTAAGATTATTTATTCTGGAGGTGAAGATCGACAAATGGGAGTGGCAATTATTTTGGACCGGAAAAAATCAAAATCTGTTCAAGGATATTGGGCCGTGTCGGACAAAGTTCTACTAGTTAAATTAAGTGGCAGACCTTTTAGTATAAATGTTATTCAAGTATATGCCCCAACAGGAGAATCCAGTGAAGATAATATAGAGGAATTTTATAATGACATAGAGTCTGCCTTAAAGAAATGTCTCCTCCGAAGTCGGAAAGTATCTGCCTGCATGGCGAGGAACCACCAGTCTGCACACAAATAAGCCAGACATGAGACAACGGATACTCACTCAAACCGCAGGTCCGGTATGACATCACATTGATGTTGGACAACAGGATGTATTCATCCGACATAAGGACTTCACGCTGGAGTCACAGCCAGCGAACACAAGCAAGCAAAGTAATGTAAACATTCAGAAATAAACATCATAATGGGGGACTTCAAAGCAAAAGTAGGAAATCAAGGTGATAGATACACAGTAGGAAACTATGGTTTAGGAGAGAGAAATGAAAGAGGATACAGACTCGTAGAGTGGGCAAAAGAACAGGAAAAGATTGTAGGAAAGACCTGGTTTAAGCAACACCCTAGAAGATTATGGACATGGAGGAGTTCTGATAGCAGGATTAGAAACCAGATTGACTACATTCTGATTAGCAGAAGATTTAGAAACGCGTTAACAATAGCAAAACCAGTTCCTAGTGCTGATTGTTATAGTGACCACAGATTACTTACAGGAACATTGAGGGTAAAGTTGAAGAAAGTCAAGTATATAACAGGAATCACTAAATATGATTTGTGTACATTGAGTAATGACAAGGAAATACAAAATAAATTCAACATAGAAGTATAGAACAGATTTGATATATTGTCTGATCTAGAGATTCCTATTCCAAAGGTGAATAATCAATGGAAAATGTTGAAGAATTCAATCAGTTTGGCTGCAGAAACAACTATTCAAAAATTAAAGAAGGTGGGTCGTAAGAAATGTATGACTGATGAAATTTTACACAAGAAGACTCAACAAAAATAATTCTACCAAATATGAAGGAATTCACAGACAAGTCAGAATATTATGTAAGGAGGCGAAGGTAGCATGGCTGAAGGAAAAGTGCTTAGAAATTGAAAAACAACACAACAATCAAAATACCAAATTAATGCACAAAAGAATTCAGGAACTTACTAATAAAAGAATAAGTACATCAGCAGGCTGTCTAAAAACTAAAAATGGCAAAATCATAATAGAAAAAGATCAGATTCTACATGTACGGACAGATTATGTGAAACACCTTTATAAGGATATCATGAGAGAAACAGTATGATATTTGATTTCATAATGAAGGACCGCCAATTTTGAAGATGGAGGTGTGAAATGTTCTTAAGCATATGAAAGCTGGCAATGCCCCCGGTGTAGATAACATCACAACAGAAATTATTAAAGCTTTAGAGGAATATGAAATAGATTAAGTCACCAGACTGCTGAACACATTATATGATACTGGAGATATACCTTCTGAATTATGTAACTCTGTATTTATTGCAATCCCAAAGAAATCAGGAACCTTGGAATGTGATCAACATAGAACAATTAGTATAATGAGTCACATCACAAAGATTTTGCTACGAATTATCATGCAAAGAGTGAGGAAGAAAATACATCCTGAAATAGGGGAAGAACAATGTGGGTTTGTAGAAGTAGAGGGTACAGAAATGCTGCGTATATGCTGCGAACAGTTATTGAACATGCTATAGAAGTAAATAAAGATATACATCTTTGCTTTATTGACTACACAAAGGCTTTTGATAGAGTTAAACATGTCAACATGGTGGATATGCTTGCAGATCTACTATAACAGTGTGTAAGAAGACGAAGGCCTGTCGTTTGTTTGTTGATAAAACGTTTATTGGCTTAACTTGACAAAGCTTCGATGTACACCTCCATTTGCTACTAAGGCCGAGTCCTAACTGTCCATACCAACCCAATACGTCACGATTGAGCATCTCCCACCCCTTTCAGTCTCAATGCTCAATCGTGCTGTATCTGTGTTTCCCACTAGATCCTAATAATACCCAATACTGTTACACCTCCCCATGTTTAATAAAGAATTTTCCTTATAAAGGAAAAATCTTTACTCCAAATCCCCATACTCTATTCCCTCTTTGTCTTCTAACCTTCGCTAAAACCAAGTTTGAGTAAACAATACATCTTTTACTCTTCTCCCAGTGATATGGTCTGCCAACAACCTCCCCATATACTTCTTCTTCGCCTTTTATTTATATAATACCACGGTTAATCCAACCAGTCCTTCTTTCCCTTTTATTTCCCCAACATTTTATAGTCAACTACTACATAATTCTTCATTTCTGGTTCTTTCTGGTTACCTGTATCAAATATACATATCATAAGAACAGCTCATAAATTCTTTATCGAAATTTTTGACCTTATACAATTTCTCATTCTTTCAAACCCCAGGACGTACAAAAACAATGTAGTTAGAAAAAGTAAAGAAGTGGTGCGCACCAAATAAAGAACATAAAGAATGAATATACGACATGACCACATGGACATACAGTAAATGTACATTTAAGACATTCTCCCTTTACCTCCCTTGCCAATAAAAAAATTTTGTAAAATAATTTTTTAAAACACCTTAAGAAATATATTATTGTTCGTTATAAAACAATTTGGCGTAAGTTTTCATAAACCTTCTATATTTCACATTGACATTGCCAACCACAATTCTGTTCCTCTTCCGTTATCTCACCTTTTACCATGAGCCCATGTTCATATTTTATGAACACCTTTAATATAATTAAAGCTGGTATTTCACAGCACCTATATCTTGCCCCCGTACATCCCATCCTGCTATTTTATAAATACAGTGACGTGTGTGCAAGCCCTGGATACGTCTATCCATTCGTGTACACACGTTCACCAACTATGGTTTCCCACTAGTTAATGAATGCATAGCATTCCTTAACTATTTACTCTTAAGTTTCCCCCTACCTTATATCAGTGGACAAATTAGTTTTTATCAACTCTTTTCTGAACGAAAAACCTTTAGCAAAACCTCATTCATTTGAAACTTAAACTTACTTAACTAACTTTACAAGCATGTAAGTCAATATACCAAACCATTCATGTAATCGAAATAAAATGAACACAACCTCCAAATTAATCTAGAAGAAAAAAACACATTTTTAAAATGACATAACATGCATGTTATTAAATCAGAATAAAATATCCTATTCTACCTATCACTATTGGACACTTTTACGGACCAATAGTTCTTGTCAACTCAAATGCTAGGAACACAATCACCCTACTCTAAACCAATTAATCAAACAATAACAATCATTTTTCAAGACCAAATCACGAAAGCAATATGAGGCATTACAACTTAGGCTCAATAAAACAACCAAACAATATCCCTCATTTTCCAGTAGCAACTCAAGCATAAAAACATTTCCTATATGACTCATAACTCATAAAACTTAGATTTCATAAACACCGTTTTCAACACCATTTTAACTCTCTTAAAATTACTACGTACATTGGCCCACCAGCATTAGGCTCTCATACTAAGTAAAATAACGCATATCCAGTATTTATATGACCGAGAAAACTAAACATTCCATCTGTATATCTGTTAACTACAGATCAATTATGAACATATAGTGAGAGGGCGCCGTCTTGACACCGAAAGGCATTCGTAAGAATTCGTACGAGCCCATGTGGGTACAAAAGGCACTTTTCCGTTGCGCGTCTTCTGACATCGGAATACACCAAAACCCTGACCTTGCGTCTAACGTTGTGAAATATGTAGAGCCATTAAGTAGCCCCAAAATATCATCAATTACCGGCAGTGGGTATGCTACATTCTTGGTGATTTTGTTCAACGCCCTGTAGTCGCAACAGAAGCGACTCGAACCATCAGGCTTGGCCACTATTACCACCGGAGATGACCATTCTGACTTCGACCTTTTTATTATTCCTGCTTTCAGCATCTCTTCTATTGCCTTTTCCATTATTTCTCTGTTTCTTAATGGAGTTCTATATGGTTTTAAACTTATTGGTGGATGATCTCCCGTGTCTATTTCCATTGTAACTGTTCGCGTCTTACCCAACTCTAAATCATTAACCGCAAACACATCCTGATTTTGCTTTATAAATTGTTCTAACACTTCCCTATTTTCCGGCGAAGCTTTTAATTGTGACAACAATTCTTGTTCCCTTGTTATTTTGTCTAGTGAATGTATATGGACTTTATTTCCTCTGGATGGATGGATCAATTCATCCATTCCGATTTTCCCTCTTCTTCCGCATCCGCGTCTGTCACTTCTCCTTTCACTAGAAGTTTCCAAATAACTTGTTCCCGACACTTCTGTTCTATTCGTTGCCAATATTTCACTAATGTTATGATCTAATTTGGCTATCACACATCCTCTGTATAACTTGATTTCTCTCCCTGTGTTGTTGATAACCATTACTGGAAAGGTTAAGTGTTTATCCAACTCCATTACTCCATCTGGAACCTCCAAACCAGGCTCATCAATTATTTCCTCTTGTAACTCAGTGATTCTGACTGTGTTTCCTTCCACATAATATGGGTTTCTCTTCAGCTTCGCTTGTATCAAATTAACCGACTGTGGTTTTAACGTCGTTGTCATTTTAACCCTAACTAGTGCTGCTATATGCATATCCTCTTCCATATCTATATATACGTCTCTGAATTTTAACTTATGTAAATCATAAAAAAGTCTTATTCCATTCTTTATCAAAAAATCTCTCCCTATCAACATATTTCTATTTAAACCCCTCACTACATGAAAAAGGTGTCTTATGTTGATCCCTCCTAACTTAAAATTGATCATTGTTTGTCCAACTACTTGTAAATTCTGTCCAGTAACAGAGTGTAAATTATTACTACACTTAAATACTCTACAATTTCTTACTATTTTGTATAAAAAACTTTCTTTTACTACACTAACTTGAGCTCCCGAATCTATTAATGTACGAACTCTATACTTCCCTATTTCTAATATACACGAGCTATAATCTGTTTTATCTTCTATAAATTTCTTGACTTCATCCAGTTGAAAATATTCTCTGTTCGACCTATTATACTCGTTATTAACATACTCTCTAACACTTGGGACCCTATTATTTACCCTCCTATTATAGGTCCTGTCTAATAGGTTGGGCGCCAGTTTTCCTGCGTTCTTGTACCTGTAAAGTTCCTGTGTCCATCAACAACATTCCTACTCACCCTATTATTATCATGTCTACCCTGTGTATTCGACTGGACACGCCTGTTATTACAAAAACGAGAAACATGTCCCCGTTGACCACAAACCCAACAGACAATATTTGTGTTATTTGTGTTTCCTACTGACTCACTTGTAGGGTATCTCCCATTTCTTCTTTCAACATAATCGCTCCTATTTCTACCTTGTAACGTTTGTATACCGCCTCTCCTATTCCATCCGAATCTTGTTTGTCCTATTTCCATGGGTTCCTCAACTCTATCGTCTCGACTACATTCCCACTTCTCGTCCTGTTCTTAATCTAAACCTTCGTCTCAAATTTTCCTCTTGTACCGCGATATCCACCGCTTGTGATAACCTCTCAGGGTTTTCCCTCATCAGCTTAAGTTTCAAACCATCAGATTTGATGCCATCCACAAAAATCCCTACTAACATCCTTTCCACCTCCTCCCCTCGCACATTCTGTCCTAAGAATGCTTCTTCAGCCAAGTTAATCAATCTATCGCTAAACAACTGTACCGTCTCTCCGTTATTTTGTTTAGCCTGCCTCAACACCGAAAACGCATGTTGTGGATCCGTTATTTCTGCATATTTCCTTGCTAGGTCCTCTTTGAACTGTTCCCACGTCTCATCTACTCTAGCCTCTAATTTTCTTCTGATATGATCCGAAACTGGTTCCGTTGCCGTCTGATAAGCCAGTCTCATTTTTTCTTCATCTGTTGCTGAGATCAAATAGGCATATTTTTCTATAGAAGTGACCCACTTCTTATAATCTCTGGCCTGTCCACTAAACTTTACAATTTCTGTTGTCATCCCTTGTTGTTTAATCACCATATTAAGTCGGCCTACTGCTGTCCCGACGCCTGACAAAACCTGTGCCAAAGTGTCCTGTTCCGCCATGCTGAAAAAAATACTGAAACAAAGCAAGCAAAAAAAAAAACCACACAATTTCAATTTCCTAATTTAAAGAAGATGTGCTGAGGTGTCCTGTTCCGCTATGCTGAAAAATACTAAAACAAAGCAAGCAAAAAAAAACCACACAATTTAAATTTTCCAATTTAAGGAAGATGACCTATTGTTTTGGAAAACAATTAATTCAGGTAATTCATATTCATCTATTAAGCTGAAACAATCCTTCTGCTTCTTCTTCTGTATTATACTCACCTGAATTTTATGTCTGTTTCTCCACTGTGCTGTGATGGAACTGTTATACTGAAATCACCAAATCAATTTCACAGGCGTATTTATCTAAACCAACTATATGCTTCACACAAGAGCAGTTCTTAATTAGTTAATTGTACCTATGCTCGTTATCGGTCAAAATATGCCAGGAGTCTTGTTCTGCTATTCTGAAATATTCTAAAATATAGCACGAAACATAATTTCAATTCCTTAATTTTTTAAAGAGTACAATTCCCTTATTTTGTAAAATTGTTCAGTTAATTACTATGTTTGTACGATACAGAAACTTTACCCTGAATCTGTTTTGTTGTTCAAGGAATCACTTTCTTCGACTCGCCGTCATATTTGAACACTCGGAGCCTGCATCAGCTGTCCATCAGTTGCGGAATTCGGGTATCAGAATTTAGGTAGCGGATTTTAGGTAGCCTGTCTCTTCCTCTCAGGTCACTTCTCATGGGCTGCCAGAAAATCTTCAACCCCTGGTTGGGTCCCGACCAGCTTGTTTGTCTTTGTCTTCACCCCGGGTGGGGTACATCATCGATGTCTTGATAGGGTCTTAGTAATAACGAGGCCCCAAAAAATTATCAGGATCAGCCAAGGCCTAGCGATAATTGAGTGTTTTAAGAACTTATGGCCCGATCAACGATCATGCTGTCCTGACAACTCCTGATTAGCTCTTTAACTTTGAGCAACTTAAATTGCTGGTTTGCCTAAACTTTCAGGATAGGATCACTCCTGGTCAATCAGAACGATGTAAGGCAGCGGCTTTGATGGCTCTTGCAACGCAAAATTTCAGTCCATGTTAAGCCTGTTGCTAACAATCAACTTGCAGAAGGGCGGCCATATAAACTTCCTTCACTGTGAACTCTGCAAAACGGCTGGTATAACAAACTTCTTATTACTACTTTGACCGTTATCTGAAGTCTTAAAAAAGACTTACAAAGGACCACTCCTGGGTGAGCTTTTGGCCTCTGTATTCAGATATTACTACTATTTACAACTTACTGGCCATCTTTTGGTGCGCCTGTTGTCAGGTTCAGTAATTGTTCTTTAACGTGCCGCTAGTATTTTGTTTGTTTGTTTAGTTCTTGAACCTTTCCGCGACGTTATTCAATCCTGGCTTTGCATTGTTTTTCTCATCCTCAGGTTCGTATCCTGGTCAAGTGGCTCCATTTCGCCTCTTATAACAGTGTGTAAGAAGACGAAGGCCTGTCGTTTGTTTGTTGATAAAACGTTTATTGGCTTAACTTGACAAAGCTTCGATGTACACCTCCATTTGCTACTAAGGCCGAGTCCTAACTGTCCATACCAACCCAATACGTCACGATTGAGCATCTCCCACCCCTTTCAGTCTCAATGCTCAATCGTGCTGTATCTGTGTTTCCCACTAGATCCTAATAATACCCAATACTGTTACACTACAAATTGATGGGAAAGACATTAGACATATAAAAAACATATATTGGAAACAACAAGCTGCCATAAGGATTGATAATGAAGTGGGACAATATCAACCTATTAAGAGAGGTGTTCGGTAGGGATGTGTAATGTCTCCAGATTTTTTTTCCCTATACAGTGAAAATATTTTCAGAAATGTAAAAGATATAAATGGAGTCAGCATTGAAGGACGAAACATCAATAACATTAGATATGCAGATGATACAGTATTGATTGCAGACAATGCGCAGGATCTGCAACAATTAGTAAATGCGGTTGTTGTACACAGTCGTCACTAGGAAGAACGAAATACTACAATGTAATATACAAGTAAATGGGAATATTCTTCAACAAGTGAATCGATACAATTATCTCGGAACGGTCATAACATCTGATGGGAGATGCCTTGAAGAGATTAGAACAAGAATCGTCATGGCGTCACACAAAGAATAAACACTGCTTAGATACAGAATACAAGATAAATGTTCTTTATTATCCACATGCACACACATATAGACATTTGCTAAACGATCTATTAACACCCAGTCATAGCATTAATTTATATTGCCGTCTAACAATTCTGCCTCATAGGGGGCTGAGTGGTCTCGAGGTATGGTGTCCGCCTCGAGTGCTGGAGGTCCCGGGTTCAGGCCTCGGTGAGGACCGGGATTTATCTTAAAAATCCACCTGGAAATCTAGTAATAAAATTTCCCCTGGTCTCTGGGTAGCGAGATCGGACGCCCGTGTGTATTGTTGCGCACGTAAAAAAATCCCTTGGAAGTTGGAAATCGAAAAAGAGTAGCCTAGCGGCGCTGCCCGGGCAAAACTTCGAGTTAAAAATCTACCCAAAGTATTTCAGGATCCTCGCCGATGCAACGGAGTTCGTGCATTGACCTGAGTTTCTCCAGATTCAGGTTTGAGTTAGGAGGAAAACGGAGCACTTATGGGTTAAACCGTGTGCCGTGATGTTGATCCAACGACTAAATTAAACTAAACTAATTCTGCCTCATGTAAACAATGAAGGCTAATCCGTTAGTACAATTGTATGTCATAACATTTAAAACTGCATATGGCTGTTGAGTAAGTTACACGTTACCCACAGCCACACATAAATTTACGTTTTACTTGTTTTTCTTTTTATTGTTTATGTATAATCTCAAGATGTAACTCTAGATATATTTCACTTAGTTGCCCTTCATTATTGTATTGTCTTTGTATCAGAATTTCCTGTTCAAGTCCTCTGAGTTATAACTGGAATTAATTTATCAATCAGGTGCCATCTCCACAACGAAGGTTGGCTGCTGTGGGTCTCCATAACTGTATGCAACCCGCCTTATTTGTGCATTCTGTTAGATTGCTAGATCGTTCATCTCTTGATGTTATCTTCCACTTGTACCGTTGCCTACCTCTTGCTCGCTTACTTTCAACCGTATCCTCTAGTATGGTTTTTATAAATGTTATGTCTTTTAACTTAGCTGAAATATACCACTTGTCTCTTTTACATTTCTTCCATTAACCCCCTTTTCATTCCGTTTTTCAAGAATCTCTGTATTTATTTTTGTGTCTATGAAATACAACTTATTCTTGTGAATACCCAGAGTTCCGTGATCTCTATTTGATTTTTTAATTGCTTGTTCATTGTCCAGGATTCCAATATAGTAGTGTTGAATTACAGAGGGGCTTTTTTTTGGGGGGGGGGGGGGGGAATATTCTGGGGGGAAAAAGAACAAATGTATCATTTTTCGATGTAGTCACCACTGGGTTCAATGCAAATCCTCCAGCACCGATAAAGTGCTTGGATTCCTGTAGTAAAATCGACTCTGTGATCACTACTCTTTGTGCCTAACTGGGTCGTAAACAGTCACTCACAGAAGGCATGCCGTTTTGAAACTCCCTACTCCACTTATACGCTTCTTGGACTGACAGGCATACATCACCATACTGGACTGTTACTCGCTGATAAATTTCTATAGGTTTCACCCCTTCAATTATCAAAAAACGGATAGTGCATGTCAAAAGTGGGGCTGCCATATTTAAACTGTCCTTATGACGTCACAGTGTTCATCTAACCTATGATGTCACGTGCTTAACACTCTTAACGTCCATAGCAACAAAATTGACATGATACAAGACAATGCCATGGTTATTGTAATTTATATCACAATTGTAAGATTTCATTTGAACCCCCCCCCCCCCCACCCCCACCCACCCACCAACACCCCCCTCCCCCCGTATGAATTTTTGTGGAATCCGTTTACATTGCCAGTATGTTTCCAGGTTTTCAATAAGTGCAATAGATTAATAGCATTTTTTCTTTGTAATATTAATAATTTATACATGATATATTTATGTTGTTCCATTGACAAAACTGTGGTTGCAACGTCCATCTGTATCTGTGTATGTTTTGTCCATGAGTCAAGCTTTTCAGTCTTTTTTTTAAAACATTTATTTCGCTCAAAACAATGTATTTACAAGGTGAGCTGTGTGTGTGTGTGTGTGTGTGTGTGTGTGTGTGTTAATATGTATATTTGCGAATACAATCACATATTTATATACACGTGACCCATATTACATTCATAGCATGGTGTATTTACCTATCTATTACTTGTTGGTGATAGTGGTGGAGTAATCTTTTGCCTTCATGCATACTAAAATCTTGCAATAGAAATCCTTTCATACTCCAAGTATTCTCATTCACACTTAGTTCTATCTATTCAAGTTTAAGGGTTTCAGTGAATCTTAATATGCCAAGTATTCTCATTACCATTTGCTTTCTGAAATCGGTACTTCTAATATGTATCGACAAAATGTTTCATACATTAAGCTTCGCAAAAAAGCATCCAATTTTACAAAGTAAATTTCATTGCAAAACATGTATATATGGCGTTTGCTTGAGCGCAAACATTACACACACACAGAGAGAGAGAGAGAGAGAGAGAGAGAGAGAGAGAGAGAGAGAGAGAGAGAGAGAGAGAGAGAACAGACTAATTTTAGCTACACTTGGTAGTAGTTTAATCACAGGCACAATTGATTTATTTTGGTTTTATGGGGTTGGGGTAGTGGTTAAAGGAAAGTCCCCTTGGTCATTGCTGTACTCCCACTTCTTGGTTGACAAAGATACTGATGTATGAGGTACAGCCTCCCTTTGTGCTGTCCCTGACTGTGGTAATAGTCCCCAATGTCCGATGACAAATAAGGAAAATGTGCTGATTCTGTCTCCCTCAATACGGGTATATACGGGAAATAAAGGATCTACGAGCTTAAATATCTATTTTTAAATACTGGATTTTGTTGTTGTTGTTGTTGTTGTTGTTGTTGTTGTTGTTGTTGTTTATATACATATGCATGTATTTACATATGACAAGGGGATACATATACATCCACATAAACATATACATATATATTCATGTACATACATGCACAAATACAAACACATATATAATACTTCTTATGCATACAATATACAAATTCCCACAGACATAATGTTTAACTGTCTGTATTTCATTTTGTCTATGTTTTTTTTTTTATATTTGTGTGATTTTGTTTGGGACCATGTGCAGCATTATACTTGTGCTGTGTGTTCTAAATCTGAATATTGCTGCAATCCTACATGCCTACACCAGGTACCAATATTCTATTTTAAAAAAATGTAGTTTTGGGTGTAGTATTTAAATAATAGCCTTGTACATATATGTCTTCTTTTTTGGTAAATATCGCAATGAGTTGTCTTAAAGTGTCTAGTGCAGCTGTGATCTTCTGTTTCCTGTATGTTTTGTCTACCCAGTTGACATGATACTATTCCTTTGGACCTGTGTGCTTCTCTTTCTGTTGTGGGTGTTGTGTTGAAAAGCAATTGGTAAGTAATTTCTCTGGCCTTGGGCGCCATGTGTGGGTTGTGGAGATTAGTAAATGTACATATGTAGTTTTGTATGTAATATGTTTCTCCTCTTTTGATTCTAAGTTGTAGTGAGGGTGCTTGTTGTTTCACCAAGTATTTGTAGATCTGACGTGTTGTCTGATATATTAAATGCTCACTTCCTCGGAGTGCTTGTATAATCTCATGTAGAATGCTGGTAGGGTTCCAAAGTGTGGTGAATTAAATTGTAATCTCCTAAGATGTTATGGTCTCAGTTCTATGTAGTAGAGCAGTAGTGGGTGCTGTTCTGGATGATGAAGGGTGTGTCCTATGTACGGATTCTAAGCGCTTGTATTTGTGTATGTATGTCTAGCAGTGCTATTCCCCTCCCTTGTTTTTTGTTCTGTATGAGTGTTTTATGTTGTATACTGTAAATTGTGCTGCCAAAATTAAAACGCCTGATGTATTTATTGATGTCTGTGACTGCCTGGTTTTTGGAGGGTCTAGCACTGTAATCTTATATATAAATTGCGATCTCCGTCTGTCTGTCTGTCTGTCTGTCTGTATGTCCATATGTCCTTTATGCGCTCGCGAACGGCCCATCCGATTGAGATGAAATTTTCTACACAGCTACCTTTCATTCCAGCGCAGCCCACTGTCATATTTTTTTAGTGTGAAATCGGCTGCTTACCCAATATTATTTCATTTTTCATTATAATTTCATATATCTCAGGGGACTTAACTCTGTAAAAGTTATTTCAAGGGGCATAACTTTTCTGTATAACTTATAGTCATATTGTGGCATCGTTTTCAAAGATTTATAAACTCTTTGTCCATAGTTATGTACCGGCATATGAGTTATAATAAATAATGATACAATCTGTAAGGCATTTTCAAAGTTTTCATAAAAATAATGCATAATGCATAACATTGTAACTCATCTTTTTTTGCTTAAAGAATGAATAAATAATAGTTACCTTATCTCTATCAAGTTTGAAGATTTTATATTTCTTTACACTGTCGCCAACTCTAAGAAGACATGGAACAACTTCAGCCATTATTAAATCTACAGGCATATGCATTATATTCCTCCTCCTCCTCTCCCCTCCTCCACCTCCTCCTCTCCCCTCCTCCACCTCCTACCCTCTTCCTCTTCTCCTCCCCCTCCTCCCTCTCCCTCCTCCATCCTCCTCTTCTCTCTTCTCCTCCTCCTCCCTCCTCCTCCCTCTTCCTCCTCCCAGCTCCTACTCCTCCTTTTTCTTCTTCTTCTGCTGCTGCTGCCGCTGCTCCATTTACCCAAGTTAATTGTTGGGGAAGATGTAAAGATCTTTCAAGTGCTCTTTCTAATGCTTTTTGTAAGTTGGTCTTCGTTTATCTAAGGTTGTTCTAACTGCAACCAATAAATGATTAGACAGACAGACAGACAGACAGACAGACAGACAGACAGACAGACAGACAGACAGACAGACAGACAGTCGGGAACGGGAACTTATATGACTACTCATATGAATTAAATGAGATGCTCCCCATCAGGGGCTGGGCGAAGCCGAGCCGGATCAGACAGATAGACAGACAGATAGACAGACAGACAGACAGATAGATAGTCGGGAACGGGAACGTGAGCTTATATGACTACTTATATGAATTAAATGAGATGCTCCACGCCAGGAGCTGGGCGATGCCGGACCGGGTCAGACAGACAGACAGACAGACAGACAGTCGGTAACGGGAACGGGAACTTATATGACTACTTATATGAATTAAATGAGATGCTCCCCACCAAGGACTGGGCGAAGCCGGGCCGGGTCAGACAGACAGACAGACAGACAGATAGACAGACAGACAGACAGACAGACAGACAGACAGACAGACAGACAGACAGACAGACAGACAGATAGTCGGGAACGGGTACGTGAGCTTATATGACTACTTATACGAAGTAAATGAGATGCTCCACACCAGGAGCTGGGCGATGCCGGACCGGGTCAGACAGACAGACAGACAGACAGACAGTCGGTAACGGGAACGGGAACTTATATGACTACTTATATGAATTAAATGAGATGCTCCCCACCAAGGACTGGGCGAAGCCGGGCCGGGTCAGCTAGTTAGTATATAATTTTGGGAGTAATGAAAGTGTTAAACTATGATGCTCCTACTAAATATTGTAGATGTCTTGTACTTGTACCTGTTTAGCATATCTATGATTTGTTGTGTGTGATCTTGCCATGTCTGTGCTTGTATGTGTCTGATGTTGCTGGGAAATGTGATGCCATATAGCTTGATGTTGTCTCTGATTGTCAGGTCTGGAGACAAGTCGGCTTTATTCCGACCTTTCCGAGACCCATTATGTGTGATTTGTTTATGTTTAATTTGGCCCCACTTCCCTTACCAAATTGTGTAAACATGTGGAGTATATTTGTGATGGATTTTGTTTGGCAGGGAAGAAAGTGGTGTCGTCTGCATATGCAAGCATCTTCCGCTCTCCTCCCCTGGCATGAATGTGCCTGTGATGTTAGTGTCTTGTCTGATTGCTTCGAATAGTGGTTCTAAGGCCAGCACATAAAGGAGCGGCGATAGAGGACATCCTTGTCTCACCCACCTTGTGAGTCGGAAGTCTGCAGTGAGTGTGTGGTTTACCAAAACCTTACTCACAGAATTCCGGAACAAGATCTCTATCCACCGCCCAAAGTACTGGCCTAAGTTGCATTGTGTTAATGTCTTAATGTAGGTAAGGGAGGGAAATCCTGTCAAAGGCTTTCTCCTGGTCCAAGGACAAGAGAGAGGTCTGACAGTCTTTCTCCTGTGTGTATGTGATGATGTATCTCATGAAATGTGTATGCTGGTGAATGTTTCTATGTGGTACTCCGCATTGTTGATCTGGGTGTATGAGCGTTGCCATGAAGGGTCTTAGTTTGTGGGTTAGTGCCTGGTAATTATATTATAGCATGTGTTCAGTAGTGACATGGGACTGTAATTTTTCATCTGTGTTTTGTCTGCATTGTCTTTAGGTATGAGTGTGATGTAATACATGTTGCAGCTATCTGGTAGTTTTTGTTTATCAAAAAAGTCTTGATATACTTTAAGAAGACCACCTAATATAGGAAAGATGTGTTGGTAGAATTCTACCGTCAAACCGTCTGCTCCTGGTTTCTTGTCATTGTTCATTTTACTGAGTGCATGTGTTATGTCAGCTAGTGTTAGCTCTGTGTCTAGCCTGTCTCCGTCTGTGTCTAACAATGTATAACTGTATTGTAGAAAGGCTGCCTTGTATCTGTGCGTCTACTATCTCTGCTGTCAATTATTGTGTGCAGTATTCATTTAATGCTTCTGTTTTTTTGTGCTAGTTCTGTTCGTCTGTTGCCTTGCATGTCTATTATTGTGGCTATTTGTCTGCTATGTTTTATGTTTTGTTCAATTGGCATGTATTGTTTGCTTGGGGTATCTTGCGTGATTGTGTTGAGCTTTGTTGTAAATATATATATGTTGCTGTGTTCTGCTTCATATTGTATTTTTCAGAAGTCCCAGTATTGTCTGATGTTATCAGTCAGTATGTGGTTGATGTATATGCGTATAGGTTTTGTCATGTATTGTACGTATTTTGTATGCTTAAGAAGTGTGTTGTTAAATTTCCAATGTGGTGATAGTTTAAATTTATGTATGTTTATGTTGCTTGTACTGATGTGTGCTAATATGGCTTTATGATATAGGTACTGTAATATTTCGTGTGTAGGAAATAAATCGACCCTTCTCCTATATCTGTTCTACTGCATAATTATTTATTGTTTAGATCTAGAACTGTTGATACTAACTCTGTTACAACTGCCAGCTTCTAGTACTTTTAGCTCAGCAACTATTATTATTCTCAATTTATTGTCTGATCATTTGGATCCATCTTTGTAAACCAGGCTTCGGCAAACTACGGCACCTTGCCAACTGTGCCACGTGGGACGATTATCAGCGACACACTGATGGATTGAAATACAATATGTGATATCATAACAAATTTAATTTTAAATTACACCCAGACACATAATTCTTTTAGAGCTTTTCATATTTTCACATCCTTTTAAAACTAAAGTTGTTGGATATTTAAGAAAAGAATGTACGACCTGATGTAAACAAAGTAAATGTACAGCAACAATGACTGACCTTAACGAAGTTCAATTCCCGTCTTGTGCTTCCTCTCTTTCCCAACAACCCCCACCAACTCAATACTTCTCTCAGCTGTCGCATTCTATGCCACCGCCTGCATAGCACAAATGTTTGTGTTATTAAGCAATACAATGCCGTTAAAATGTTTTGTTCTTCAAACTATTCTGCTGTCTACATTAACCAAATGTACATATGGCCATTTTATTTATTTTTTTTTTTAATTGTCAAAATAATGTGTTAGAACTTACAATTGGCAAAACAAAATAGTTGTATTTATTTTTGTTTATGTTAACGTTGGTGATAATTCACAAGTAGTAGACTAGTTTTTTAAAGTATACACATATAAATAAAAGGTAAAGATCACATTAATCTGTTTCGTAGTTGTTGTGTATAAAAATATATAGTGAACTTAGCTTAGCACGCCGAGTGACTGCAAGCACTTGGGTTTGCACGTTGAGTGACTGCAAGAACTTTTTGTTGAGTCGCTGAGTGAGAGTGACTGCAAGAACTTTTTGTTGAGTCGCTGAGTGAGAGTGATTGCAAGAACTTTTTGTTGAGTCGCTGAGTGAGAGTGACTGCAAGAACTTGGGTTGACACGCTGAGTGACTGCAAGAACTTGCGTTGACCCGCTGAGTGACTGCATGAACTTGCGATGACATGATGATTGACTGCAAGAACTTGGGTTGACCCGCTGAGTGGCTGCACGAACTTGGGTTCACACGCTGAGTCACTGCAACAACTTGGGTTGACCCGCTGAGTGACTGCGCAAACTTGCGTTTACCAGCTGAGTGACTGCAAGAAATTGGTTTGACACGTTGAGTGACTGCAAGAACTTGAGTTGACACAATACTCACAAATCACTATTTAGTGACTTCAAGAACTTGGTTTGACACGCTGAGTGACTACAGGAACTTGGGTTGACAAATTGACTTTGTATTATTATTTCGGCACAACATAACAAAGCAGGCTGTTAACCCCTAGTGAAAACTGATACTGTCTTCTGATATTTGTGGTGGTATGTGTATTATGACGACGACGGTGCTGGTAGTAGCGGTGACTGCTAAGGCGGGTCGACCCATCCTAAAATGGGAGCCAAGAAATGTCTCTGGGAATTAAAGGCGGTCAACGTGACACTGAACACGTCAACTAGCGAGTGATTGTAAAAGATATGGGTCGCGCTCTCCACTCCCAATCTGTCTTAAGCCTTGTAAAAGCGTCCTTTTATGCACACAGAAAGAAGCTGATAGAGGCTTTATTTGTCCAAAGGCTGGGTCACCAATGCCAGACATGGACAGTCCCTGAAATACAGGCTCACAATCACACCATGTGAGTTGAGATGTGTAACAGTGAGGGAATTAGGTTAGGAGTAAAGAGTTAAGGAATGCTGCGCATTCCTTGACTAGGGGGAAAACCATAGTGAACGTGTGTGCACGAATGAAGAAGTGTATCTAGGAAAACACACACGTCACTTAACTTGGGGGCCAGCGAGAAGGGATGTCAACACCAAGCAGGGAGTCTCCATCATGTGGGCTGAATAGAACGATTCGGCTAATAAAGTATGTTTCTAACAACGCGAAGACTTGTGTCGTCCTGTACGATCACGTGCCTAACCTGTAACGTCACACTATTATAACAGGTTGATTTGGTGCCGTGAATTTATGAAACATGGGAGGTCGCGGAGAGAAAGAGTACCGCCATAGAAGATGGTTATGTCTGGGGTGTCTGGACAAGTAAATATTGAGAAACGCAACAGATGAAAGCCGACTGTTGGTAGCTGTTCTGGAATTTCACTGGATTCCTGGTTAAGAAGGAGATCCATTTTCAAGGACAGCGCTAAAAAAAAGGTTTGATTGATAAACTTATTTTTTTTGAAAGACTGATGTTATTACATAATTATGAAATTAACTGGAGAACTGACCAACGCAAAATGCTATGTTGAGATCAAGTAATGCTGTTCTGCATCAAAAATCAGTACAACTTATGAGTTTTAACCTGTGGGACTGTTGAAGGTGAAGTCAAGGTTATGGTGCAAATTCCAGAATTATGAAATCAAGATCTGCAATACTCTCTACAGTCACTTCAATTAAAGGAAGGCATAAATAAAACTTGTCTCAACTCGGGGTTTGGATAAAGTAATTTAAACTGACCATGGCGAGAGTCCCACATGAAAATAAGAGACTGGATAGCGTCAGTTTTAAGTCCAATTGTTGTTGACTGGATTACGTTTGCGCTGAAATATATATATGAAAATCACAGATTGCTGTTGGAAAGTGAGTTTTTTTTTTGCTGAAGTCGTGAGCAGTTGTCGCTTGCGTGAAGGTGACCTTACTTGAAGGGAATCTACAGTAATCGAGCAGGTAACCAAACAGTCTTGTTGCGAGCCGGATATCGAGCGTAATCAACGTCAGGAAATAATTGGAAAGAATTATTAAGGAAAGAAATCCAGAGGCTCTTCGTTGTTCTGCTCATTTCAACGAGCTTGATTAGAGTCCTTTTTTATGTGGTGTAGGTAATTCAAAATCAGGAGGTCATTTAAATTCTTGTGTCAGAATTCAGGATTGAAATAGGAATATTTCTTCGTCAGGATCTTCGATTGGAGGCTTTAGTTAAGATAATTAGATAATATTAGAGTAATTAACAGATTATGTATTGTTGCAGGTTTTGAAATTAATATTGTTTGAAATATTTGTATATTGCTTGATAATTATAAATTTTAGGAAGGAATCCCAAGATTTTTCACAGGTACTGACTGGAGTTGGCGGGGCAATAGCAAGGTTGGATGCGGTGTTAAGACAACAAAATATAAGCACTGATGTTGAAAGATTTAGTGGTCAGGCAAACCAGTTTAAAAAATGGGTCATTTCTATTGAAAAACATGCGTATTTAATAAACGCTACAGATGAAGAAAAAAAGAATTTGGCATACAGAACAAGTACAAGTCCAGTTTCTGACCACATTAGAAGAAAGTTAGAAGCAGCAGGAGGTGAAACCTGGGAAGAATTCAAAGATGATCTCGCAAGAAAATATGCTGAAATTACTGATCCACAACACGCATTCTCAGTATTGCGACAGACTAGACAAAACAGCACAGAAAGTGTTCAGCTATACAGTGACAGGTTAATAAATTTAGCTGAAGAGTCATTTTTAGGACAGAATGTACGAGCAGAAGAAGTGGAACGGATGTTAGTAGGGATTTTTGTTGATGGGATTAGGTCAGATGGATTGAAATTTAAATTATTAAGAGAGAATCCTGCAAGATTGTCATGTGTAAATGAAATTACTGATCCACAACACGCATTCTCAGTATTGCGACAGACTAGACAAAACAGCACAGAAAGTGTTCAGCTATACAGTGACAGGTTAATAAATTTAGCTGAAGAGTCATTTTTAGGACAGAATGTACGAGCAGAAGAAGTGGAACGGATGTTAGTAGGGATTTTTGTTGATGGGATTAGGTCAGATGGATTGAAATTTAAATTATTAAGAGAGAATCCTGCAAGATTGTCACAAGCGGTAGATATCGCTATACAAGAGGAAAGCTTGAGGAGGAGGTTTAGGTTAAGGGTAGGACGAGAGTTAGGTAGTAGTTCGGAAGATAGAATTGAAGAACCTATGGAAATAGGACAGTATAGACATGGATGGAGAGGAAGACGAGGAGAAATACAGATGGTGCAAAGAAACGAGAATGTATATAATCAAGATAGAAGAGGACAAGTGAGAAATACTGTAAGAAACATGGAAGGTAACACAAATAACTCGAATGTGATTTGTTGGGGATGTCACCAACGTGGGCACATTTTTCGCTTTTGTGGTAACAGAAGTGGCCCATCGAATACGCAAAATAGTAGAGGTGTTCAGACGGGTATACAGAATAGAATTGCAAATGGCAGACAGCAAATTGGAATTCTGGAGAAATACAGGAGAAATTTTAGAAGGTCAGGAAATCAGGGAAATTGGCATCCCGCTTACTGAATAGGATCGGCAGTAGGAGGGAAGATAGTAAGATCCAAAAAGGGCATCAATATATTAAAAAACCCAAAGGATGAGTATAATAGAACATTTAGAAATAAAAAACAAGCCGAGGTAAAACAATTGTCATTAAATATGGTAGATCCTAAGCTCATGTATAGTGGAAATAGGAAATATAAAGTTAGAACATTAGTTGATTCGGGAGCACAAGTTAGCGTGATTAAAGAAGCATTTTTATATCGAATGTTAAAAAATTGTAAAATATTTAGAATTCAGGAGAATCTTCATTCGGTAACGGGACAAAAATTAGAAGTGGTAGGACAAACGATGATAAATTTGAAATTAGGAGGGATAAATGTCAGGCATATGTTCCATGTGGTTAAAGATTTAAATAGAAATATGATATTGGGTAGAGATTTTTTATTGAAAAATGGGGTGAGACTTTTATTTGATTTGCATAAATTAAAATTCCAAGATGTTTACGTAGATCTAGAAGAAGATATGCATGTGTCGACACTAGTTAGAGTCAAAACGACCATGAATTTAAAACCACAGTCAGTAAATTTGATACAAGCAAGACTGAAGAAAAACCCGTATTATGTAGCAGGAAACATAGTCAGAATCACGGAATTGCAAAATGAAATAATTGATGAGCCAGGTTTAGAAGTTCCTGATGGAATAATAGAATTAGATAAAAGTTTAACATTTCCAGTAATGGTTATTAATAACACAGGTAGAGAAATTAAATTATACAGAGGATGTGTAATAGCCAAGCTAGAACATAACGTTAGTGACATATTGGCAACAGATAGAGTAAATATGGCAGGCATAAGTTATTCAGAAACCTCTAATGAAAGAAGTAATAATAGACGCGGAAACAGAAGAAAAGGGAACGTTAGAATGGATGAATTGATCCATCCATTTAGAAGAAATACAGCACAAATACATTCACTAGACAAAGTAACAAGAGAAAAAGAATTGTTAGCACAATTAAAAACTTCGCCAGAAAATAAGGAAGTGTTAGAACAACTTATAAAGCAAAATCAAGATGTGTTTGCGATAAATGATTTAGAATTGGGTAAGACACAGACAGTTACGATGGAAATAGACACGGGAGATCATCCACCAATTAGTTTAAAACCATACAGAACTCCATTAAGAAATAGAGAAGTCGTAGAAAAGGCAATAGAAGATATGTTGAAAGCAGGCATAATAACAAGATCAAAATCAGAATGGTCATCTCCGGTGGGTAATTGTGGCCAAGTCTGATGGTTCGAACAGGTTCTGTTGTGACTACAGGGCGTTAAATAAAATTACTAAGAATGTAGCGTACCCACTGCCAGTAATTGATGATATTTTGGGGCTGCTTAATGGCTCTACATATTTCACAACGCTGGACGCAAGGGCAGGATTTTGGTGTATTCCGATGTCGGTAGACGCGCAAAAGAAAAGTGCCTTTTGTACTCATATGGGTTCGTACGAATTTTTACGTATGCCATTCGGTCTGGAAAAAATGCCACCATCTCACTATATGTTCTTAATAAATGAAGTACTAGACGGTATGCAAAGTTTTGCCCTGGCATATATTGATGACGTATTGATTTTTACGAAAGGAGATGTAGAGAATCATTTAAAACATGTTAGACTAGTATTTGACAGATTAAGAAGGCATGACGTTAAATTAAAGCTTAGTAAGTGCCAGTTTTAAAGACAGAAACAAAATATTTAGGCTATATAATAAATAGGGAAGGTATTAAACCAGACCAGGAAAAGATAAAGGTCATTAAAGAGTTACCTCCTCCCACTAACGTTAAGGAAGTACGGGCTTTTATAGGAACGTGTGCGTATTATCGGAGGTTTGTACCAGCCTTTTCAAGGATAGCAATACCTATTACGAATTTAACGGGAAAATACGCTAGATTTAAGTGGGATGATGAGTGTCAAAAAGCGTTTGAACTTTTAAAAGATAGCTTAACGGTGGTACCATTATTATCACATCCAGACCTGAATAAACAGCTAATACTATACACAGATGCTCAGACAACGCAATAGGAGCATGTTTGGTTCAACCATATGAAGGAGAAGAATCTGGAATACCAGGGGTTAAAAATGAAAGACCAATCTATTTCTTGTCGCATAAACTCAGCAGAACTCAACGCAAATGGCCGATTATTGAGAAGGAAGCATATGCTATACACTACGCGCTGCAAAAATTAAATTACTATTTACATAACGCCAATTTCATTATTAGAACTGACCACATGCCATTAAAGTCGATATTAGAAGCACCAATACAAAATAGAAAAATACAAACGTGGGCATTGAATTTACAAGGGTACAATGCTAAGGTTGAATATGTGTCAGGGAAACATAATACGTGCGCCGATCTTTTGTCTAGAATCCCGTACCCACAGTCATCAGGAAACACGGAAGATGAAGTGGAACCAGAGGTAGACGATCGAAACTGGCAAGTAAATATATTAGATTCTGCCATAATAAATAGGGAAGAATTTGAGAGTTTACCGTCAGAGCAAGAGTCGGAATCTAGAACAGAAGACCCACATTTAGAACAGTTTGATATGAAAACAGAACAAGAATTAGATCCAAAAGTAGTACAGATAAAAAAGAAATTGAAAGAAACAGGGGAAAATAGTTTTAAAAGAAAGTTTGTAGAGTTACAAGAAGACAATCAATTATATTATATCAGTGAAAAAGGTGAAGGAGTAAGAAAATATATTCCGAAACATTTAGAACAAGAAGTCTTAAAGGCATACCACGATAATAATGGTCATTTTGGACGAGATAAGTTAGTGAAGGCTATTAGCAGTAAATATTACTGGCCGAATTTATTCAAAAGTGTATATGAATATGTTGAAGCATGTGAAAAGTGTAGGTTAAGAAACATGAAGATAATTAAATGTCCTTTACAAGATACCGATATTCCTCAATTTCCAATGCAGAAAGTAAGTTTGGATATTTCAGGTCCTCATCCAAAAACATTATCGGGAAATGTATACCTACTACATATAGTTGATTCATATAGTCTTTGGCCAGAAGTGTATCCAATTCCAGACAAGAGTGCTGATTCAGTTATAAATATGCTTTTACAAGAATTTATACCAAGGTTTGGGTGTCCACAAATAATACTTACAGACAATGGGAAAGAGTTTGTAAATAAAAAGTTTGAGAAATTGGTAAAAGATTGGAATATAAAACACATTAGGACTTCATATTACAGACCAACTTCTAATGCTAAAAATGAGAGACAACACAGAACACTATACAATATTCTAGCGAAAAATGTAGAAGAACACGATATGGATTGGGATCTTTATTTGGGGATAGCATTAGCGGCGATACGTACACACGAAAATGAAGGAACAGGTTTCTCACCATTTTATTTAGTACATGGAAGAGAACCAATATTGCCAATTGATAATTTATTAAAGCCTAGGAGAAAATATCTGGGGGAAGATTTTCAAGAAACAAGGTTGCAAGAGATGCATAAAGCACATGTACGTTTAAGAAATAATATAGTTAAGGCTAGAGAAAGACAGAAGAAATACGCAAATAAAAATGCACACTTACAAGAGTTTAACGTAGGTGATAGGGTATATTATAAAAAACATAGAAAAAAACTCTAAGTTTGATGCTCATTGGGTCCCGGGATACTATATTTTAGGAAAAAAAGGTCCAGTGTCGTATACCATTAAGAATCAAATTTCAGGGCATGTTGCACGTTCACATGTAGAACACTTAAGGCGGGATAATGAGGAAAGGAATGCAGAGAATAATAATAATAATTATTGTTCCGAAGAAATATTGTCAGGTGGACAGATTGTCAGACAATCGGTATATCCAATACCTATAGAGAAACAAGTAACAACAGCATCTACTACAGCCGAACAAGAAGAAACGGTACCAAAAACAGTCATGACAGAGGAAAATAACGTGTATGACGATTATATTAGTGAAGAGTCAGTCAGGGAAAATATTGAACCTCCATTTATGAATACAAGACAGGCAGTAAAAAGAAAGTTAGATAGACAGAAAGAAAAAGAAATTAAGAGGCAAAGGAAACTTAGAGCGAATTCTTCGAGTGAGGAAGAGATGCCACTATTTGAAAATTTGTTGAGACGGCAAGACAGGAAAATTAGATTGGATTTAGAAAGGAAGAGATTAGCGGTTGCTAGTAATGGATATACAGATGGGGAACAAGAGATGGATGAAAAGTCAGAAACTGATGAAGAGGCTGATATGAAAGAAGATAGCTCTCCTCGAGAGGATAGCGACATTGATGTAGATATTGCAATTATAGAAAAAAATTTGAGGTTATTAAAGAAATGGAGAAGAGATAGATGAATAGAGTGATACAAGGTTCTGCAGATGGCGGATAGAAGAAGAAGTTGGACACGTCGGAAAATTATTATTGGGTACTCAGAATATGGTCTTGAAATTTATAATGTATGTGTACATTGATTAATGTGTGGGGATAAATATGATGAGGGGATTGAAATGGTTTGCTCAATTGTTGGGACTTCAATTGTGTTTTATGAAATGTGAAAAATAAGTTATCTTAGATGGTTATTTTTAAGATGTTTTGGTTTGATTGAGTTACCCTAAGTGTGTTTAAAATGATTATTACTTTGAAGTTCAGTTATAAGATGAATTAAAGTAGTGGTTAGTGAAGTGACTCTATATGTAGTAATGGAGGGGTATGTTGTTATTACATGTGGGGTATGCAATGTATATACAAGGTTTATAATAGGAGCTGGGTTGAACAGCGTTTAATGGGAGAATATGGGGGGGAATGCCAGGTTGAGTTTTGGCATTTAAATAACTGCTTATTGGAAGAAGAAGACTGTACTTAACAGTATAATAATAGTTAGGAAGTTTTTTTTTTGTTGTTGAAGGAATGGTAAACGGGAAATTGATGAGCTGAATAATACAAAGGCTAGCAGTTTTGGATTAACATATTTTTTTGATAATAACAATTATTATTGACGGAAACTGAAGATAAATTTTGAAACTTTATTTTTTGATAAAGTTTTGAGAATGTATGGGAAGAGAAAGGTGATTACTTCTTACTTTCTTACTTTTTCCTTACTTTTATTATTTTCAGGTGCGCACCTACCCAAATCTAATATAGCTAATTTTTTCTGTCTATCCTAGAATACTGAGAGTGTGAGAATGTGAATAAGGGGGAAATAAAGGATAAGGGGAATATCTTCAGTTTTGTCAATCATAATTTAGAGGGACATTTTAAAGTTAAAAGCGGTTTGCTTATGGAGACTTTTGTATTGTGGGGAATTTTATGGAGAGTTTTGTAGAAAGTTTTCTAGAGAACTTTATAACGAGTTTTGTAGAGAATTTCGATATTATTGTCTCTGGTTAGCAATTGGCTATGAGGAGATAGGAGAATTGAGTTAGGAAATATATGGAATTGTTGTTATTGTAGAATAGAGATGTAAGGTTAACTAATTAAAAGTTGGGGTTGAGATTTTTTCAAGGAAAAATTCTCTTTGAAGAAGGGGAGGCATTGTAACAGTGAGGGAATTAGGTTAGGAGTAAAGAGTTAAGGAATGCTGCGCATTCCTTGACTAGGGGGAAAACCATAGTGAACGTGTGTGCACGAATGAAGAAGTGTATCTAGGAAAACACACACGTCACTTAACTTGGGGGCCAGCGAGAAGGGATGTCAACACCAAGCAGGGAGTCTCCATCATGTGGGCTGAATAGAACGATTCGGCTAATAAAGTATGTTTCTAACAACGCGAAGACTTGTGTCGTCCTGTACGATCACGTGCCTAACCTGTAACGTCACACTATTATAGATGCATGAGAAACACAGCTGGAAAAAAAAAAAGAAACGATGGAGAGACACATGAGAAAGTGTGTAAGGATAACATCGACTGCAGAGTTTATAGAACAAAAACGAATCAAAGGGTTCGGACATTTTGTTAGAATGCAACAAGATCACTCAGCGGTTAGAGCGTTCTACGTGAGAATATCAGGATACAAGACGAGAGGATGGCATAGGAAATATGGAGTACGAAAAGACATTGAAGAAATTAAATATGACGTTAGTACGAGCATCAAGATCAGCGAAACACAGAACATTACATGCACCTCCTCTCTGCGACGCCTCACGGCAAAAGTAGTATGAGAAAAGACAAGGAGAAGAAACAGAGATACTTTGGTTTTTACAACGATTTTACACTGCCGCAGTTATATCCTAACATAGTCTACCGACAGGATGTCAGAGTGCATTATCCCGGTATAATATTACTTAGTTATACATGCTGAAAAAAAGAATTCAACATACAGGAAAATAAGAAACGAAAAGGTGACAACAGAGTGAGAACAATAGTGCGCCCGAGAAGCAAATGGATTGACGACATCAAACACATTATACAATCACACGGAATGGCACTATTCAGTGCCGCCCATCGGGCGCTATAACATCAACTATTCCTCCCCACGCCGCTTGACTACAAAAGGGTAAGATGACGATGATGATGGTTTATTTTTAGAATAGGAATATCCGTTACCACATGCTTCATATCAGAAAATACTGTAATTCCTCATGTAATCTGGCTCTGGATATTAGATTACATTTTCCCGGAATTATGTTACTTAGTTATAGGTGTTTGTTTCAAGACAGACCAATCAACAAACAAATCAATCAACCAATCAATCACCCAATTTAAACATAACAACCAATGATCCAACCAACCAACCATCAATACACGTGAGCAGAACGCGCGCGTGCGCGCGCACACACACACACACACACACACACACACACACACACACACACACACATGCAGGTGGACAAGGAAGAATGTTGAGAATATCGTGTACAGAGAAGAATGTTGAGAATATCGTGGACAGAGAAGAATGTTGAGAATATCGTGGACAGAGAAGAATGTTGAGAATATCGTGGACAGAGAAGAATGTTGAGAATATCGTGGACAGAGAAGAATGTTGAGAATATCGTGGACAGAGGAAGAATGTTGAGAATATCGTGGACAGAGAAGAATGTTGAGAATATCGTGGACAGAGAAGAATGTTGAGAATATCGTGGACAGAGAAGAATGTTGAGAATATCGTGGACAGAGAAGAATGTTGAGAATATCATGGACAGAGAAGAATGTTGAGAATATCGTGGACAGAGAAGAATGTTGAGAATATCGTGGACCGGGAAGAATGTTGAGAATATCGTGGACAGAGAAGAATGTTGAGAATATCGTGGACAGAGAAGAATGTATAGAATATCGTGGACAGAGAAGAATGTTGAGAATATCGTGGACAGAGAAGAATGTTGAAGATATCGTGGACAGACATGAATATTGAGAATATCGTGGGCAGAGAGGAGTGTTGAGAATATCGCACACATAGAAGTATACAAACTTTGCGTTATTGAGATCTGCAGATTTGAGAAGAATGCTCATCGGTATTAACAACATCCTAATGCATGAGAGATTGGAACTAACAACGGGTCGAGAGTCTTTCCCGTGGGTTGTGATAAGAACCACGTTCTTCATCTGACCGCGTGGACATATGGTGCTATACCTATATGTGTATCGACCAACCGTCACTGCAGGGCTGATGTGGCCGTCTTGACTTCTTTTCTTGTATCCATGTTAGGCCGGGTCGACCTGGCAGCTCTGGTTAACTTCCAAAACCCGGCTGGATGCGAGTTTGTACCCAATCAGTGGAGATAGGGAGTCGTGGTTGCGTAGTGGCTAGACACTCACCTGCTGGCCTGATGGTCATCCGCTCGATCCGCTTTGGGATGTTTAAAGTGAGGCTGGACTCCCAGCTCAACCTATACTGAAATATGAACCAAGAAATGTTTTGAGAAGTAAAGGCGATCGGTGTCCGTCTGACTACCCCCCCCCCCCCCTAGTGCCGACTGGTTTATACACAACATGGGTCTAACCCCGTATGCCCAGTGTGACTTATAACGTGTAGAAGTATTAACAGTGTCCTTATATGCATACAAAATAGAAGATGAAAGACGATTTATTCGTCCCCGACCTGTTTTACCAATGACAGACACGGACAGTCCTAGAAACACACAGGTGTAAAATCACATCATGTGAGATGTAAGTAACGCAGCTAGAAAAACCAGAAGAGATAGAGAGATAAATTGGAAACTATGAACAAGTGTAGGGATAGCACCGATTACTGTCTTTATAGAACACCACACAATTAAATGGTTCGGTAATTTTCTTAGAATACAACAAGATCACCCGGCGGCTAGAGCGTTCTACGTGAGTACATCAGGATACAAATAGAGAGGACGACATGGAAAGAGCTGGCTAGAAAGGAGACATTGAGGAAAACAAATATGACATTAATACAAGCAACAAGACCAGCGAAACACAGAACATTATATGTACCCTCCTCTCCGCGACGCTTCACGACAAAAGCAGTAGGAGAAAAGATCAGAAGTAGCAAAAGGGCTGATGATTTGATTTTTTTATTTTTCACCGGGAATATCCGTTATTACAGCTTCACATCAGATACTACCGCCATAATGGTCATAACGTAGTCCAAAGACATAATTTAAAGAGTGCATTTTACTGAAGTGTTGTTACTTAGTTATACATGCTGCAAAAAGTGGAAGATGATAATGATGATGATGATTTACTTTTACAGTGTTAAAAAGTTTTACAGTTAGTACTTGCATCATATCAGAAAATACTGAAATATTCCTGATCTAGTCTGACTCATGATTTCACGAGTGCATTTCCTGAAGTGACGTTACTTAGTTACAGGTCTTGTTTACCGAACTCGGTACCTTCTATTTCTATGCCTGATGCGGACACCGTAACCTCTCAGCCACGCCTCCCCAATCACAGAGAATCATAGATGTCAGTTTCTACACGCCTTAAGACGTTTGGGCATATTGTGCTATATTTTTACAGGCCAATCGTCACTCCAGAAGTGTCATGAATGTTCTGATTTGCGTAACATTGACCTTTACAACATTAAACATTCCTGTGTGGAGTATGTATATATGTTATCTCCAGGTAAATGTCACTGTGAAATGGTTGTTTGTGTCCAGGTGAGTAAATATAAGTTTTAAAAGTAACACGAGGCGAATTAATTCTTTCACAATTCTTGATGTTAAAGCGTGCACTGGTTGGGAGAGAGCTGGGCAGGTACAACATCGACATTGCAGCCTTGAGCGAGACACGACTTGCAGAAGAAGGTCAAATCTGTAAAGTAGGTGCCGGCTAATATTCTTCTGAAGTAGAAGGAAAAGCGAGGAAAGACGCCAATCCGGTGTAGGATTTGCCATTAAGTGGGCCCTGGTTGGCAAACTAGCTGGATTTCCGAAGGCTATAAACGAAAGGCTTATGACCATTACTTTACTCCTGCTGAAAATAAGGAAGCATGCAAGCATCGTGAGTGTATATGCACCAACCATGATCAATGAAGATTACGTAAAGAATAAGTTCTGTGGGGACTTGCACAATGTATTAACATCTGTTCCCAAAGGAGACAAACTTATACTCCTTGGTGACTTCAATGCCAGAGAAGGCATACACATCGCCTCTTGAAGTGGCATTATTGGAAAGCACGGAATCAAACATTGTAACAAAATGTCCGTCTTCCCATGAGAAATAGACAATGAGAAAAATGTGGATGCACCCGCTCTCGAAAAACTGGCACTCCATTGACTATGTCATCGTCAGAAGGAGTGACAGACAAAACGTTCGAGTGACAAAATCCATGTGTGGTGCTAAATGTTGGACAGACCATCGTCTCATTTTTTCAAAAATAAACATGCACATTAAACCACCACGGCGTTCTCAAGGGGAAAAAAGTGCAAAAATAACTAAATGTCACCCACCTAAATAGTAAGAAAGTTTAGCTGTTGTTTGCAAATATACTGAATTACCGCCTCAAGCTCAGTGCCGCAGTTAAACAAAACGCGGATACAGAGTAGATAGCCCTAAAGGACACAATCTACAACACTGCTGTGGAAATCCTGGATCCAGCCCACCCCACCCCCCACTCCCTCCCCCGCACGCACAAGGGCTGGTTCGACGAAAATTCCTAAGACAGCAACCAATTGCTGGCCGAGAAACATCTTCTCCTCAAGGCATATTTGACCGACCCGAAATCAACATTGAAAAAAAAAAGATGCCTTCAACAACATCCGGAGAGTCCTGCAGCAGAAACTTCGGCACACACTGAACTCCTGGCTTAGCAATACAGCTGATGAGATTCAAGGATTTTCTGACAGTCATTATATGAAAAATTTCTATGACTCACTAAAAGCGGTCTATGGTCCTACATCACAAAGTATAGTTCCCCTCCTTAGTGCAGACAGGGGAACACTGACAAGAAAGAAATCCTTCAACGCTGGGCAGAGCATTTCAGCAACATCTTAAATGCAACTTCCTCCATCGATGAAGAAACCATCAACTGCTTTTCTCAAGTCCCCACTAATTACTTACCAACCATAGTGGAAATAAACATAGCTATCCATCAACTTTCCAAGGGTAAGACCCCTGGTCTTGACTCAATCCCTACAGAGATCTACAAAGCAGGTGGACGGTTCTGATAGAGCAGCTTCACCAAGTCTTTACAAACATATGGGTGAACGAGACCATGCCACAAGATTTGAAGGACGCGTCAATAGTCCATCTGTACAAACGTAAAGGAATCACCCGCCAATCCTGTGACAACAACCGAGGCATCTCCTTGCTCTCAATTTTTTTTTAAATTTTATGTTGCATATCCCTTACAGGACGTTGAAGTCAACACCAGCATTTTCAGCTGCTGTTGATGTACTAGGCAAGGTTTACGTTCAGTAGTTTGCCATTGCTTTCTGAACGGCCGGCTCCCATACCAACACGTTATAACACAACGCGACACGGTCTGCTGCACAAATCGGT
Organism: Cepaea nemoralis; assembly: GCA_014155875.1. Lineage (NCBI taxonomy): Eukaryota > Metazoa > Mollusca > Gastropoda > Stylommatophora > Helicidae > Cepaea > Cepaea nemoralis. The sequence goes on from JACEFZ010026395.1 coordinate 286,538, forward strand.
CGCAGCTGCGTTTCGAACGCTTGGTAAGCGGCTCACGAACCGCGTTCGCAAGACTTTGGCCACGGAGACCAATTTGCTCTCAATTGCAGGAAAGATACTCGCCAGAATTCTTCTCAGTCGCCTCACAGTCCATCCGACCCAGGTCTTCTTCCTGAGTCTGTGTGGCTTTAGAAAACAAATGAGGAACTGTTGACATGATTTTCGCAGCAAGACAGTTGCAAGAGAAATGTTAAGAACAGAACTCCGAAATGTTCTCCACATTTTATTGATCTTAACAAGGCGTTTGATACCGTCAGTAGAGATAGAATGTGGAAGATTATGGCGAAATATGGCTGTCCACAAGAATGTCTCCAATAAGTGCGGCTATTTCATGATGGTATACAGGCAAGAGTACAGGAAAATGGCGAACTGTCTGAGTCCTTTCCTGTCACCAATGGAGTGAAGTACGGCTAGATCCTGGTACCAACACTGTTCAGCCTCATGTTTTCAGCTATGCTGACGAATTCCTTCGAGAACAACGACATTGGAATAGACATCAACTACCGCATGGATGGAAAGCTGTTCGATCTCAGAAGGCTGAAAGCTAAAACCAAACTACCACGGACACCGCCAGAGAGCTCCTGTTTGCTTACGATTGCGTTTTAAATGACAACTCAGAGGCAGACATGCAACATAATGTTCCAGCTTTCTCATATTCCTGTGCTAACTTTGGGCTCAATATCAACTTGGAGAAGACTGTAGTTATGTACCAGCCAGCTCCAGAGAATAATCACACTGTGCCGAATATCAAAGTGAATGGTCATAGACTAAGTGTTGCGGACAAATTCACCTATCTTGGCAGCACTGTGTAACAAGCTGCCACAATTGATGACGAAGTGAATGCAAGAATCTCCAAGGCCAGTGCGGCCTTTGACAGACTGTACAAGAATGTATGGGACAGAACTGGAATAAGCCTGCAAACAAAGCTAAAAGTCTACAAAGCAGTTGTATTATCCACACCGCTATATGCTTGTGAAACCTGGACTGTTTATCAGCGACACGCTAGGAAATTAAACCACTTCACCACAGTTCACATTCCTTGAGCATGTCATAAGAAATGGAGCGCTGAAATAGGCCATGAAGACAGGAATATTAGAAGGGAGTACAGGCAGGTGGAGACTAAGAAAGAAGATGCTGGACAGTTTACCATCATGGCATGGAGGAACATCAGTATCGGAAATGACTGGCATTACGCGAGGCAGAAGGCTGTAGACAGATACGATCACCAACGCCACGGGGCGCGGAAGAGAGTACTGAAATATTGTATAGAACCTTTTTTGTTGTATGGCAGTGGATCATGGAACACGAATGAACAAATCAGGAAGAACTTGGAAGCAACAAAGTTATGGTTCTTGAGATAAGTGTTGCAAATACCTTGCATTGCCGAAGTAACTATCAACGATTGCCTGGAACAGGCTGATGATAGTAAAACATTGTAGAGAACTATAATAAAGAGAAAAACAGCTTCTTTTGTCATGTAATGAGAATGGAGGGATTGGAAAACATCGTGACGTCTGGAAATACCAGTAGGAAAAGAGGCAGAGACAGATTGAGAGAAACGATACTGGATGAACTGAGAATGTGGCATAGAGGAATGTATCTCCAGCAGGGTTGATCCATAGCAGCAAGGACAGAAGTCTGTGGGGAGATATGAACGCCTACGCCAGCTGGTATTGCACAGTCAGTTTGCACTACATAATTATTCTATCCATTGAATATTTTTAGCATTATCATACCATATTGCTTCTGGAATAACCTGCATGTTGACTCTTCAGTGGGTCTTGAAAAGGGCACGGGGCGTGATTTGTAACTTCCCGAATGCAGTTGCATCGATTCTTAAAGTAATTATTATACTCGAATGCTTGCATAATACATGCTATTGAAGTGACTTCAATTCACGACAGGGTAGCTTTGGGTTTAAGTGACAAGGAGAATTGTCAAGCTCTCAATACGATTTGCACCGTTCGTCTTAGTCGTTGTAATGATTTGTTTAGTTGAATTGCTTGATTAGATTTACATTTTATGTATAGTAAAAGTAGAAAGTAAAGGATCCTTTTACATGCGTCAGCGCGCATTGGGCATATAGCGCTAGTTTCATATGTTTAAGGACCTATCGGGGCTCAAAGGCTGATGTAGTCAATATAATACCAACTCTCTTTACTTTCCATGACTATTTTAGTATCTATTTTAGGCGAGGTCGTCCTGAGAGTCCAAGTCAATTTAACAGATTAATGGTCTCTATGGGGATTTCACAGAGGACTACAGGGCCAGCAGACAAACTGCGCTACAGATGATCTTAGTTTTTGTGAATATTTTCAAAGCTTTCTTCAGGACATAAAAGATTTTAAATATTGAGCACAACCCACCACTGCAGCGCCGATCGCATCCTGATATGAACCCAAGGCCCATCCACGCCAATACGGAAGCACCACACTCGAGTTTCGCCCTCATTTGAGCTCGTCAGTAGTGCATATCCCTGACCGGATCCGGAAGCAGCCCCGGATCACGCGTGTGAAGCGGATGTGCAACCACGCCTTGGGTTCATATCAGGATGCGATCGGCGCTGCCAGTGGTGGGTTGTGCTCAATATTTAAATTTCAAATCCCGAAACAACCACATAGTCAATAAAGTATTTTATTTAAAGTCCAGAAGCAGAAATATGCTATGGGTCTGAATACACTGGCAAAAATGGTAATAGGTTATTCTCTCTCTTAGCGAACGACAATAAAGAAGTCGAATACTCTCCCGGCCGCTGATATTAAACCCAATCCTGCCACTTCTGGGACTGAACCCGACCAATGTCTTGGCAAGCGGGACACTAACCACTATGCCACAACTACAGAAACAGGTTAAAAATATCATGATACAGAACACTGAATCCCTTCAACTGAAATACACAAAACACATTGACGTATGTTTCGATGTCCCCACAGTAGTTTCACAGTCTGTCGTGTCTTTTTCTTTACATTATCGTGGTTTGTCGACATGCACATGAGACGCCTCGGAATACCTTAGTAACACGTGGTTGTGTTTAGTGAAAAACTTTGGAATGTAAACAACATCGAACAATTAGCATAATTAGTCACAACACAAAGATTTGGCTAATAATCATCAGCAAAGTGTTAGGAAGAAAATACAATCCGAAATAAGAGAAGATCAATGTGGGTCCGTGGAAGGAATGGATACAGTAAATGTTGTGTATATGCTGAGGAAATTAATTAAGCGTTTTACTCGTATATAAGTAAAGAAAGACCAACATCTTTGCTTTAATGACTACACAAAGGTTTTCAATAAAGTAAGACATGTCAACACGCACGATGGATACACTTGCAGATCTACAAACTGATGGCAAAGACTTAAGACTTGTAAAAATAAGCATATATTGGAAACAACAAGCTGCCATAACTATTAATAATGAAGTTGTCAATAGCCTAGTAAGAGAGGTGTGCGACGAGGATGTGTGATGCCGCCAGATTTTTATTTCCTATGCAGTAAACATATGAGAAACTTTAAAAAAATGTAGGAGGTAAAGTCATTGGAGGACATCACTTCAATAAAATCAGATAGGCAGATGATATAGTATTGATTGGAGACAACGAACAGGATCTGCAACATATAGTACATGCGGTTATTGTACACGGTCAACAACTAGGGTTAGATTTAAATTGTAAGAAGACCCATTGGTATCGAATGATATCACGCGACCCTTGATCTGTTCGATAGTGAGATCGGATCTCAGCCTTCTCGGATAACGGGGAAAACAGGAGGTGCCTCGTGCAAGTCGTGCACATTCAGAATCCCTATGGCGATTAAGCCGTGAGGCCACACCCTGGCACAATTTTCATGAATGACAAATCTTCACACGGATAGATAGAGCCATGTTACTTGTTATTGTATGGAATATGTCTAGAGAAGGCAAACCTAACACACTGACCCATGATGTTCATAACTTTGTGTGACGCACTCCGCTCCAAAGAAGAACCAAAAAGAAAACTATGTTACCGTAGTGAAGTTTGTGAAGGGACCGATACTGTGTATTTGAGGACTATACCAAGGCTGGCAGTCATTTGACAATGAAATACCCAAACCTGTGAAGCAAACATGACCAGCCGTAGGCTTATCCCAGCGATTTGGAAGCAGACCACTTTGGTTGATTCTCAAAATGGTATGCGCATCACTCGTGCAGAAAACACTGGCAAACTACCGAACGTTAAATTGACTAGTAAAACACAAACATTAATAAATGCTGGGGTTGACTGTGAAGTTCTGTAAAGGAAAAGGACATAAAACTAACTAACTCCAACCTCACTGCGATAGAATTAAGTATTGCACTGTATTCAGTGGACGTGAACGCCTATACACCTGACTCACTGGTTAAAGATGACTGACAACAGCATTATAACAACAACAACACCAGCTACAACAACACGCTACAAACATGTAAGATTGCGTTGTGTTTTAAAACATTAGACTGTTCATTGCAGATCTTGCTCCAAATCTAAAGATAGTTTCCGACATCAGGAAAAGTGCCTTCATGTCTAACAGCAAATCATCCTGTCAAGTCTAGTCATCTCAAGCAACTGACAGTCAGATATCAGGGACAGATCAAGGCATTACAGCGTGTCAAAGAGGATTCGTAAAATCCAAGACATTTACTTAAAAATAAAACACACATTTGCCATTTCGACACAGCCTGGGATAGTTGAGCAAAGATGCCTGCGTGCGTAAAATCCTGGTAAGCTTCTGTTCAAAAGAAATGAAATATACTAAACTTTTTAATCATCATTATCATCATTAACATCGTCATTACTGTTGTTATGGACATCATCTTTATCATCTCAGGTGCCATTTATCGTCGTCATGTCATACCCATTGTTCGATACCTACTCTCGCCTTCGCTGTCGGTGCGAAGACTAGCCCCTTATTCCCCCGTGCACTCAAGCCTAAATATATGATTGTCCTAACACTTCACATACCCACAGCAGGCGCCTGCTACGCGACCTAAAGAAATAATGTTACAAACTCATACCCATCATTTTGATTGTCATTTTTATCATCATCGTCATTATCATCATATAGAAGGATTCAAATTCCTTCCAAAGGCGAGGGGCAGAGCTGAGGGTGAGCTCTCATCCGAGGCCAAATATTCCTGAGGCGCGTGCGTTCATCACCTCTGATAGCAAAAGTACAGCTCGTGTATTTCACGTGGCGGAACTGTTTAGACTAACAGTAGAAGGGCCGAGGGCGAGTTTCTGGCGCCGTAAAACAACAATACTCTAAAAATATTACTACGCATATACATCCGTGGATACAGTGTGTAAATTTTAAACTCGAGTAAGAATACGGTCTGTCCTAGCAGAAAAGGTGAATAAGACAGAGACAACGAGCCAGAAGGCGCACCAGTGCAATCAAGACGCCACATACAAAGGTAATGGGAATTAAACAAAATCATGGTAGCTACTACCATAGTCATTGCTGGTACTCCCATCAACCTCATACCAGCTAAAGCTACCAGTAACCTAGAATGAGACTGTTAGAGTTACATGATGTTAGTAATGGCATCAATTTGCAATTGTCCGTTTTTCTCCAGATTTCTCACCTGTTGTTTCAGGACCTTATACATGACATGATCTTGTAGAAATAGTTATGTCTAATTTATGTACATTAATACGTTTAACTTTCTTGTAACATTACAAAGCAGAGGAAGATGAGGAAAAAGAAGACGAAGAAGTAATAGTACTACTACTACTGCTACTAGTACTACTACTACTACTACTACTACTGCTACTACTACTACTACTACTACTACTACTACTACTACTACTACTACTACTACTACTACTACTACTACTACTACTACTACTACTGCTGCTGCTGCTACTACTACTACTACTATTACTACTACTACTACTACTACTACTACTACTACTACTACTACTTGTTACAGTAGTAGTGATAGTAGTAGTAGTAGTGATAGTAGTAGTAGTAGTAGAAGTAGTAGTAGTAGTAGTAGTAGTAGTAGTAGCAGCAGCAGCAGTAGCAACAACAACAACAGCAGCAGCAACAGCAGCAGCAAAAGCAGTAGTGGTGGTAGTAACGACACAATCTTCCATATATTTTAAATTTTCAGCCAAGATACTCTAGTCATTATTGCTTCGATTGCCATCATCATCATCAGCATCATCTGTGCAGTCATGGTCGGCACGAAGTCCAGACAAATGCAAATGATCTCCCAGGTAGGTTTGCAATAACTTGTGAAATATCACCATAACTTTGGCCTAGTAGGTTAGCGATAGCTTGTGAAATATCAACTTAACATTGCCCAAGTAGGTTTGCAATAACTTTTAAAATATCAACATAACATCGTCCTAGTGACTTGTGAAATATCAACAAACCCATTGATCTTCTTCTGTCAGTTACCATGAAACATAATGACATATGGTGTATACGGGAGCCGATTTAGTGTAGTGGCCAAAATACTTGCCTGCCAGTCCTGTCCTCGTGAGTTCAAATCCCAATCGAGGCGTATTTTACAAAAAAATACAGTGGCTCTCGGGTCGACTCTGGCTAAAGTGGGTATCATGAAATTCATGGGAATTAAAGGCGGTCGACGCAATTTTGACCGCATCAGCCATCAAGGGTTGGGTGATCTATACAAATACTGGGCTAGCACCATATACCCAAACGTTCCAAGGGATGTACAAAGATCCTCTAATTTACAGTTGATGATCTATGGGGATCCTGACGGTGGGGTGTTGGGGTCATTCCCTTCATCGTTCAGCTAGACTTAAATGATGACTTCCCGTTCAGAAAACTATGGCAAACTTCTGAAACGTAGCATTGGCTAACAACATGTAAGGGCTGGGGTTGAACGCAACATCCTGCAAAGTAAATACAATTATGTTGCTTTTATGTGACGACTCGACGTTATTACACTTGGGACAAGTTTGTAAACGCTCAGTCTCTCCCTGCAGAAGTTCGGAGTTGTGGATGCATGTTGTCCATGTTGAAAGCATGGGAACACTCGTCTCACTGCCCCACGAGCGGTAACTGAGAAGATCCATCAAGAGATAGGTCACCAGGCGCCGTTAGTCATCTATTGCTGGCAGTGATTCCTCTTTATCCACCTGCAAGGGATCAATGATATTATACCAAATCAATCACTTTTACCAAAATCCATGTATCTAATGCTGTCTCTTGTGTTTGTTATAGACTAATACAGAATAATATATACACAGTTAGATGTTTGGGCGGTTGAACATATGGTTAGTTGGATGGATGTTTTATTGTGTGGTTTGTTTGGTGGATGATAGAATGGGTGTTTGGTTGGTTGAATGGATGGATGGATGATTAGTTAGATGGTCGGCTGGCTGACTGAGTGGTTGGTTGGAGAAATTGTTGGTTTCGTTGAATGATTGCTTCGTTTGTGAATGGTTAGTTCGTTGTTTGGAAGAAATCTGTTTTATTCAGAGGTAGGCTGATTGGTTTTTTGGAAGTTTGATTGACTGGAAAGTTAGTTGATTAGAAAGTTGGTTGATTGGAAGGTTGATTGATAAGAAGGTTGATTAATAGAAAGTTTGGTTGACTGGAAGGTTGGTATATTGGTTGTTTATTTGAATGGTTGGTTTATTTGAATGCCCTGGAAGTCAGCTCTGAAGTCCTGCATTGACATTCAGGTCGATTGAGCTGGGTGAGGTTGGTATGGACACTTCCCTCTAAACCCGGTATGAGACTGCCATCCTCCGGGGAACTGTATTGTAGGGTTGTCTTTCCGTCTCTGAGACCAGACACCCGCCGAGTTGACCAGATCCATATGGTGCTTCATATCTGCAGAGAGGCTTTTTAGTGTGCACCTGGGTCATGTCTCACACGGACAGGCTGGGATTAAATCTAGACAGATAATGATACCTCCATGGTTTTAGGAATTTGGTTATCAACAGACTCCAACCCAGTGTCCATTTGTAAATATAAAATAATGTACAAAATACGTATTTAAATTTCTAATATCTGATTCGTTGAAAATGACAGCCACACAGCACGAAGAAGAGTTTTGATTGGTGCCTACCTTGTGAAGTCCTGGCCAATAGGAGTACGTCCAATCTTTTGGAAAATCTGAACAAGACATTAGTAGGAGGGGTGCAGCATTGCTGTGCCTATAACAAACAAATAGTTGAACTTCTGCTAGAGGTAACAGTTGTTGTTATGAGCATTTTCCAGTTCTACCCAGATGTAACGTTATTTTATCTTTACCATACACATTTCCCTACATCACATCTTTTTACTAAGAACGGCGTTTCTTAATATGACCTTAAATTGTATACTCTTGACATTCAGTAATGATTTCTTCAAACCCAACATTTTTAGCCGTCCTTTGTTTTCTTCTCCTACATGGATATTCCTCTTGTTTGTCTGTCAAGAGCCGTATATTTGCCCTCATATTGTTTATTCATTGTTCATGCTTCTTGAGTTGAGTTGAGGTGAGTCGTGAACAGACTTCTCACCACACGGGACATTCCCATATACGTCCAGTCCTCATATTCAACAACCAGCGAAGAGTCCCAGTACAGATGGTACCAGGTGCAACCTTTCTCCGTGTCTGCCAGATCCTCTGGTCACTCCCTGCCGCACCGTTCTCTCCAAACAACGACGATGTAAATGTTCATCCATACACTTGATCTCAAAGAGCCCTGACCACAGCTGCCTTATAATACACCAGTAGTTCACCCAGCAGTGCAAACCCAGCCAATATGTCCGCCTGCTCGCTTCCCAACACAGCGGCATGTCTTAGGGAAAATATCCAACGGTTGCACCATTTCTTTTGGCTTTTAAACTGAAGCATGTCACTTTGCATGAAGCATAGCTGTCTTCACTCTTCACGGTAAGCTCTGTGCGACAGCTACAATCACGACATATGTGTACTGTTTGTGCTCCAGCTAGTGGAACACCGCAATGTCTTTCTCCACCCCATTCTCAGACTAGATGTCGTGGTATCATATGCCAGGCTCTCCTGCACTAAACACGTGGATTAGTCTATCCATCTCCACTATGCAATAATATATAATCAATGTAATTGTTCATTATTCAGTTCGCTTCGTACCTTTGTTGTTTACTTGTATTTATGCTAACGTAATGTCAATATCTCATTACTATCAATTTATATCTTTTGGTCTCGAGCTTTTGTTATTTGAACGTTATAAATAACCTTGGGAGACGTTTAAAGAGACAAATGTAACACAAGCAGTTATATTATAGTTGGTTGCATATCATTTATATGACTTTGCAGTCAACCCCAGCATTTGTTTTTTTTTTTGTTGTTGCTGTTTTTGATTTCTTGGCAGGCTCGGTAGTTTGCTATTGGATAATGACGACTGACACTCCTACCATTGTATTAAAACCAATGCAAAGCTACATAGAGCATGTTCTTTTGTCTCATCTCATCTCATCATGTTCCTCTTGTACCTTGCGGTGTCGAGGTGAAGTATAAACTTCGTGAGAGTGCCCGGTTATGGGCTTCGTATATCGACATTCCCATGGATTCTGTTATTCCCTCCATCCAACGTTTACGTGGTCGGCCTCTTCCTCTGTTTCCATCTGGTCTGTACATCATTGCTTGTTGTGGCATGCTGTTGACTGGTAGCCTACTTGCATGGCCAAACCATTTGACTTGCTGCTTTCTAATAAAATCTAGAGCAGCTTTAACCCCTGTTCTTTTGTATGGATGTCAAACTGGAAAAAAACATCTGATGGCTGCAGAAATGTGGTTTCTGAGGAAAATGCAAAGAATACCATGGACAGTCAGAAAAAACCAATGACCATTACCAAAAAAAACAAAAAACCAAGACTTCACGCTGGAGTTCACAGCCAGCGAACACAAGCGACACAAGCAAGCAAGCATCACAGTTGTCAAAAGTAAAAGAGTTACATAACTAAATTGATAATTGTTTCGTTACTGTTCCTTTTCCCCCCAGCTTATGTCATCTACAACTGTGCAAGGTAAGTGTGGTAAGATAGTAAATATTCCAAAACAGTTCTATCGTATGATGTGAGTTGAGTTAAGCTGGATTTAGTTAATTTTTTTTTCCTCTTTGTTGCTCATTCTGCTTCAGTCTTCTTGTTCTCCATATTGCTAATTTTGCCACACCTTGTGGTTTTCTTTGTAAGAACCGACATCACAGCACTCGCGACATTCCTATACGCGCCTCGTCCTATTTTTCAACAGCAAGCGAAGTGTCCCAATACTAACGGTACTAGTTGGAATCTGTTTATGCGTCCTTCTGGTCTTTTCTCGGTATACTGAGTGTCGGTCAGATCACCTGGGCTTTACCAGTCACGCCATTATTTTCAGATTATAATGTTTAATCTGCTATTCCACAATATTCACATGATCCCAAAAGGAACTATACCAATACTCCGCCTAGCGTTGCAGACCCAGACAATCTGTCAGCATGTTCATTTCCCAGCGCACCAGCATGTCCTGGTATGATTATTTTGTATACCTCTCTTTTGGGTTGCTGTTGGCGAAAAATTTCCTTAATTACACATATATATCTACATAAGTGCTTCAGTCTCATTCCACATATCATATAAGGAGAAATACTTTGGGATGGCTGCTGCATTGGAGGACTTAGCGCACATGGAAATGTCTAATGGGCAGTGACGTCGTTCGACATAACGTAACATAACATAACATAACATAACATTCAGTATTCATGATTACTTGGAGTTTGCAGCTAATGTTTTCAACAGGATAAGGAAGCACGTCTCCCCAATAGCCCATTAAGACATGCACGACTCCCACAGTGGTACTATTCATTGTTTCAACGACGGGTTCCTGTAGAAACACTGCACATGTTCTACGAGGAGATATTGTTATCTTTTTATCTGTGGGTCGTGGATCGGATAATTTTTCTTCTCCGATATGGTCTCGGGGGGGGGGGGGGGGTAGAAGATTAACGATCACTCAACGATTGGAAATGTTAATGTTGTGGCCTTAATATCAGCTGCTGAGGTAAAATACAAAAACAGTATGCGGTTGTAACATATAGCATATTATACACCCCTTTTGTGTTTTGTAATTCAAACGAGTCCCAAACTAATGGTTGTCGGATTAATCCGTGGTCCAGTTAAAGTTTGAGAGCCACGACAGTGACAAACGTGATCACCTTCGGATCCGAAGATCATGTGTTCTAATTCCCAGTCGACACATTTTATAATGGCCCTGGTCCCCCATATCGGCTCAGCCTAAACTTGACACTAGGAAATCTTGTGGGAAGCAAAGATAGTACGGGTGATATTGATCACGTGACCCATCGGGTGTTGAATGGTTTGAAAATAGAAGAATAGCACGATATACCCTAGATGCCCCAATGAGTTGGAAATCGTCCTGTACTGTGTTTTACAATGAAACGGTAAGGGGTGTATTCAGTTAACATGTCGTCGACTTGATGTTCACAGAAGTTCTGAAGATATTTGACGCTGGCAATTTAGTTTTATCTAGAGCTTCGGCTCATCAGCACTTCACAGTGTCGGGGTTTTACGGCATCACTGGCAAGTTTGTTCAATATATAGAAGTTGTTATAGTAAATTTTTTCAATATACAGAGGTAGCTATAGTACATTTTTTCAATATATAGAAGTATCAATTGTAGGTTTGTTACGATATAGAAGTATCATGCGGGGGATTTTATTTAAAAAATCCACCTGGACTTCCAGTAATAAATTTTCCCCTGGTCTCTGGGTAGTGAGACCTGACGCCCGTGTGTATTGTTGCGCACGTAAAAAATCCTTTGGCAGTTGGAAATCGAAAAAGAGTAGACTAACGGCGCTGCCCGGGCAAAATTTCGAGTTAAAAATCTACCCAAAGTATTTCAGGAGCCTCGGCGATGCAACGAAGTTCGTGCATTGAGCTGAGTTTCTCCAGACTCAGGTTTGAGTTAGGAGGAAAACGGAGCAACTATGGGTTACACCGTGTGCCGTGATGTTGATCCAACGACTACACAAACACATAGAAGTATCAATGGAAAGTTTGCTCAAAATATAGAAGTATGAATGATAAGTTTGTTCAACATTTAGAAGCATCAATTGTAAGTTTTGTTCAATATATATATATATATATATATATATATATATATATATATATATATATATATATATATATATATATATATATATATATATATATATTGACAAAACTTACAATTGATGCTTCAAAATGTTGAACAAACTTATCATTCATACTTCTATATGTGTTCTGTGCGTGTTTCTTAACATCAATCTGTTCAAATAAGGATGAACCTATGACAGGTCCAGCAAACCGATAGAGAATTTATTTGTTCAAGTACTATTGCTCGAGAATTATGGAGGAAATTGAAAGAAAAACGCAACTCTATCAGCGTTCACGCCGGAAACAGCACACCGAAGCCGAACAACAAGCGACTAACAACAACAACTGCTAAACTGCGAAATACTTCAAATAGAACGGAGATTTTCGAGACTTAGAATGTTACTGTTCTAGGATATAAGTAACCAGCTCTCGTAGAGTTTATGAAAAAATCAAATATTCAAATATTAGGACTCGCAGATACTAAGAAAAAGGGGCAGAACACGAAACGAACACATGAAGGGTGCGTTCTTATATGGAGTGGTGTCGACCAGCGAGCTACAGCTAAACATGCAGTGGGATGTTTGCTACATCCAGACAAAGCGAAAGCCATTATCAACACTAAATTTATATCGGAAAGAATAATACTAGTGCAGATCAAAGAAGGAAATAGAACAACAACTTTTATACAAACATACGCCCCATGTAATGACACTTACAGCGACGAAGATAAAGACGAGTATTTTGATAAACTTGCTGACACGTTAAATAATATCAAGGAGACAGATGAACTAGTTGTGATGGGTGATTTTAACGGACGAATAGGCACACGAAGAACACCGTGGGATGATTGCATGGGCCATTCAGCGACACAGAGACTGAATGTAACAGCAATGGTCAACATCTACTCAACATATGCTCCGAACATGGACTAATAATAGCAAATAGTTTTTTTCAACATCGTCGTAGCCACACCAAAACCTGGTATAAATGGAATGACATAGACCAAGCATCTCAAATTGACTTTATTCTAATTAGGAAATCAGACAGAAGGCTACTATTAGATTCAAGAGCACTGCCAAATACAGATGTTGATACTGATCACAAACCAGTCATAATATAAAAAAAAAAAGATTTCAACACACAGGAAAATAAGAAACGAAAAGGTAACAAACCACACATGTCATCAATTATAGGAGGCTGCAGGAAAATACGGTTAAAGACGAATTCAATCAAGAAATCAAACACCTACATAAGAACATCCCTGATGACCACTCAAGCGTAGATAAGGAATGGATATGTTTCAAGGCTGCCATGCTCGACATACTGGAAAATAAATGTGGAACAAAGAAAGTAGGGCAGGACAAAAGATTAAGAACAGCCTGGTGGAATAACGAAGTTAAAGATAGCATATTCAAAAAGAAGGTAGCGTTCAAACAGTGGATCAGAACTAAATCTGAACAGGACTATGTTACTTATAGAATAGCACGACGTAATGCCAAACGAACAATTAGAGCATCTAAAGATGAATCTTGGAGAATATATGGTGAACAGATGGCGACTCTTAGCAAAGACTACCCAAGAGAATTTTATAAACGTGTCATCACAATGAGAAACAGAGATGCATGCTACAACCCAACCACCATCATAAACAGCAAAAGACGTATACCGATATTTAATCCACAACAAAGACTAGCAAGGTGGGCAGAATACTTTCAAGAACTAATTAACCCCACACACATCATAGAATACCTCACTTTTGTGCCTAACAGCCAGGGACAAAAAGAACCAAATTTCATACCTGCAGAAGTAAAAGCAGTTATACAGAAAAGTCCTAAAAACAAATCACCAGGTCCAGATGGGATAACCACAGAAGCTATTCAGGCCTGTGGGGAAACAGGAGTCAAATGGCTAACAAGACTTTTTAATATAGCATGGGAAGAAAGAAAAGTCCCAGATGATTGGCAACAGGCAATAATAGTACCAATATGGAAAAAGAAAGGCAATACAAGAGAGTGCGAAACATACAGAGGTATATCACTCCTGAGCCATATAGAGAAAATGTATGCAAAACTATTGGAACAAAGAGCTAGACCCATAGTTGAACAACAGTTAAGCAAAGTACAATTCGGTTTTCGGAAAGGTAAAAGTTTGTACTGATGCATTATTTACACTTAGACAAATATGTGAAAAAACATCGAATATAGTGACCAGCAGAATATTGTGTTTATAGATCAGGAAAAGGCTTTAGATAGAGTAGACAGATACAAATTATGGACCATCCTTGAAGACTATGGGATACAAGGGCAACTGCTAGAAAACATCATAGCCATGTACCACTCGAGCAGAAGTGCAGTAAGAACACAAGAAGGTATATCAGATATGTTCACAGTCAATACAGGAGTGAGGCAGGGATGTGTGCTCTCTCCCCTGCTATTTAATACCTACATGGACAGAATTTCCAAAGAAGCAAGTCTCGACAGAACAGATTAGTAGTAAGGGACGTTGTAACTAAGTATCATTTGCGGGCCATCTCGGGGGCCGCAAGTCGTATTTCCTTATATGAATGTAATACCTCCCACACTGCCCCCCCCCCCCCCCCCCCCGTGAAAACGGCCCGCAGATGACCCAGATATTTGAAATTGGTGGTTATTTTCTTGAGTCGGGGTGACTACTTCCGGTTGTCGTGATGACTACTTCCGGTCCATGATTACCCCCTACCCAGGTCCACATACCCAGGTCCCCCGTAACCGACCCGGCGCGAAACCGGCGCGAACCGGCGCGAACAGAGCGGACGTCGGCGCGAACCGGACCGGACCTCGGCGCCGGTGGGGTACCCCGGTGGCGCGACCCGACCCAGGACACCGCGGAGGTGGATGAGTGGTGTATTCGAACCCCAGTCATGTAGATCCCCTCCTTCGATGAGGAGATCGAAAGGAGAATATGACAGAAAATTTATTTATTCCATCTCTCGAGTTACCCCGAGTAGGTCAAGTAATGACCGCATGAATAAACTTTTGCACGCCTCAGTATGCTAGTTAATTCGGTAGAAGTCCCTACCCAGGTATCAACATTAAGCGCTTGGCGAAAATATGGTTTAAAAATATACTAGACACCATAGAATAAAACTAAATATTAACCCTAAAAACATGATTAAACAGATAAATTTCTTGTATGTTTAGTGGAGAATAGTTATGGCAATAAAAAAAACTACGATTGTCAATTAATAACAACGATAACTTACCAAGATAATCATAAAAATATGATATATAAACCCCACAAATAACTTCCCCTTAATAAAGAATTGTGCCCCTTTTGCATACTAAGCTCCCCTTGAATGAAAGTTTACCTGCGCGCAAGGTAAAGGTCACGCGTTGACCCCTACCACGGCCAGCGAGAAATAACAATGGCAAGCGATCAACGATTGATAATCTGTGAGGATAAAACACGCCCACTGAGGCGATCTGGTTGACCGTTAACTAGTATTATTATGCATACAGCGCTCAATCGGGCAAGCGAGGGAAAGTTTGCGTTTAAGTTTCGTAAAGTTAAGTTAGCCGTTTAAAATAAAATTCAGCACAAATATGTATTTCTATTTGCTGTAAATATGGGGCTTCTGATTGAATTAAAGCAAACAACCTATAAATCTACTTCGACCAAAGATACGCTGTGAAATCGTCTATACCACCATGTAGACTATGAGCAAAACATATAAGCGAAAACAGCATCGTGCCATCATGATTTGCCATGTCACTTCACAACCAAATGTATCCCCAAGACGTCGCAGTCAGACCCAACATTGCTTGGTTGCACGTGTGTCATCATGATGTGCCGTGTGTGTGTGTATGTGTGCGAGTATGTAGGCTTGTGTGCGTTCGTGGGTGTACTGCCGAGTGTATGTGTGCTTGTGTGTGCGCGCGCTAGCAATTACAGAACATAGCAGTCAACCTCAGTAGTCTATGGATAGTCAGGCATCCTGGGGCAAGTTTTGCAATTGTCATTATGAACGAACGACAGCCATGTCATGTGCGTGTGAAGAGGGTGTATCAACAGCTAGTTGTCTATCTATTACAGGACGTCACAGTCAGCCCCAACATTGTTTATGTAATATATTTACAGGACGATGCAGACACCCCCAACATTGATTGGTTGCTTGTGTGCCAAAATGACTTCCGTGTGTGTATGTATGTGCGCACATGCGTGTGTGTGTGTGCTATCTATAACAGGACATCGCAGTCAACCTCAACATTGTTTGGTTGTGCGTGTGTCGTCATGACATCCGTGTGTGTGTGTGTGGGCGTGTGTGCGTGCGTGGGTGTACTGTCGAGTGTGTGTGTGTGTGTGTGCTATCAATTACAGGACATCGCAGTCAACCTCAACATTCTATGGATTGTCAACCATCCTGGGGCAAGTTTGCAATTGTCATTTTTAACGAGCGACAGCCATGTCATGTGCGTGTGAAGAGGGTGTATCAACAACTAGCTGTCTATCCATTACAGGACGTCGCAGTCAGCCCCAACAATGTTTGGATTTTCGTGTGCCACCATGATTTGCCGTGTCATTTCAAGACCAAATCTAGGCCTCCTACTATAGTTATGTGTCTATCTAGTACATAGCGTGGCCAAGGTGTACTGCAATGCATCTACAGGACGTCGCAGTCAGCCCCAGCATTGTTTGGTTGTTCGTGTGCCACCATGATTTGGCGTGTTATTTCACAACCAAAGCTATGCCTCGTACTATAGTTGTGTCTGGCTATTACATACTGCAGTCAAGTTGCAATCCATTGCATCTACAGGACGTTGCAGTCAGCCGCAGCATTCATGCTTCTTGGACAAGGTTGTCGTTGTCTTTCTGAACGACCGGCAACCATGATCTTCTGCAGTGTCTGTCATCAGGATTACCATCACCGTCGTCACCCACCACCACCAACAAAAATCAGCATCATCATCATCATCATCATTATCATCAGCTCATCATCATCAGCAGCAGCATCTGAGGGTGACCGAATGGGTGACTCAACACGGGGCTATGTCGGCGGAGTGAACGTACGTGAACGTGTTCAGACCTGTCTTTGGGGAAAACTGGAGGCTGATTCAGAGAGTACTGACAGCATAACGATACAGCCGAGACACTTGGGTAATGGTCACAGTCGATTAAATATGGCGATGCTTCCGGTCATATGTCTAAGGTATACAATCGAAACACATGACTAAAACCGGTAAAGATGGCGTCGCACTCGATCACATGTGTAAGTGTACAACCACGTGGCTAAAACCGATCAAAGATGGCGCTGTAGCCGGTCACGTGTCTTATGGGATACATCCGAAACACGTGACTAATAACTCAACCGGTCAAAGATGGAGTCGCATCCGGTCACATGACCAGACAGTGCATAATAATCTGCTGAGTCATTCTACGTCAGCAAATAGCGTGTATAAGACGACCAGCATTCGTCGAATAGAAGTACCGGTCTCAGTGAACAGCAACCAGCTCACAATGTTACAACTCGCTAATGGTAAGTTGGTTTTGTGATAAAGCTTCACATTTTCGTTGTGTTTCTCCAAGTAGGCATATGGTTAACCTAACAATACTAGTATAATACAAGGGATATATGGTGCTAGACGCATATATCTGAAGAGACAAGCCATTTCTTCCTATAGTATTGTAGGCTGGGTCGACATGAAGAGCTGGTATTCGAACTTTTGAACACAGCACTATGGTGGTACCTTAATAATATAGGTAGTAATGTGTAGTCATAGGGGAAGGTGAAAGTGTACTGCGGGTCCACATACCCATTATCGATAGAAATATATGAAGTGTGTAACAGAAAGTGCATGTCAGATTCATAGCTATTAACTGTAATATCAATGTCTATAATGCTGATAAAGTACCCTGTTCTTATCTGTTTTACAGATACCGAGATCCATGAAAACCTAATTAGCAAACTGTGGAGCATACTAAGAGCTGAACCATACAGCTATTGCATGGCGTGTCTTAATGTCCCACAAAATCAAGAAGCCGAGAATCCATTCAGTCATTCTTGTGATTATGGTGAGGGTGGTAGTTTTGCAGATCTAGTAACGGTTCGATTGCGGGATGTACTACAACAGAACTTCACCAAACAAGAAATAATCACATTAAGCCTGAATAGAATTGAGGAGTGCATCCTCGACTATAATCAACAACTGGATACTCCAGAACCATCCTCACTAAACGTGGAGCGAACATCATCACCAGCATCCTTAACCTTTAGTCAATCCACACTAGCGGACTAGTATTAAAACACCTACATAAAAACAAAATGGCTGTAATATACTTACAGTCCTGTCTTTAATAGCTGACCAGTCAGCAATACGAAGAAAACTACAGTGGGTGCGAGAAGACTGCATATGTATATCACTGGTATTCTGACTTCACAGACTGTAGCTCACAGTGACTACAACGCAAGTAACACGGCGCCCTCTACGATATCTATTTCATCATGGTGAGAGGTCATGCGGCGGGCATGATCCGCATTCCCCAACCCAACTTAAACATACAACGAGTCAACGAGCGGGTAGTAGAACGCTTAGTCGTGCCATACGGACAGCCGCGTCAGCGTAATCTGAACCGCTTGACCTAAGAAACTGGCTGAAACCGGTTTTACGCGTGGCTCAAAAACTAGTATATAAACCCGAGGCTGGTAATACTCAACCATTGCAATCAGAAGATGACTACAGACCTCAAGACTGTGCCTGCTAACTGGGTCTACATGACTCGTTGTGGTGAGACTATTAGACCAGTGGAAGGTGGTGATAAGGTCGTGTTTGTCTCATCCTACAGAGGAACGAGCACGTTACACATCCGAAGATTTTACGGTGAATCCGACAAGAAGTTCCCAACTAAAATTGGAATGGCACTTACTCGGCAAGAATATGAACATATGATCGCCATGCATCACGAGATCCTAGCTGACTTTGACAGACTCAACCAAGTTAACCAAGCCAGTAACGAAATCAAACAAGGTACTAACAGAGACAAGCAAGTCAGTAACCAAAACATTTAAGTCAGTGCTCATGTCAAACAAGGCACTACCAGAAGCCATCAAGTCCAAAACACTCAAGTCAATGCTCAAGTTAAACAAGGAACTAACCGAAACCACCAAGTAGACGCATACTATACCGCCAGTTTTCAACCCAGCTACAGTCAGATGTGTGATGACCCCAGCAACCAGATGTGTGATGAGCCCAATAGCCAGCTGTTTGATGTGCAACAAGACACCAACCGAAGCAATCAAGTCCAACACACTCAAGACAGTACTCAAGTCAAACAGGGTACTAAACGAAGCCACCAAGTAGACGCATACTATACCACCAGTTATCAACCCAGCTACAGTCAGATGTGTGATGACCCCAGCAACCAGATATGTGAAGAGCCCAATAGCCAGATGTTTGATGTGCCCGACACTCAGATGATTGATGGCCCTGTTGTCTACAATACTCAGATGTCAGCCCACCAATCAGGAGACCAGCCTTATGACTACATGCCAAGTGACATATACATACCAGGCTACCAGCTGGAAAAACCAACCTACTCAGACAATGGTGTGAAGAAACCCAGAAACAACATACAATGTGTATAGCTCTGTATGCGAAAATAAAATGTTGTGATGATACTATGTATACCACCTCATATCACATCATCCATTTCGTATAATGACATTATGCATTTTTATTCTCGAAAAATGTACTGAAATACTGTAAAATGTACTGAACTACTGTAAAATAAACAGGCCTATATTATAATTACGTCTTGGTTGTTGAATTGTTTAGTGTTTACGGTGTATATAGTTGTCATGTGATGAGAGAATGAAGGGCAAAAATCTTGGTCAAGTAATAAAATTTGTTAGCCAAAGGGGAAACATTGTGGCTACATTTCAACCAGACTTATAAAAAAAGCTCACCCAAACTTATGAAAAGTAGGAAAATGTGTTAATCAAAGTGAAAAATTTTGGTCACATTTCAACCAAACTTATAAAAATCTCAGTCAAACTTATGAAAAGTAGGAACATTTGTTAACCAAATGTGAAAAGGTTAGCCGAATTTCAAACCAAACTTATAAACATCTCAGTCAAACATATGAAAAGTAGGAAAATTTGTTACCAATCGTGAAAAGTTTGACCAACTTTCACCCAAACTTATGAAAAGTGAGAAATTTTGTTGTCCAGATGTGAAAAGTTTGACCAAATTTCACCCAAACTTATGAAAAGTAGGAAACTTTGTTAACCAAATGGCAAAAATCTTGGCCAAGTAAGAAAATGTGTTAACCAAATGTGAAAAGGATTAGCCAAATTTCAAACCAAACTTATAAAAATCTCAGTCAAACATATGAAAAGTAGGAAAATTTGTTAACCAATCGTGAAAAGTTTGGCCAACTGTCACCCAAACTTATGAAAAGTGGGAAATTTTGTTGTCCAGATGTGAAAAGTGTGACCAAATTTCACCCAAACTTATGAAAAGTAGGAATCTTTGTTAACCAAATGGTAAAAAATCATGGCGAAGTAAGAAAATGTGTTAACCAAAGGTGAAAATTTTTAGATAAGTTTGGACAAATTTTAAACAAAACTCATAAAAAGTAGGAAACTTTGTTAACCAAATGTGAAAAGTTTGGCCAAAGTTCATCGAAACTTATAAAAAGTAGGAAACTTTGTTAACCAAATGTGAAAATGTTTGGACAAGTGAAGAAATATTTCATGCAAAACTTATGAAAAGTAGGAAATTTTGTTAACAAAATAAGAAAAAACTTTAGCCAAATTTCAGTCAAACTTATAAAGAGTAGGAAAATTCCTTAACCAAAGGGGGAAAAATATCTCACGTTGTCATTTTACATCCCAACCTACTAGAGATATTCGCCTGTCCCCTATGCAAACAACAGCTGTATTTCAGAAAATTAAATGTATCTTATGTAATAAGTCACTATTGGTTGAATGAAAAAATAAAATTTCAACAATAAAATTGTACAAAAAATTAACAATTAAATTTCTACATGAAACATTCAATTTGGAAACATAAAGAGAAATTTAATTGTTAATTTTTTGTACAATTTTATTGTTGAAATTTTATTTTTTCATTCAACCATAGTGACTTATTACATAAGATACATTTAATTTTCTGAAATACAGCTGTTGTTTGCATAGGGGACAGGCGAATATCTCTAGTAGGTTGGGATGTAAAATGACAACGTGAGATATTTTTCCCCTTTGGTTAAGGAATTTTCCTACTTTTTATAAGTTTGGCTGAAATTTGGCTAAAATGTTTCTTATTTTGTTAACAAAATTTCCTACTTTTCATAAGTTTTGCATGAAATATTTCTTCACTTGTCCAAAAATTTTCACATTTGGTTAACAAAGTTTCCTACTTTTTATAAGTTTCGATGCATTTTTGCCAAACTTTTCACATTTGGTTAACAATGTTTCCTACTTTTTATGAGTTTTGTTTGAAATTTGGCCAAACTTATCCAAAAATTTTCACCTTTGGTTAACACATTTTCTTACTTGGCCAAGATTTTTTACCATTTGGTTAACAAAGTTTCCTACTTTTCATAAGTTTGGGTGAAATTTGGTCACACTTTTCACATCTGGACAACAAAATTTCCCACTTTTCATAAGTTTGGGTGAAAGTTGGCCAAACTTTTCACGTTTGGTTAACAAATTTTCCTACTTTTCATATGTTTGACTGAGATTTTTATAAGTTTGGTTTGAAATTTGGCTAATCTTTTCACATTTGGTTAACACATTTTCTTACTTGGCCAAGATTTTTGCCATTTGGTTAACAAAGTTTCCTACTTTTCATAAGTTTGGGTGAAATTTGGTCAAACTTTTCACATCTGGACAACAAAATTTCCCACTTTTCATAAGTTTGGGTGAAAGTTGGCCAAACTTTTCACGTTTGGTTAACAAATTTTCCTACTTTTCATATGTTTGACTGAGATTTTTATAAGTTTGGTTTGAAATTCGGCTAACCTTTTCACATTTGATTCACAAATGTTCCTACTTTTCATAAGATTGATTGAGATTTTTATAAGTATGGTTGAAATGTGACCAAAAGTTTTCACTTTGATTAACAAATTTTCCTACTTTTCATAAGTTTGGGTGAGCTTTTTTATAAGTCTGGTTGAAATGTAGCCAAAAATTTTCCCATTTGGCTAACAAATTTTATTACTTGACCAAGATTTTTGCCCTTCATTCTCTCACCACATGACAACTATATACACCGTAAACACTAAATATTCAACAACCAAGACGTAATTATAATCTATATACCTGTTTATTTTACAGTATTTCAGTGCATTTTACAGTATTTCAGTACATTTTACAAGAATAAAAAATTCATAATGTCATTACACGAAATGGATGATGTGCTATGAGCTGGTATACATAGTATCATCACAGCATTTTATTTTCACATACAGAGCTATACACATTGTATGTTGTTTCTGGGTTTCTTCACACCATTGTCTGAGTAGGTTGGTTTTTCCAGCTGGTAGCCTGGTATGTATATGTCACTTGGCATGTAGTCATAAGGCTGGTCTCCTGATTGGTGGGCTGACATCTGAGTATTGTAGACAACAGGGCCATCAATCATCTGAGTGTCGGGCACATCAAACATCTGGCTATTGGGCTCTTCACATATCTGGTTGCTGGGGTCATCACACATCTGACTGTAGCTGGGTTGAAAACTGGCGGTATAGTATGCGTCTACTTGGTGGTTTCGGTTAGTTCCTTGTTTAACTTGAGCATTGACTTGAGTGTTTTGGACTTGATGGCTTCTGGTAGTGCCTTGTTTGACATGAGCACTGACTTGAATGTTTTGGTTACTGACTTGCTTGTCTCTGTTAGTACCTTGTTTGATTTCGTTACTGGCTTGGTTAACTTGGTTGAGTCTGTCAAAGTCAGCTAGGATCTCGCGATGCATGGCGATCATCTGTTCATATTCTTGCCGAGTAAGTGTCATTCCAATTTTAGTTGGGAACTTCTTGTCGGATTCACCGTAAAATCTTCGGATGTGTAACGTGCTCGTTCCTCTGTAGGATGAGACAAACACGGCCTTATCACCACCTCCCACTGGTCTAATAGTCTCACCACTACGAGTCATGTAGACCCAGTTAGCAGGCACAGTCTTGAGGTCTGTAGTCATCTTCTGATCACAATGGTTGAGTATTACCAGCCTCGGGTTTATATACTAGTTTTTGAGCCACGCGTAAAACCGGTTTCAGCCAGTTTCTTAGGTCAAGCGGTTCAGATTATGCTGACGCGGCTGTCCGTATGGCGCGACTAAGCGTTCTACTACCCGCTCGTTGACCCGTTGTATGTTTAAGCTGGGTTGGGGAATGCGGGTCATGCTCGCCCCATGACCTCTCAACATGATGAAATAGATATCGTAGAGGGCGCCGTGTTACTTGCGTTGTAGTCACTGTGAGCTACAGTCTGTGAAGTCAGAATACCAGTGATATACATATGCAGTCTCCTCACACCCACTGTAGTTTTCTTCGTATTGCTGACTGGTCAGCTATTAAAGACAGGACTGTAAGTATATTACAGCCATTTTGTTTTTTATGTAGGTGTTTTAATACTCGTCCGCTAGTGTGGATTGACTAAAGGTTAAGGATGCTGGTGATGATGTTCGCTCGACGTTTGGTGAGGATGGTTCTGGAGTATCCAGTTGTTGATTATAGTCGAGGATGCACTCCTTAATTCTATTCAGGCTTAATGTGATTATTTCTTGTTTGGTGAAGTTCTGTTGTAGTACATCCCGCAATCGAACCGTTACTAGATCTGCAAAACTACCACCCTCACCATAATCACAAGAATGACTGAATGGATTCTCGGCTTCTTGATTTTGTGGGACATTAAGACACGCCATGCAATAGCTGTATGGTTCAGCTCTTAGTATGCTCCACAGTTTGCTAATTAGGTTTTCATGGATCTCGGTATCTGTAAAACAGATAAGAACAGGGTACTTTATCAGCGTTATAGACATTGATATTACAGTTAATAGCTATGAATCTGACATGCACTTTCTGTTACACACTTCATATATTTCTATCGATAATGGGTATGTGGACCCGCAGTACACTTTCACCTTCCCCTACGACTACACATTACTACCTATATTATTAAGGTACCACCATAGTGCTGTGTTCAAAAGTTCGAATACCAGCTCATGTCGACCCAGCCTACAATACTATAGGAAGAAATGGCTTGTCTCTTCAGATATATGCGTCTAGCACCATATATCCCCTGTATTATACTAGTATTGTTAGGTTATCCATACGCCTACTTGGAGAAACACAACGAAAATGTGAAAGCTTTATCACAAAACCAACTTACCATTAGCGAGTTGTAACATTGTGAGCTGGTTGCTGTTCATTGAGAACGGTATTTCTATTCGATGAATGCTGGTCGTCTTATACACGGTATTTGCTGACGTAGAATGACTCAGCAGATTATTATGCACTGTCTGGTCATGTGACCGGATGCGACTCCATCTTTGAGCGGTTGAGTTATTAGTCACGTGTTTCGGATGTATCCCATAAGACACGTGACCGGCTACAGCGCCATCTTTGATCGGTTTTATCCACGTGGTTGTACACTTACACATGTGATCGAATGCGACGCCATCTTTACCGGTTTTAGTCACGTGTTTCGATTGTATACCTTAGCCATACGACCGGAAGCATCGCCATATTTGATCGACTGTGACCATTACCCAAGTGTCTCGGTTGTATCGTTATGCTGTCAGTACACTCTGATTCATCCTCCAGTTTTCCCCAAAGACATGTCTGAACACGTTCACGTACGTTCACTCCGCCGACATAGCCCAGTGATGAGTCACCTCAGTCGGTCACCCTCAGATGATGCTGATGATGATGATGACCTGATGATGATGGTGGTGGTGGTGGTGGTGGTGGTGGTGGTGGTGGTGGTGGTGGTGGTGGTGGTGGTGGCTGTGGTGGTGGTGGTGGTGGTGGTGGTGGTGGTGGTGGTGGTGGTGGTGGTGGTGGTGGTGGTGGTGGTGGTGGTGGTGGTGGTGGTGGTGGTGGTGGTGATGATGATGATGATGACTGCGACGTCCTGTAATAGATAGACAACTAGCTGTTGATACACCCTCTTCAAACGTACATGAAATGGCTGTCGCTCGTTGATACGCCAAATCATTGTGGTACACGAACAACCAAACAATGCTGGGGCTGACTGCGACGTCCTATAGATGCATTGCATTACACCTTGACCACGCTATGTACTAGATAGGCACATAACTATAGTAGGAGGCCTGGTTTTGGTCTTGAAATAATACGGCAAATCATGGTGGCACACGACCATCCAAACAATGTTGGGACTGACTGTGACGTCCTGTAAAAGATAGACAACTAGTTGCTGATACACCATCTTCACACGCACATGACTTGGCTGTCGCTCGATAAAAATGACAATTGCAAACTTGCCCCAGGATGGTTGACAATCCATAGAATGTTGAGGTTGACTGCGATGTCCTGTAATTGAAAGCACACACAAACTCGACAGTACACCTACGCACTCACACACGCCTACATTTGCGCAAACATACACACACACACACACACACACACACACGGATGTCATGATGGCAAACAAGCAACCAATCAATGTTGGGGGTGTCTGCATCGTCCTGTAAATACATTGCATAAACAATGTTGGGGCTGACTGCAACGTCCTGTAATAGATATACAACTAGCTGTTGATACACCCTCTTCCCACGCACATGACATGGCTGTCGTTCGTTCATAATGACAATGCAAAACTTGCCCCAGGAAGCTTGAAACTCCATAGACTACTGAGGTTGACTGCTATGTCCTGTAATTGCTAGTACGCGCACGCACACACACATACACTTAGCTGTAAACCCACGCACGCACACACGCCTACATACTCGCACACACACACACACACACACACACACACACACACACGGCACATCATGATGACACAAGTGCAACCAAGCAATGTTGGGTCTGACTGCGACGTCTTGGGGATACATTTGGTTGTGAAGTGTCACGGCAAATCATGATGGCACACGATGCTGTTTTCGCTTATATGTTTTGTTCATAGTCTACTTAGTGGTATAGACGATTTCACAGCGTATCTTTAGTCGAAGTAGATTTATAGGTTTTTTGCTTTAATTCAATCAGAAGCCCCATATTTACAGTAAATAGAAATACATATTTGTGCTGAATTTTATTTTAAACGGCTGACTTAACTTTACCAAACTTAAACGCAAACTTTCCCTCGCTTGCCCGATTGAGCGCTGTATGCATAATAATACTAGTTAACGGTCAACTAGACCGCCTCTGTGGGCGTGTTTTATCTTCACAGCTTATCAATCGTTGATCGCTGGCCATTGTTATTTCTCGCTGGCCGTGGTAGGGGTCAACGCGTGACCTTTACCTTGCACGCAGGTAAACTTTCATTCAAGGGAAGCTTAGTATGGAAAAGGGGCACAATTTTTATTAAGGGGAGGTTATTTGTGGGGTTTATATATCATATTTTTATTATTATCTTGGTAAGTTATCGTTGTTATTAATTGAGAATCGTAGTTTTTTTATTGCCATAACTATTCTCCACTAAACATACAAGAAATTTATCTGTTTAATCATGTTTTTATGGTTAATTTTTAGTATTATTCTATGATGTCTAGTATATTTTTAAACCATATTTTCGCCAAGCGCTTAATGTTGATACCTGGGTAGGGACTTCTACCGAATTAACTAGCATACTGAGGCGTGCAAATGTTTATTCATGCGGTCATTACTTGACCTACTCGGGGTAACTCGAGAGATGGAATAAATCAATTTTCTGTCATATTGGATTTCGATCTCCTCATCGAAGGAGAGGATCTACATGACTGGGGTTCGATTACACCACTCATCCACCTCCACCGTGCCCTGGGTTGGGTCGCGCCAGGTCGGGTCGCGCCGGGTCGGGTACGGGGGACCTGGGTATGGGGACCTGGATAAGGGGTAATCATGGACTGGAAGTAGTCATCACAACAACCTGAAGTAGTCACCCAGACACAAGAAAATAACCGCCAATATCAAATATCTGGGTCATCTGCGGGCCGTTTTCACGGGGGGCCAATGTGGGAGGTATAACATTCATATAAGGAAATACGACTTCCGGCCCCCCGAGATGGCCCGCAAATGATACTTAGTTACAACGTCCCTTACTACTCAGATTCAGAAAATTTAGAATTCTTTACTCCAGATGAAACATCTGATCCACAGGAAATAAAAGAACTTCTATTTGCAGATGATCAGTGCCTGTTTTATAGCGACGAGGGCAGACTGCAAAATCATATTAATAATCTGAGTTCAACGTGCAAGAGATACAATATGAGTATAAATACAGACAAAACCGAAGTAATGAACGTTATGGCCCACTAAGTATACAGATTGATTGATTGATTGATTGATTGATTGATTGATTGATTTAGGAATCGACATCACAGCATTCAGGGCATTCCCATAAGTCATTCGTCCCCATCCTCAGTAGCCAGCGAAGAGTTCCAACACTAATAGTACCAGTAGCAATCTGATTATAAGTCCGTCTCGCCTTTCCACTGAGCGTTGAGCGTCGGCCAGATCCCCTCGTCATTCCTCGCTGTCTCATTCTTGCCAGACCATGGTAATCCATTTGCTCCTCCGAGGTGTGCACGTGCTCCCACAAGGCCGCAACCACATAAGTATACAGATAAATAGCACAACTTTGAAACAAGTTAAAGAATTTAAATATCTTGGAAGTATGATCACGGAAGATGGCAGGTTGGACAGAGAAATCGAAACCAGATGTCAATAAGCTAGTGCACTTACATATCAACTTTCACCCTTACTGAAAAACCCAAATATACCCATGTCCGCAAAACGACAGATAATAAAAAGCATATTCACACCAACCCTATGCTACCAATCTCAAACCTGGACTTTATCCAAATTACACCTTCGCAAAATCAACACCTGCGAAATGAGATGCCTGAGGAGAGCTGCCAACTTAACAATCCAAGACACAGTAAGATATGCTATTATCAGACAGACTGTGGGATCAACACCTTGTGCCACATTTATTGACAGACAGAATATCAGGTGGCTTGGCCATGTCGTTAGAATGCAACACCAGCAACTACCATCACTGGCCTTACATCAAAGATCATCTGCGACAGAACCACGAGGACGCTCAAGAAGTCAATGGATTAACGACATCTAAGACATTGTACAACCACACGGAATGACACTATCCAGTGCCGCCCACCGGGCGCTGGAACGCAGATTATCCCTCCCCACGACGCTTGACAGCAGAAGTGGAAGATAATTATGACGATGATGATGATGATGATATATATATATATATGCCAGTCATGGTTTGCCATCTCACCCGGCCACCAGAGTCGTGAATCAGCTCCGTGTTTCTCTCTCGAACATGCCACGTGGCCAAGCCATCCAGTTATTTACTTCTCAGTCTTCCCCTTGGGCTCTTCGT
The DNA here is from genome assembly GCA_014155875.1 of Cepaea nemoralis. Taxonomy (NCBI): domain Eukaryota; kingdom Metazoa; phylum Mollusca; class Gastropoda; order Stylommatophora; family Helicidae; genus Cepaea; species Cepaea nemoralis. The sequence continues at coordinate 315,222 of JACEFZ010026395.1, forward strand.
TTCGATCTTGCCAGTTGTCACCAAGTTCTCCAATTCATTTCTTCTTATAACATGCCCCAAAAATATTTACTGTCTACTTTGTTTACTTCTTTAGAACGTTCAATTACTGTTCTCAGTATATGCACAGAATTTACTGTACCCTTGCCTTCTACAAACCCACATTGTTCTTCTTCAATTTCAGGTTGTATTTTCTTACTAACTCTTAGCATGACAATTATTAGCAAAATCTTCGTGATGTGACTCATTATACAAACTGTTCGATGTTGATCACATTCCAAGACTCCTGATTTCTTTGGGATTGCAATAAATACATAATTACATAATTCATGAGGTATATCTCCAGTATCATATATTGTATTCATCAGTCGGGCAACTTTATCTAGTCCATATTCTTCTACACCATTAATCATTTCTATTGTGATGCTGTCTGAAACGTGGGTCTTGCCAGTTTTCATATGTCTTAAGAGCATTCTGAACCTCCATTTTCAAATTTGATGGTCCTTCATTATTATTTTGAATAGCATACTGTTCTTCTATGTTATGATCATAAAGGTTTTTCACATAATCTGACAATGCATGTAAAATCTGATCTTTTTCTATTATGATTTTTCAATCTTTTGTCTTTAGGCAGCCTGCCGATGTGTGCGTTCTTTAATTAGTACGCTCCTGAATTCTTTCGTGCATTAGTTTGGTATTTTTACTGTTGTGTTGTTATTCGATTTATATGCAATTTTTCTATGCAATGCTTCTTTTGCTTCCTTACGTAATTTTCTGACTTTTCTGTGAATTTCTGCATATTCGGCAGGATTATTTTTGCTGTCTTCTTGTTTCCATTAGTTATAACATTTCTTCAGTCATACATGTGTTACGACACACTTTCTTTAAATTTTGAATAGTTTTTCTGCAGCCAAACTGATTGAATTCTACATTTCCCAATGATCATTGCCATAAACTGAATGTGTTACGTTTCAATGTATTGGCTCTTGTCTCGCTTTACAGAACATTCTCGCTAGACTGGAAAACAATAGACGCGGGAACCGTGTCATGTGACAGAAACTTTACTGACTACACCTCACTGCAGCGACCCCGCTGTCAAAGGTTCGCTTTGTTCTCTAAGCAGCTTCCTCAGTCCCGAGTCGGTGGTCGTCTGTCAGGAGTGTTCCTAGCTCTGTCATACATGGCGTGCATTCATATGCCTTTGTTTTCTTCTAGAAGTTCTAACATGATCTACCAATCATTGTCTACAAAATAAAATACAAGAGGCTCAATTTACGATCTTACTCCTTTAAAACTGTTCACTCGATCACAGTGTCACGCACCGTAGTTGCTATGGGAGGTCGTCCCACACACTTGAATAATGTACTGGCAAATCTGCCATTGTAATGCGTTCTAGGCGTGTAGCACATCACAAGTCATAACCAGAGTCCTTGTTCTTCTGTTACTTGTCAATAATTGTAAAGAAACGCTGGTATTACTGGAGCTTACTAAACAGATGTTGACAGATTAGGACCTGAGTTCTGAATGCCCTCCAGACTCAGCTCGGCTTCTGAGCTTATGCATGGTTGCACTTCTTTCCCATGCGGCTTAATAGTGCCCGTGTCTCAGTTTGCTTGACATTCGCACTGAGCACGTCTCACTCGTACTGGGTGCCCCAGAGTTACATAACTCCTGTCTTACCCAATCCAGGGTTAGGTAACTCCTGTCATACCCCGTCCAGTGTTAAGTAACTCATGTATTCCCCATTTATTCTTGGGTTATTTCCCTTACTTTAATGTCCTTTTTCTTAACTAAACTTTGGCTCATGGCACTATGCCTCCACCCTTTCATTTCAAAATTTGTAAACACATTTTGACAGTCTTGTGTTAATCTGTCTCTATTGACATGAGACAAAGGGTGTCCGGTCTGGTCATTAATTAATCTAGATTCTCACATACCCCTTTCGTACATTGTTACAATCATATTGTACCAATGGTTCTGCCAAGTACATCACCAAATATATATCTCCCGATGGTGTTTCCACCTTGTCGTAGTGGGGAAGCTTGTGTTTCTCAATTACCCTGAGAGCTATACCGGTGGTATCGTAGCTACTAGCAGGGCCTCCCAAGTCGGACAGGTCAAAGGGTAGAGAACAGACAAAGAGAAACACCCTGGTCCTCCAGGTTGGGGGTTGAAGCGTGGGGTTAACATCCCCACCTTTGTAAAAACTATTTTGTTATGAAACAGATAAATGAGCCTCGAATTCTGACTGACTTATTTGGACAACAACCTTAGAACGTTAAAGGACTTTTCAGATTTGGAACATGGAATGTACGGACACTATATCGAGCTGGAGCGGCCAAAGAACTAACCCGGGAGCTGGTTGAATATCAAACGGATATAACAGCAATTCAAGAAATAAGGTGGCCAGGAGAGGGTACTTTAGAGCAAAATGGAATGATTGTAATATATGGAGGAAACACCCAAAATAAACATGAATTAGGAACAGGTTTTGTCATCAAAAAAGAGTTTTGGGGGAACGTTCTAAACTTTAAAGCTGTTAATGACAGAATTAGTAAATTACGAATAAAAGGTAAATGGAAAAATATAACGATGATTAATGTATATGCACCTACTGAAGAGAAAGAAGATGACGTTAAAGAAGACTTTTATAATGATTTGTAAGATGTTATAGAAGAAATCCACAAACAGGACATCCTTATTGTGCTGGGAGACTTCAATGCAAACATAGGTAGAGAGCAAACTCATTAAAAAAATGGCCGGTATGGAAAGCCTACATACAACTTCAAATGATAATGGATGGAGAGTCATCAACCTGGCAGAAGCCAAAGGACTGCAGATTAGCAGTACCAGATTGCAAATAAAGGATGTACACAAACACACTTGGAAATCATGTGACAAGAGAACCTATAATCAAATAGATCACATTTTAATTAACAACAGAAATGCATCAAACATACAACAAGTTAGAAGTAATAGAGAAGCTGAGTGCCACAGCGACCACTTCCTCGTTGGAGCAAAATTTAAAATAAAACTTAAGTGAGATTTCTATACTAAATTACAAAGATTACACTCAACATATAACAGAGAAAATCTACAAGAAATTACAGTCAAAGAGAAATTTACAGATGAAATAAAATGTAGACTTGAATCTCTGCAAAACCCTTTGGAGGAAAGCGTTGACCAAACTTGGTTGAACATCAAGAATACAATCCAATCTACCGCAGAAGAATGTCTCGGTGTGTTAACCACGCATAGAAAAAACATATGGTTCAATCAAAAATGTGAAGAAGCAGTCATTAGGAAAAAGAATGCCAGACATTTATGGCTAAATGACATCAACAACATTAAAAATGAAGAGCAATATAGAACTGAATGTAAAGAGGATACAAAAATAATTCGGCAGCAGAAGCGAGAATATATGAGAAATATAATCAAAGATATGGAAACTAATCACCAGAAAAATGAATCCAGAAATTTTTTTAAAGAACTGAAGTCAATGAAACGTCACAACACATATGGTTTAAAAGACAAAAATGGGAATTTGATAAATACCAATGAGGAAATGTGTAACACACGGAAAGAATACTTTGTTGAATTACTAAATTGTGAAGCTCCAAGTAACACTTTCCCACAGGAAGAGGTTCTACCGTATGAGCCACAAATTGAAGAACTTGTTTTTGAAGAAATCCTATATGTAAGTTGAGTTGAGTTGAGTTAAGAACCGACATCACTGCACTCAGGACATTCCGATACGTGCTCCGTCCCCTCGTTCAACAGCCAGAGAAGAGCCATATTACTAATCGTTCCCACCGCTATCTGATTAAAAGTTCTCCCGGTCTTCCCTCTCAGTTTTGAGATTCTTCCAGAACCCCTGCCGATCCCCCGCAATCTCATTCTTTCCACATATGGGTTCTCAATCTGTTCCTCCGCCTTTCCACCTGGTCCCACAAGCGCATCGACCACTTCCCCCTTGTCCATAGGCAAGATACCACCAAGAGGTGCATTCCCTGCTAGCCTATCAGCCTGTTCATTCCCCGTACACCCGCATGGCCAGGGCAAAATATCCATACAATTCTCACGATCTGTGACCTCTGAAGCGACGAGAGCCATTCCACACGAAACATTCCTTTCTCCACCTTGCTAAGCATATTCTTTGAATCCGTAATGAATACAACGTGTGTTGCAGTAGTCTCCTCTAGCCACCGGAATGCCGCTGTTACTGCCTCCACCTCCATTCTCATGCTGGAGGTCGTAGTCTCATATGCCAGACTCTCCTTTTTCAAGACTCGCCCATTAGCCTTTGCAATAAAGCCCCAGCCACTACGTCTGTTTCTCACCACTGACCCATCGGTGTAGATGACTATGTCACCTTGATGTGTGTTGCTCTGGATCAGCTGTTGCACTTCAAACTCAGTGCGGCCCGCTGCCCATTCTCTGCACTCACGACCCAGTGTTATTATTACATTGTGCCAGTCCGTCATGTCTTCCTGAACTTCAACCCACTCTCTTTCACGATTGATGGTCTCTAGATCACACACCTGACTTATAGAAAGTTCTGCCTGTGCCATCCAGGACCTGCCTCGTCTTAGTCTATGACCCTTAACCATATCCATTGCTGCATGCAGCGGGTGATCCCTGTCTGCGGCAACTCTCAGGTACCATTTGGCCTGAAGGACCCTATGCCTATCCGTCATTGTTGGTAGCGCCAGGATATGCCTCATGCATATAATTGGTGTGTCCTTTGTGCACCCCAGGATTAACCGCATGGCAGCATTCTGTATGCGCTCCAACCTTTCAAGCTGGCTCTTTGATACTGTCAGCAGCCCCAAACCATACTCAATGACAGAAATTATTAACTGCTGAAAGAGCCTGTACAGCATCCTCTGATCTACCCCGGTTGCTGCCATAGCCCTCAATGCATTAAGTCCCCTACCAGCCTTCACCACCAAAGTCTCCACATGATCCTTAAAAGACAAACACCTGTCAAAGGTGATACCCAAGTACTTCAGTTTACTCTCTCGACTAAGAGGACATCCATTCAACATAATACCTGGGACGTCTGCCTTGACGATCCGGTTATCCAAGGAGTACCACACAACCGATGCCTTGTCTGGGTTTATAATGGCCCCTGCGTCCCTGCACCACTCCGCCACACTGTTTACCGCCACCTGTAAGTCTTTCGCCAAACTGGCCCTGTCTCTGCCCTGTCTGTACACCAGCACATCATCTGCAAATGTCAAGATTCTACCCACACCTGGTGTCTCAATAGCTGCGATTTTGCTGGTGTAGACATTAAAGAGCACTGGGGACAAGGCAGATCCCTGCGGCAACCCAGGTGTAATAGTACAGGGGTCAGAAGTCCAGGAACCCATGCGCAATGCAACCTTACGCTCATAAAGGACCTGCCGCAACCCATCTAACAAGGCAAGGGCAGACCTCCATGTCCAACAGTGTGTATATCAACCGATCATACCTGACCCTGTTATACGCATCCTCCAGGTCAAGAGCTACCGCCACTGTCTCCTTGTTTATCCTGGAAGCCCTCGTAGACATCAAATGCAAACGTTGCCGCATTGGCCCAGGTGTCCTTTCCAGGCCGGTAGCTCCCGAGTCCTTTGGGAAGCAGATTACGACTTTCCAAATGTTGTTGGAGCCTGCGTGCTACTATTTTTTCGAGGACTTTGCTATACGTGTTTTGCAGAGTTATGATTCGGTATACATTAAGACTGGAGTGATCCTTACCTGGCTTTAAGAGGGGGGCCAGATAGCTATGCAGCCAATCGTGGGGTATTTCCACCGTATTGATGCTTAGGTTGAAACAAAGAGCCATCTCCTCCAAGTCCCCATCATTTATGTTCCTCATATGGGAGTACTTCACCCCATCCGGACCTGGCGCTGTGTGTTTAGCCCGCTTCAGTACCCGTCTAATGTCTCCACTTTAATCTCACAGTCCTCCTTCCTAGTGACCCGTGACAATGCTTCTCATATCTAATAGCCATATCTTGCTGATCCGTCTGTTTTAAAAATCGCGCAAGAAGAGCCTCCCCTTTGTCCTTGTCAGTTGTCATAGGTCGGTTGTTATCATCATAAACGGTGCCATGTGTACCAGGCATCACCTGTCTCTTCATCTGCCGGTGCAGCCTCCAGAATTTTCCCAATGCCACATCCCCACCTACTTAATTGATAAACCGTTCCCACTTAATCCTCTTTGCCTCTGCTGCCTGGAGTTTAAAATCCTGCACCTTTACTTTTTTTTATACCTTTCAGCCTCTTCCAATTCTGTTTCAACTGAATTGGTTGCTCTCCGCACCCTCTGCCAATTCCTTATGGCCACCCTCTTTTCCCTCCATGAATTCTCGACCTCTGGTGTCCACCATGGTGGTTGGGTAAAGATTGTTCTTGTTGGTTTAGATCTTCCCAGTGATCTAAGATGCCCCAAGAGCGAAGAGTGATCGTGATCATAACTGAATGCCCTTCGAGCTCTTATAGTCCTAACTGTGCTGGACTTCGGTATCAGCAAAGAACAGAGGAGGCGGTCACTTCCATGGTCTCCAAGGACGCTCCATTTTATTTCTGATGCCGCCTCTTGGGATACAAGCGCCAGGTCGATGGCCGTATCAGGGTACCTCGGTCTCATTGCTAGCCTAGTGGGTGTACCGTCATTTAGACAGACAACATCCGTCTCAAGCAAGGCCTCAGCAAGAGCAGTACCCTGTCTGTTCTCTCCCGACCTGTCCCATTCCTTGGCACGGGCGTTGAAATGACCACATATCAGAAGATGCCTGGAACCTGGGGTGTCCACTAAACCTTTCAACCAGTCCCAACTCTCTCTCTCTCTCTCTCTCTCTCTCTCTCTCTCTCTCTCTCTCTCTCTCTCTCTCTCTCTCTCTCTCTCTCTCTCTCTCTCTCTGCTTATGCAAGATTCCCCACTCAAATATATATTTATCAGGTCCCAGCTGTATCGGCCGATTTATATCCGCATTCCCTGCACCTCTTTACTCCCTGACCCCACCCACTCATATCCAGTATTGAATGCTGTAAACCATCCTTAACCACCAGAGCCTGACCATGTCTTCCCTGCCCAGTTGGGTTGATGTAACATGTATAGCCAGGTCACTTAAAAGAGTTCGTATTCAGTTCCTGTAACATCAGGACATCAAAATCGTAGACCAGTTTCTTCAGTATTGGTCCTCGTTGCTTTGCACTACGGCAATTACAATACCCACCCCGTACATTGTTTAGTCCCAAACGATCCGTTTTCCTTCTACCCCTTCTGGCTCCAGCCCTCTTCTTCCTTTTCCTTTTCCCCTCTCCCCTACCTTTTCTCCCCCGCTTCATTCTCTCCCCGCTGGCTGTTGTCAAAGGTATCGAGCACAAAGCACGTACTCCGTTGCTTCGGCGATAATTCTTTGTATTATTCATGGTTGGTTAGATAGGACGGCTGGATATAATCGGTCACCCTAGCAGAGCCTGCCTGCTAGGGAAGGTGGAGGGGATGTACCTCAGGAGTCTTATATATAATAACGCCACTCAAAAACAATAAGGCAACTGGGGCTGATGGAATTGCTGCTTAATTTATTAAGGCAGGCAGTCATGCATTACATCTAAAGCTATACGAACTAATAATAAAAATCTGGAGGACAGAAGAATCACCCCAAGACTGGAAAGAGTCATTATTAGAGTCAAGATACTATCCGCGGTATTACTAAATAGACTAAAACAATATTCAGAAGACATATTAGGTGACTACCAGGCGCGTTTTTAGACAAAACAGATCAACAATAGATCAGATATTTATCTTAAGACTAATAGCGGAGAAAAATTGGGAATATAAAAGAGATCTCGATAACATTTTTGTGGATTTTATAAAGGCTTATGATAGTGTCCATAGGAATAGTCTATGGAATGCTCTGCAGGAATTTGGAATACCAAGGAAGTTAATCAATATGACCAGACTATGCATGGAAGATACTTATAATGTAGTAACATATAAAGGCAGGAAATCAGACCCTATCCAAATAACATCTGGCTTGAAACAGGGTGATGCATTCTCGCCGCTCCTTTTCATTCTTGCTCTAGAGAAAGTTTAAGGAAGGTAAAGGAGGAATGTGTTATTGGAGGAACATCCAGACTGCTTGGTTATGCAGATGATATAGCTATTATAGGGGAAAATAAACAAAAGACATCGGAAATATTGACTCACTTAAAGGAAAAAGCTCAACAAATGGGGCTGGTTATCAACCAAGATTAGACAGAATATATGGTAATTTCAAGAGAAGGAACGGTTAAAATCTCTGACCACATACAAATAGATAATATGACCATTAAAAGAACGGAAACATACAAATACCTGTGTACAGTCTTCAACTGCTCCAACATAATAAAGGAAGAAATACAAGCTAGAATCATCTCTGGAAATAATATATACTATGCACTACAACATCTGCTAAAATCATAGGCGCTATCTCGTAACACCAAGATCACAATATACAAAACACTGATCAGAACAGTTGTGCTGTATGGCTCTGAAATCTGGAGTACAACTAAAGGAGACGAAGCCTTGTTACAAACCTTTGAGAACAAAGTCTTAAGACGCATCTTTGGGACCCATTAGGGATACACAAAGTGGAGAGTGGAAAAGAAGAAGCAACAAAGACATTTATGATCTGTTTAAGTCCCCGCTAATCACTGGTATCATGAAGGCTAATAGACTGTAATGGCTGGGGCATATAGAAAGAATGGAAGAGATAATATTGAAACAAAACTCGCTTACACCCAGGAAATAAATGACCGTAGACCCCGAGGTAGAAAAGACGGTGGCGAGATAATATACATACAGACCTACAAGCACTTGGAATCAGTGACTGGCAAGAGAAGGTCAACCAGAGAGACGAATGGAGACGGCTTGTATCTACAGCAAAGAATCTCAATGGCCCGGAATGCTGAAGAAGAAGATGGATATTATATATATATATATATATATATATATATATATATATATATATATATATATATATATATATATATATATATATATATATATATATATATATATATATATATATATATATAATCATTATTTTGCACGAAATTACCAGCTCAACCACCGTGAACGTCGTGGAGATTCAGTCTCCTTTTTATTCAGCGATTCTGATATCCAACTAACATGAGCTCCAATGTCTCCGTAGACATCCTCATGTAGTCCCTGTCTTGATGCTTTTGCATGGCATATCTTACGCCCTTCTCACAAGCCATCACGCTCTGGGTGAAGATGCGTGTGTAGTTGGTTCATCATACTAGTAACAATTTCTTCTTGTGTACATGGGTGTATTATATTTTTTATCATTGCCTCTGTACCTTTTATTTTGTCGTATGTGATACTTACACTATGACTGTTTATTTTTGTGGTATTATCTATGGGGATATGCCAAATATGATGACTCTTCATATATATTTATCCCTTATTTCCTCATTCGTTCTAATGTGCTTTTAGTATACTTCTTTGTACTTTCTATACTACCCCTTCAATTGACTTTCGTTTGTTACGTGTCCAATGTTATCAATACCTTTCAAGTATTTTGTCACTAAATCGAATAGCCATACTTATTAAGTTTAACTGATGATTCGCAATTCAAAATATGTTCTTCAATATACAATGCTTACTATATCTTATTTTATTATCATTTTATTTATATTTTGTTTACACTATCATATACAGTCCATATATTTATATATCTTTGCTTACTTTCATACCATTGTTTGTAACGGATTTCAAATAATACTAGTTCTAATTTAGTCCTATGTTTTACTTTTGTCTAGATGTTTTTTTTTAATATCTTGGTTATCTGTTAACTATAATATCTCTAATTGTTATTGTGTAATTATATAACATTTATGTCTTTTGACTTTATGTCCTTGTAGATTTATTTTATTTATGTTCATCTGTGTGGAAATGTTATCACACGTTTTAATTTGTCCTTTTCTGTATTTAATTCCTTTTTATTATAACCATTTTTGTAGTGTTTTTTTTTTTTTGTTTTTGTTTTTTTGTTAATTCGTTTAATTTGTCTAATGGTTTTATTATTTATTAATATAAATGTGATGTAAGCGTATTCCCTTATATGACTTATTATTAGTTTTATGTTTTTCAACAATATTTTTCATTGTTTGGTTCTTATAATGGAAATAGTTTGAAAATTACTTTATTCATTCTATGTTTGAATTTCTATAAAATATGATTTCGAAAGGTTTACATACATATGAAAAAAATGGGTTTTGATGGTTTATAAGATTATGCATGACATGAATGTAAATGATTTACAAGTATATGAATAAAATATTGAAACATCTTTTTGTAAGGTATAGATGTTTTGTGTCATGTTGTAGTACTGGAACATACTGTGGTTGTGTTTATAACTCACATCGTTACTTCCCTTGAGTTCTACTTTTAGTTTTATGACGTCTATATTTTATTGTATTGATGTCAGTAACTTCATATAATACCTGTTTATAAGTAGTGTCACCTTATTTGTCTGATGCAAATCAGATGACGTTAAATATCATATCACTTTCTCGCGTTCTGTGATGCAATTCAAATAGCATAATAATATCACATCACGTTCTCCCTTTCTGTGATGCAACTGAAATAGCATTACAATATCGCAATACTATCTTACTTTTTTGTGAAGCAAATTAAAAGCGTCACAAAATCGGATCCTTTTCTCGCTTTCTGTGATGCAAATTAATAGGATTACTATATCGCACAGCACTCTCACTTTCTGTGATGTAACTCAATAGCGTTACTATATCACATCACATCTCACTTTCTGTTATGCAACTCAAGTAGTAAAGCAAAATCCCATTACTTTTTCCTCTTCCTGTGATGCAAATCTAATCACGTCACAATATCAGATCATATTATTACAAATTGTACTATTGACCTATGGTCTTATACAAAATGTGTTGGGCTCCTTCCAACAGTGCATACATTAATACTTCAATGAAATACATATATTACAATTATTCGAAAATAAATGTCTATAATCCGGAAATAGAAACATATCAATATCATATGTCAATTATGCATATAATTATTCATTGACTATTGTATATGGATAATGACATGATAATGATGATAACGATAACATGTTTCTCCACTTATTTATGAAAATGAGATTATATTTATTTACCATCTATGCTATCGACTTGATTGATGTCGAGTTTCTGGACTTGAAGGTGGAGTTCCACTATTCTAGGTTCATTTCCTTTTAAGACTTGTACTGATGCTGTTATACAATTCTAGCAGGTCCCTTTCTGTTTTACACATTCTCTGAAATTTCCGTAATTACATGGGATGTATTTTTCTTTATACGACATACACAATTGTATTTCAAATTAAATATACAAATATATTACAATAAATTCCAAGCGTCGAGTTGCTTGCTGTTGATTTGTTCACGTTCTATCTAGAGATCCAAGATCTGGTAGGTAATAGGTCCACTCAAAGAGATGATATTGTATAACAATCTGTTGTAATCAATCAATCAATTGTAATTATATTTATTCATTTCCTTCTCAATCAATCAGTTGTAATTCTATTTATTCATTTCCTTCTCATGTTACAATCTACTCAGAATGTCTGCCAAGTTGTTATCTTTCCCAGGAATATGTACAATTTCACAATCATAATCCTGTAGCAACAATGACTATCTATGACAGGTGATAGATTTACTAAACTTGCCTTTTCTGTTTGGCTTTATTGATGCTTGATAAATATAGTAGGTGTAATCTGTGTTAACTATATGTGATTACACAAATGGTGGTATCACATAAAAAGTAAGGTCCAACAGTTTTGTATGTTTTTTCACTATAAGACTTTAGTCTATATTTATGAGTTCTAGTTGACATAGCTGTATTTAGTACATGACGCAATCTGTGATTTTTTTACAATTTTATTTAACCAATAAAATGTTTGATCAACAAGGGTAGTTATCATGCCGATGAATATTACCAAATGAGGAATGATTAATTTTTTTTAACCCTGTATGGAGTATTATACAGTATTTTTCCCTTTTCTTGCTGAGTATCATGACGTGGGTTTGACCCTTGATTGTTACTGTATCAATGTTCTGTCTGTTAGCAACCTGTTTTAAATCATTTAGTTGTGTTTCTTCTTGTGCAACATATGTTGTTATTGATTACAATTTATCTATATGTTGTGTCTTTTATTTTCTTTCTTCTTCTGATAGTCCCGTGCTTTTCCAGTACCGATTCCAGTTGCTTATTTTAATATCTAGTGTCCGTTTATCGATTTCTGTTTCAGGAATTCATTGTTGTCGCCATTCTGTTACTAAAGAGTCTGGTTTTGTATATTGTACATTTGATCTCACTGGGGGAACTGTTTTCTTTAACTTACTGTTTTGAATATTGCTCTTGAATTCTGTTATTTTTATAGTTATCATCTTCATCCGAAGACATACTATCAGAACAAGGTAAATCTATAGCCATTGCGTTTGCGTACATCGTTTGTCTTAGTTTTTTCATCTCGTTACCATCTTTTACATGTGTGGTTATACATTTCATTCGAACAGTATTTTCGCTGCCCTCTTCTTTCTCTTCTTCAGATAATCCAATATTTTCCCAGCTATGTTCATGCCTGTCAGTTCTAATAAACGCTATATCTTGTATTTCCAAGGGGATCTGAGTTTCCCAATAAGGTTTTACATAGTCGGCATTGTTAGACTCATGTTTATTTATCTCTGTGCAACTTGCAGTTATCTGACTGTCCATTTGGCTTTCAGTCACCGTTGTGTTATGTTGTATTGTCTGTCTTTGCTCTATTTCCGCGTCCCGAACATGTCTGTCTCTATGTATGATCAATAGTTTTCTATGTTAATCTCTTTGTCTTCGGTCGGGAAAGTCAATGATGCATAGTTTACATTATATATCTCAAGGTTTTCTTTTTCCCATTTCTCTACGTCCTGGCTAATGCAGTCTTTCACTTCTGGGATGTTCCCTACTATTAATTTAGTTGTGGGTTGGGGTAGCACTGCCGCTGCTACGCGTCCTTGGTAATACGGACAATTGATATCAGTCCGTGCTACTTTGTATTCTTATAATGCCCCACCAAGTGTTCCACACGTCTCCTTTTCATCTGTGTAATCTTTGTCTTTTACGAGTTTCAGATCTACGCCAATAAATGATGTTCCGGTGTCTCTTATCATCCGACTGCTAACCCGTTAACTAAGGCCAGTCGAACGTCTAAGATTCCGTCTGGTGTGTAAGCTGAATTGGTTTCTTGAATGTAAATCTTACTACTACCGTCATCATGTATGTTATATATGTCTGTCGAGTTAGTTTCTTGTTGTTCCTCTTCGTCATTGCTTGATATAATGTCCACCATATTTGTTTTTGTGTACGTATCTTTTAATGTACGCTGTCTGGCAAAATGGCCATAACTTTTGCAGAGGTAACGTTTTAACTGCGTTTTGTAGTAAAGTATACCTATTAGTGCTTCTTGAAGATATATCTTTCAAATATGCTTCATATTTGGGATTTTTATCACACATCTAATGTGACCCATGTGTTTGCTTACAAAATCTACATATGATAATTGTACCTATCTTTGCTTTTGGATATTCTTAGTTATTCGGTCTGTTATGGTGCCTGATATAGTGTCTGTTAGCTATACGGTTGTTGTCTTGTCAGACTACTATTATTGTTATTATTACCTTTCGGTGTAGAGAATCTGGCAGACGCTCCTATCACCAGATTAGGATCAGCATATTCAGTAAAGACTTCCTAGTGGGCGTTGTAGTAAGCATCATATTTGTATTCCATCTCTTGTACCTATCGCATTTCTTTTTGATGATGAATGTAGACATCGCATCCAGCACCGCTGAGATCAGCTTGTCCCTCAACATGAGGTCTCTCAGCTTGTGGAAGTTTTCCTGGACATTTGCAAATTTTAGCTATTTATAAAATAGAGACTGAGCTTATACGAAAAGGTTGAGGAAGATCTGGTTAGCCTTCGGTATTAGAGTTAGAGTCCTATATGTTGTTCGTAATCCAGCCTGATCTAAACAAAGGTGGTTAAGAACTCTCTGTTTCACGTACTCATAATCGGTACGGAGATTTTGGGGGAAAACTTCCACCACCTTTGAAGGCTCACGTGCGAGATGTTTGTGAAAAAGTATAACCCATCCATCAATGGGAATCTTTTATTGTTTTGTCAAAACTTCAATGTTTGTGATCCATGCTGATATAGAATACCCAGCTGTATAATTTCCAACGATTCCCTGTTACTGTTTGATGGGATAGAAAGTTTTCGAAGCCAGTTTCGCTTGAGCGATTTCAGAAACTTTCTCTTTCTCTAAATACTTTACTTTTAAGTTCCCTTCAATTTCTTTATCTTTCATAACACGCTCAGCTGAAAGTTTCACTCTACTGAAAGCCAATTTATGTTCCTCTAATGCAAACTCTCTCTCTCTCTCTCTCTCTCTCTCTCTCTCTCTCTCTCTATCTCTCTCTCTCTCTCTCTCTCTCTCTCTCTCTCTCTCTCGCCTCTTTCTGTAGTGCTAATTCTCTCTCTTTAGTATCTTTCTCAGCAAGTAATACTTTTTTTCTCTGGTGCTAATTTTGCTCCACTTAGCTCTCTTAATCCATTAACTTCTCTTTCTCTGATTCTAACCTTTCATTTTCCTCTTTTCTAGCTGCAGCTCTTTTTCCCCGTTGTTGTGTCTGAAAACATGAGTTCAGCCATAGCCCATGTTAATAGTGC
>JACEFZ010026395.1:335000-340952 GCA_014155875.1 Cepaea nemoralis
TGTTATTGATATTGCCGTGGCATGGAGGCATATATATCAGCAGCAGAGTTGAACGCCTACGCCAGCCGGCACGGCACTTGATGATGATGATGATTGCCGTGTGACGATTCTGTGTAGTCACGTCATTTTCTTCCCTTTCCCTAGCGTTTTGGTTCGGGGATTCTTTCATCATCATCATCATCATATATTTACGTACGTATTTTGGGAATGGGAGGAGGGAGGAGGAGGAAGAAGAAAAAAAATACGACAGTTGGCAGCGCTGGAATGAAAGGAAGGCGTGTAGAAAATTTCATCTCAATCGGATGGGCCGTTCGCGAACGTATAAAGGACATACAGACATACAGACATAATCCACACACATCCTAATTTATAATAAGATATATATATATATATATATAATATATATATATATATATATATACATACATACAAAATTTGATATACTGTCTCATCTAGAGATCCTATTTCAAGATTGTGCATGACTGACATGAACCAAAGTTTAGTTAAGAAAAAGGAAGGTAAAGTAAGGGAAGTAACCCAAGAATAAAAGGGAAATACACGAGTCTATATATATATATATATATATATATATATATATATATATATATATATATATATATATATATATATATATATATATATATATCCATCATGTGCCATGCCGGTAAGCGTGGGCGGTCATGTTCTGCCATCTCACTCGATCACCAGAGTCGTGGATCAGCTCCGTGTTTCTGTCTCGACCATGCCACAAGGCCAAGCCATCCAGGTACTTGCTTCTAGGTCTTCCCCTTGGTCTGTTCCCCTCGATCTTACCAGTTGTCACCAAATTCTCCAATCCATTTCTTCTCATAACATGCCCAAAAATTTTGACTGTCTACGTCTAATTTCTCTAATCAATTTACGATCTTCATTTGTTTCTTGAAGGACTTGTTCATTGGTCTTTCTGGCTGTCCATGGTATTCTTTGCATTTTCCTCAGAAACCACATCTCTACAGCCATCAGATGTTTTTCAGCCTGACTGCTCATTGTCCACGCTTCACATCCATATAAAAGTACAGGTTCAATGTAGCATCTCAACACTCTTTTTCTCGTTTCAATTGACATCTTTTTATTGGTCAATATGTTTTTCATCTTGCTAAAGGCTACTTTTGCCATGGCGATTCTTGTTCTAATCTCTTCAAGGCATCTCCCATCAGATGTTATTACTGTTCCGAGATAATTGTACCTGCTCACTTGTTGAAGAATATTCCCATTTACTTGTATATTACATTGTGGTATTTCGTCCTTCCTAGTGACGACCATAATCTGTGTCTTTTTACAATTTAATTCTAACCCTAGTTGTTCACTGTGTGTAACAATCGCATCTACTAAATTTTGCAGGTCCTGTTCATTGTCTGCAATCAAGACTGTATCATCTGCATATCTAATGTTATTGATGCATCGTCCCCCAATGTTGATTCCTTCCATATCTTCAATATTTCTGAAAATACTTTCACTGTACAGGGAAAACAGATCTGGAGACATTACACATCCCTGTCTCACACCCCTTTTAATAGGCTGATATTGGCTTACTTCATTATCAACTCTTATGGCAGCTTGTTGTTTCCAATATATGTTTTTTACAAGTCTAAGATCTTTTCCATCAATTTGTAGATCTTCAAGCATCCTTATCATGTTGACATGTCTCACTTTATCAAAAGCCTTTGTGTAGTCAATAAAGCAAAGGTGTAGATCTTTGTTTACTTCTATAGAACGTTCGATTATGTTTCTCAGTATATACACAGCATTTACTGTACCCTTGCCTTCCACAAACCCACATTGTTCTTCTCCTATTTCAGGTTGTATTTTCCTCCTAACTCTTTGCATGATAATTCTTAGCAAAATCTTCGTGATGTGACTCATTATACTAATTGTTCGATGTTGATCACATTCCAAGGCTCCTGATTTCTTTGGGATTGCAATAAATACAGAATTACATAACTCCTGAGGTATATTTCCAGTATCATATATTGTATTAAGCAGACTGGTAACTTTATCTACTCCATATTCTTCTAAAGCATTAATCATTCTGTTGTGACACTGTCTGAACCGGGGGTCTTGCCAGATTCATATGGTAAGAACATTCTGAACCTCCATCTTTAAAATTGCTGGTCCTTTCTATTATTATTTTGGACATATACTGTTCGTCTCTGTTATCGTATACAAGTTTTTCACGTAATCTGACCATTCATGTAAGATCTGATCTTTTTATTATGACTCTTCCATCTTTTGTCTTTATGGCAGCTGCTGATGTACGTGTTCTTTGGTTAGTAAGCTCCTGAATTCTTTTGGCATAGTTTCGCATTGTTACTGTTGTTTGTTTTTTTCAATTTCTCTGCAATTTTCTCAATCCATGTTTCTTTTGTCACATCCTTACATAACGGTTCTCACTTTGCTGTGAATTCTTCATATTTGGCAGGATTCATTTTTGTTTGTCTTCTTGGTTCCATCTATGTTGTAAATTTCTTCAGTCATCCATGCTTTACGGCCCACTCTTACTTTGGAAAGTTTTTCTGCTGCGCAACTGATGAATCCTTCATCGTTTCCCATGATCATCTACATCTTGATAACAGGATCTCTAGATCAGACAATATATCAAATTTGTCTTTACTCTATGTTAAAATTATCTCTGTATCTCTTGTCAGTTTTCAATTTGCACAAGTCATATTTAGGGTTTCTCCTGCTGTATACTTGACTCTCTTAACTTTTACCCTCAATGTGCTGTAATTAATCTGTGATCCACTGTAACAGTCTGCAATTTGGAACTGTTTTTTTTACGACTGTTAACGCATTTCGAAACCTTTTGCTAATCAGGATGTAATCTATCTGGTTTTAATCCTGATGTCTGGACTCCTCCATGTCCATCAATCTTCTAGGATGCTGTTTTAAACCAGGTGTTTCCCTACAACCATTTCTTGTCTTTTGCCCATTCTACACGTCTGTATCCTCTTTCATTTTCTCTCCAAACCATGGTTGCCTACACTGCACCATCGCCTTGCTGTCCTATTTTGTGCGTTGAAATCAACCCATTATGATATTTATTCTGATTTTTTTGCAGTTCTTCAAAGCAGACTCCACGTCATTATAAAATTCCTCTATGCTTCTTCACTGCTTTCACTTGTTGGGGCATATACTTGACATTTATTTTAAAAGGTCTTCCGTTTAATTTTACTAATAGACTCTGTCTGACACAGCCATGATATCCTTGACAGAATTTGATGTTTGCTTATCTAATATAATGCCTACACCTCTTTGCTGTTATTCTCCCCCAGAGTAAATAATCTTACAATCCTCTCCTGTCCTTATCCCTGCTCCTTTCATCTCGTTTCCGATACTCCTAATAGTTAATCTTCTCTCTCCCATTTCTTTTTTGATGTTTCTAATTTTCCATCTGCATTTGTTCTAACGTTCCAAGTCCTACTTTCAATGATATTAATCTGTTGCACCTAGTAGCCTGTTGACGGTCTGGAGTCACCTGGTGCGCATGACTATCCATACCGGGCGAGGCTGCTCCTATGGAGCACCCATTTACGCCGTTCCCGATATCGATGATTTCACACAACATGATTTTCTTGCATCTGTAAAGAAGGTAGTTTGTCCATTGCTTTCCTTCCTAGCAGTGACCATACTGGTCAGTGACCGTAGCCATTGTCTCCTCAAAATAGATATCCTCTGCCTACCGTCGTGAAGTGGAGACCATAACCTACAACTATCTGTTGGCTGCTCTCCATCTTCATCCACCCACCTGCACGCATGGCTTCACGTAACCCTGATCGGGGGCTAAACGGGTACTCCACCTTGCCCAAGGGTGTCCCGTAGGCTAGCGGAGGGAAGGAGGCGCCTTACTTCTCCTTTGATAGGGATACCCCTACCCCGCTACCCCTACTATATTATATATCTCTTCTTCTCTTCTTCTTCTTCAGAGTTCACGAGCCATTAAGGTTCTTTGCCTGCAGATACAATCTGTCTCCATTCGCTCTCTGGTTGACCTTTCTTGCCAGTCGTTCATTCCAAGTGCTTTGTGGGTGATGTATATATTAGATATATAGATATATATAATTAATATATATATATATATATATATATATAATCTATATATATATATATATATATATATATATATATATATATATATATATAAGAAACAAATGATACTTTTTTCAATATAGAGAATTACGAATAGTAAGGTTGCTCAAAAGATAGAAGCATCATTGTTAATTTGGTTAAATACATAGAAGTGTCAATGGTAATTTTGTTCATATATAGAAGTATCAATTATAAGTTTGTTCAACAGTTAGAAGTATCAGTGGTAAGTTTTGTTCAATATATATAATAATAAATAATAATATTGTTCAATATAAAGAATTATCAAAAGTAAGTTTTATTTAATATAAAGTATAATCAGTAGTAAGTTTGTTCAACATTTAGCATAAGCTTATTCAACAGTTAGAATTATCAATAGTAAGTTTATTCAACATTTAAGAATATCAATAGTAAATTTGTTCAATATTATGAACAGTAAGGTTGTTCGGCATTTATAATTATCAATAGTAAGGTTTTTCAAGATTTAGAATTATCAATAGTAAGTTTGTTTACATTAGAAGTATTCTTTTCAGCTTTCTTCAACATTTAGAAGTAACAATGGTAAGTTTGTGCAACTTTTAGAATTATGGATAGTAACTCTGTTCAACATTTGGAAGTACCAATAGTTAGTTTGTTCCAACATTCAAAAGTATGAATTGTTACTGTGTGCAACATTCAGAAGTATAAATGATTTCTGTGTATAACATTCATTTCTTTCTGTTCTTCTCTTCTCTGTGTGTATGTTGCTTTATAAAACATATCCAGTAGCATTAACCTGCTATAGACCTGTGGTGAGATAGAACCATCACATTTTGGAGGACAGATTAAACAGAAGAATTTGTGTCCAGTCTGTTTCTCTATTAGCGCTTGAACCCTCGTCCGACTTCGACCATGACATTATAAGCGAAGCCCCCTATCAACTATACTAAGGCTTCTATTTTTATATCGCCCGGTATTTCGTTTGCTTGATACAATCTTTCCTACCCACAATCCATCGGATTTCAAGCGGGTACAACTCAGACTCAGTATTCCGGAGTATTCACGACCAACTGACCAATCAAACACGCGAGTGTTCATTTCTGCGTCTGGAATCTTTCTCCTGGGGAACGGGAAAGTCCTGGTTCGTTTCTGGACACCACCATTTAGTTCACGAGAACAATTGTCTTTGAGTCTCCTGGGGAGGGGGTCATCGCTGGATCTACTGAGTTCGTGATTTGTGCAACACTTTCAGCAATCCGCTCTGTGGAAAGAGATTGATCCGATGGGATAAAAGCCGGTGCGATAAAGGCAACCCTCTACCCTTTAAACCCCCTGTAAATCTTTCATCCAGGTTAATGAGGTCATCCTTATACAAGTGAATCGGTACAACTGTCTAGGAACCGTCATACCATCTGATGCGAGGTGCCTTGTACAGGTTTAGAACAAGTAAATCGGTACAACTATCTAGCAACAGTCATAACATCTGATGGAAGGTACCTTGTACAGATTAGAACAAGAATCGTTATGGCAAAGGTGGTTTGTTTTACAAGATGTGAAATATACTGACCAATAAAAAGCTGGTGATCGCAATGAGTTAAAAGAGCATTGAAATGTTATATTAAAAAACCTATACTGTTGTCTGGATGTGGAAAATGAGCAATAAGCAGGCAAGCTGAAAAACATCTATTGGCAGTCAACATTTGATTTGTAAGGAAAATGCTAAGAATACAATGGATATACGGAAAAACCAACCAGTAAGTCTAACAAGAATCAAATGAAAACTGTAAATTGATTCCCGTAATTAGACGTGGAAAAGAAAGGGGAAATAGACAAATAGCTAGACGGCTCTCG
>JACEFZ010026396.1:0-73345 GCA_014155875.1 Cepaea nemoralis
TTTTTTGTCTTTTTATATAAAAAAAATTTAAATAAAATTATTTTTTAAAAACCCTTACTTGAGTCGTTTGTTTTTTATTTTTAATGTTTTGTCGTTTTTTTATGTCGTACCTATAATTACTTGACCACGCCACCTCTGATGAGGCAGCTAGACCAGAACCACCTCTGATGAGTCACTAGACCACGCCACCTATGATGAGTCACTAGACCACGCCTACATTTTTGGGAAAAAAAAAGAGTTATCGCCCTTTGTGGTGGAATATCGATTTCCACCACCACCACAAAAGGACTGGATAACCACGTTACTACACTACTCTTCAGTTCTATTAACAACTGCATGAGCTCTAGAAGCCTGCACCTCACAAAAGTGGAGTACGCAAATATACCTCCATTGAATTGAAAGCTGCGTGCCAGACCTTACTCAGCATCATGGGAATATAATAGACATCAGTGCGTATCTTTGGGTCTGTGTACATATCCAGAATTGTATCATCAGCACCGACGGTAGATTTCATCGCTCCTGGAGTTACCATCTACAACTATTGGGGCACGACAACACGCTGAGATGTAATCTGATATGTGTGCTATAAGCTGCTGTAAGGCTACATATCTACCTCCAACGACATACATGGAACACATCATGATCGTTCCTCATAAATAATATTTGTATTATTATTTGTTAGCAATTAACTTCCTAAAGAAATGATTCAATGAATCACCCCCCCCCCCCCCCCCCAAAAAAAAAAAAAAAAAAAAAAACCATAAGTAGAATTAATAGAAAGTATGGTGAATTATATAATAAATATTATATTTTAATTGCAGTTTTCTTAGTTTCTCAATTTCTTAAAGAATCACACCACATTCATGACACCCCCCCCCCCCCCCCGCATATCCTTTACAGGACATTGCTGTCAACACCAGCATTCTTTAGCTGCTGTTGTTATCTTGGCAAGTTTTACGTTCAGTAGTTTGCCATTGCTTTCTGAACGACCGGCTCACATACCCTCCGTAAGTACCAAACGTGACAAGATCCGCTGCCGAATCTCGCGCAGATGTGTTTCGTACTAGAGTATACGGGATTACGAACAACATCCTTAACCCCTACGTCTGGGAGACCAGCCACATTCATGATCAATCAATCATGTGCCATTTCACTCGATTACCAGTGTCGTGGATCAGCTCAGTGTTCCTGTCTCGTCCATGCCATGTGGCCAAGCCATCCAGGTATTTTCCTCTCGGTCTTCCTCTTGGTCTGTTCCCTTCGATCTTGCCAGTTGTCACCAAGTTCTCTAATCCATTTCTTCTCATAACATGTCCAAAAAATCTTTGACTGTCTACGTCTAATTTCTCTAATCAGTTTACGATGTTCATTTGTCTCCTGTAGTACTTGGTCATTGGTTTTTCTGTCTGTCCATGGTATTCTTTGCATTTTCCTCAGAAACCACATTTCTACAGCCATCAGATGTTGTTCAGCTTGACTGCTCATTGTCCAAGTTTCACATCCATACAAAAGAACAGGCTCTATGTATCCCTCAACACTCTTTTTCTCGTTTCAATTGACATCTTTTTATTGGTCAGAATGTTTTTCATCTTGCTAAAGCTACTTCGCCATTGCGATTCTTGTTCTAATCTCTTCAAGGCATCTCCCATCAGATGTTATGACTGTTCCGAGATAATTGTACCGATTCACTTGTTGAAGAATATTCCCATTTACTTGTATATTACATTGTGGTACTTCGTTCTTCCTAGTGACGACCATAATCTGTGTCTTCTTACAATTTAATTCCAACCCTAGTTGCTCACTGTGGACAACAACCGCATCTACTAATTGTTGCAGATCATGTGCATTATCTGCAATCAATACTGTATCATCTGCATATCTAATATTATTGATGTTTCGTCCTCCAATGCTGATTCCATTTATGTCTTCTACATTTCTGAAAATATTTTCACTGTATAGGGAAAAAAGATCTGGAGACATTACACATCCCTTCCTAACACCTCTCTTAATATGTTGATATTGTCCCACTTCATTATCAATCCTAAAGGCAGCTTGTTGTTTCCAATATATGTTTTTTATAAGTCTAATGTCTTTCCCATCAATTTGTAGATCTGCAAGCATATCCACAATGTTGACATGTCTAACTCTATCAAAAGCCTTTGTAAAGTCAATAAAGCACAGATGTATATCCTTGTTTATTTCTATAGCACATTCAATAACTGTTCGCAGCATATACACAGGATTTACTGTACCCTTGCCTTCTACAAATCCACATTGTTCTTCCCCTATTTCAGGTTGTATCTTCTTCCTCACACTTTGCATGATAATTCTTAGCAAAATCTTTGTGACGTGACTCATTATACTAATCTTATATATAAATTGCGATCTCCGTCTGTCTGTCTGTCTGTCTGTCTGTCTGTATGTCCGTATGTCCTTTGTGCGCTCGCGAACGGCCGATCCGATTGAGATGAAATTTTCTACACGTCTTCCTTTCATTCAGTGCAGCCCACTGTCATATTATTTTAGTGTGAAATCGGCTGCTTACCCAATATTATTTCATTTTTCACTTTTCATTATAGTTTAATATATCTCAGGGGACTTAACTCTGTAAAAGTTATTTCAAGGGGCATAACTTTTCTGTATAACTTATAGTCATATTGTGGCATCGTTTTCAAAGATTTATAAACTTTTGTCCATAGTTATGTACCGGCATATGAGTTATAATAAATAATGATACAATCTGTAAGGCATTTTCAAAGTTTTCATAAAAATAATGCACAATGCATAACATTGTAACTCATCTTTTTATGCTTAAGAAGTTACTGTAGTCATGCAGGTGATTAGAAAGAGTTTTCATTAAAAATAATGGATGGTGTGTGGAAGGACATTCTTTTAAGTTACTTTTTTTGTTGTATGAATTTAATGAGACGCTACCCTCCAGGAGCTGGGCAAAGCCACGCCGGGTCAGATAGATAGACAGACTCACCTTTTCGCTGCAGTTGTCTACAGGCATATGCGTTAAAATCCTCCTCCTCCTCCTCCTACCCTCTTCCTCTCCTCCTCCTCCCTCTCCCTCCTCCTCCTCCCTCGTTCTCCTCCTCCTCCTTCCTCCCTCTTCCTCCTACCTCCTCGCCCTCCTCCTAATCACTCCCCTTCCTTCCTCCTCCCTTCTCCTCCTCTCTCCTCCCAATCCCTCCTCCTCCCTCCTTCTAATTCTATGTCCTCCCCTTATCCCTCCTCCCCCTTCTCCTCCCTCCCCCTCCTACCTCCTCCCCCTCCTCCTCCTCTCCTCCTCCCTTCTCCTCCTCCCATCCTCATCCTCTCTCCTCTTCCCTCCTCCTACCTCTACCTCCTCCCTCCTCCTCCCTCCACATCCCTCCTCCTCCTCCTACCTCCTCCTCCCTCCTTCTCCGTCCTCCTTCTCCCTCTTCCTCCTCCCTCCTCCTAATCACTCCTCTTCCTTCCTCCTCCATTCTCCTCCTTCCCTCCTCCTCCTCCCTCCTCCTCCTACGTCCTCCCCTCATCCCTCCTCCTCCTCCTACCTCCTCCTCTCTCCACCTCCCTCCTCCTCATCCCTCTTCCTCCTCCTCCCTCCTCATCCTTCCCCTCCTTCTCCTCCCTCATCCTTCTCCCTCTTCCTCCTCCCTCCTCCTCCCTCCGCCTCCTCCCTCCGCCTCCTCTCCTCCTCCTCCCTCCTCCTCCATCTCCCTCCTCCTCCTCCCCTGCGTTCTTCTCCTCCCTCCTTCTCCTTCCCCCTTCCTCCTCCTCCTACCCTCCTCCTCCTCCTCGCTCCTCCTGCCTCCTCCTTCCTCCTCCCTCCTCCTCCCTTCTCCTACCTCCTCTCTCCTTCCTCCTAATCACTCCTCCTCCCTCCTATTCCTCCCTACTCCTCCTCCTCCTTCCTCCTCCCTCCTCCTCCTCTCTCCGCCTATCTCTTCCTCCCTCCTAACTCCTCCCTCCTCCACCTCCCTCTTCCTCCTCCCAGCTCCTACTCCTCCTTTTCCTTCTTCTGCTGATGCTGCTGCCGCTGCTCCATTTACCCAAGTTAATTGTTGGGGAAGATGTAAAGACCTTTCAAGTGCTCTTTCTAATGCTTTTTGTAAGTTGGTCTTCGTTTATCTAAGGTTGTTCTAACTGCAACCAATAAATGATTAGACAGACAGGCAGACAGACAGACAGACAGACAGAGAGGGAGGGACGGACAGACAGACAGACAGACAGACAGACAAACAGACAGACAGACAGACAGACAAACAGACAGACAGACAGAGAGAGTCGGGAACGGGAACTTATATGACTACTTATATGAATTAAATGAGATGCTCGCCATCAGGGGCTGGGCGAAGCCGGGCCGGATCAGACAGACAGACAGACAGACATATAGACAGACAGACAGACAGACAGTCGGTAACGGGAACGGAGAACTTATATGACTACTTATATGAATTAAATGAGATGCTCCCCACCAGGGACTGGGCGAAGCCGGGCCGGGTCAGCTAGTTGTTCTATGTTGATCACATTCCAAGGTTCCTGATTTCTTTGGGATTGCAATAAATACAGAGTTACATAATTCAGGAGGTATATCTCCAGTATCATATAATGTGTTCAGCAGTCTGGTGACTAAATTCTTCTAAAGCTTTAATCATTTCTGTTGTGATGTTATCTGCACCGGGGGCCTTGCCAGCTTTCATATGGTTAAGAACATTTCGAACCTCCATCTCCAAAATTGGCGGTCCTTCATTATTAAATCTAATATCATACTGTTCGTCTCTGTTATCATCATAAAGGTGTTTCACATAATCTGTCCATCCATACATGAGAATCTGATCTTTTTCTATTATGATTTTGCCATCTTTAGTTTTTAGAAACCCTGTTGATGTACTTGTTCTTTTATTAGTAAGTTCCTGAATTCTTTTGTGCACTAATTTGGTATTTTGACTGTTGTGTTGGTTTTAAATTTCTAAGCACTTTTCCTCAAGCCATGCTTCTTTTGCCTCCTTACATAATTTTCTGACTTGCCTGTGAATTTCTTCATATTTGACAGAATTATTTTTGTTGAGTCTTCTTGTTTCCATGAGGTGTAAAATTTCTTCAGTCATCCATTTCTTACGACCCACCTTCTTTAATTTTGGAATAGTTGTTTATGCAGCCAAACTGATTGAATTCTTTAACATTTCCCATTGATCATTCACATCCTGGAATAATATCTCTAGATCAGACAATATATCAAATCTGTTCTGTACTTCTATGTTGAATTTGTTTTGTATTTCCTTGTCATTACTCAATGTACACAAATCATATTTAGTGTTTCCTGTTATACACTTGACTTTCTTAACACGTAAATAAGCAATAAGTAGGAGACATAAACAACTAATATTGTTACAAGGGAGATAACTTGACGTTAAAAAAAAATAAATCATATACTAGCGATAATATTTACACTTAGCATCAAACTTCTTTTATGTACACTTAGAAATAAAGAAATCAGTCCAAAAGTAAAATTTATTAATGCCAAATACAAGCCATTTAGATTTATTAAAGAAACTGTTTCTAACTTTTCCATACTTACATTTTATAATATAATTTTTAGTCGTTTTCTCATTTTTTAAATGTTATTTGTATACTTTCAATGTAACTTATCATGTACACGTTCAGTGTTTCCCCTTATATGGGGGGATAACATTTTTTTACTGGCCTCCTAAGGCCACAAACAGGAAACAAAAGTGATTCAGCAATATTGTTGACACATAAGTGCGAATGAGAATGCCTGAAGTGTGAAAGGTTTCCTATTAAATGGTTTCTTATGCATGGGAGCGAATGATTACTTAACCACCATCGTCAACAGGTAATATGTATGTAGTTACACCATTCTTCTTCTTCTTCTTCTTCTTCTTCTTCTTCTTCTTCTTCTTCTTCTTCTTCTTCTTCTTCTTCTTCTTCTTCTTCTTCTTCTTCTTCTTCTTCTTCTTCTTCTTCTTCAGCGTTCCGAGCCATTGAGGTTCTTTGCTGCAGATACAGTCCGTCTCCATTCGTCTCTCTGGTGGACCTTCTCTTGCCAGTCGTTGATTCCAAGTGCGTGTAGGTCTGTATATGTTACACCATGCCAAGGATATAATTTTGTCACACGTGTATGAATGTATATGCTGTATTTGCTAATGTAAAACGACTCTGTTTTGTACATAATAAACTTTTTACACAAAAAAAAAAAAAAAAAAAAAAAAAAAAAAAAAAAAACACACATTTTATTTTTTTACTGGCCTCCTAGGGCCACACACAATTTAAAGAAAATTAATAACGCCCATCCTAAACTTTGATAACAATAAGAAAGAAATGAGAAGACTGAATATTAACATGTTAGTTGTATGTGAGACCAGACGGCATTATAACTTCCGAGGAATGTAGCATAAACCATTCTCCGAACCAATAATCTTCTGGCGCAATAGGAGAAATGCTGAAAGCATGGGAAACTGTTGCATCGTACATTGAGAACAGTGGCTATGAGAGCTACTAATTTATTTAATGATAATGGCATGCTGTGTCGGATTGCCACCAAATTCTGAAGCGTCGGCAAACACAAATTTCTCTAGACAGTTTTCTAGTAAAAAAAAAATTAGGTATGTATTATAAATTGCAAATTAATTATTTCAATTTTGTTTTGTTTTCTACAAATCGAATTCTCATTCCAGGTTCGTTCATTCCACGATAGAAGATAGAGGAAGATGAATCACGCTCCATGGGAACAACTGTTTCGCTTAACGAGTGTTTCGCATTACGAGTAAGATTCTAGAACGAATTATGCTCGTTAAGCGAGGTTCTACGGTAAAATTGATTGTTCAGGCCTATTCAACTGTCTATCTACCGATGTGTAGGCCTTTATGGTGTTTCCTTTCAGTCTTTCAGCTTCTTCTTTCGGATATACTATTGCGCTATTGCTTGTGCATTTCAGCATGCTCGAATGGATAAGAACGCGTGTTCTTAAACATCCGTCGTGCTGATGCCGAGGTTAGCGGTTCATCCCTTGCACGGGACAGCTGGAATAAAATGCTGACCTGTCGTCCGTGACTTCGGGACGTAAATTACAAGTCGGAATGGGCTCGTTTGATGGCGAGGGACACTGTTAATAAGGAAAGCTAATCCACACGCAAAATTCAGTCCATCACTATTATAAATAGTGTGTATGGACCAGTGGCGTCACTGGGGTTGGTGTCACCCAGTGCGGTAAACTCTTGGTGTCACCCCTCTAGACTTTCACCATGGTCTTCTTCCGAGTGTTCCTGTACCATATATAATCGCATATAGTAATGTTTGTAAAATAAGTCAAACAGTTAATAAGGACATAAGAAAGAAAACAAATTGAACAATATAACTTCAATACTTCAGGTAAAACATAAATAAAGAACTTCGACAAACTCGGACAAAGTTAAATTTTTGTTATTTTGCTGTCTGCTTGGTCAAATTTGCAATTTTTTTATTTTGGTGTCACCCCTTGATGGTGTCACCCGGTGCGGCCCGCACCCCCCGCACCCCCCTAGTGACGCCCCTGGTATGGACTACGCTTCAGTTAAAAGCCAGCGAGCGCAAAAAATACATTTCCGTGGCTTGATAAATTGATGTAAGACCACGTTATGTGGGACAACACAAAAGAAGATGAACATCTGTACGGAGCCGCATACCGGCAAGAGACTCAGCTTGCATGATGGCATCTGTGCATACGGGAAGCAGCATGTACAGCGCTGGTATAATCAATACAGAACATACTTTTTTTATGTTTGCATATAAATTGCAGGACGTTGCAGTCAACACCAGCATTTTTCAGCTGCTGTTGATGTCCAAGATTTCATGGCGATACACATTTCAGAAATAGTGAACGTCGTTAATGGCTGTCTTAGGACATCCTCGTCCGGTAGGGACAGTCATGAGCCACAGGTGACACCAGACCGTCATCCAGCTACTGATGGCAAAACTAAAACTATAACTAAACTAAATAAATTTAGAGTAGGAACGTGGAATGTTAGGACATTAAATGAGCTAGGAAAGTTGACCAATGTTCTAAGAGAGATGGATAGCATGAAAATGAATATACTAGGCGTTAGTGAGATGAGATGGAAGGGATCGGGCACAATTATAGCTGATAATCACACAATAATTTATTCTGGAGGGGATACACATGAAAAAGGTGTAGGAATAATATTAGATGAAAAAACAGCCAAATCTATGAATGGATACTGGTGCATTTCAGATAGAGTTATAATGGTAAAAATCAAAGGCAAACCAATATATATATAGAACCAGTTTTGCTGTATGGCAGCGAATCTTGGAATGTAAATGAACACATTAGGAAGAACTTAGAAGCAACAGAAATGTGGTTTTTAAGACGAATGTTGCGAATTCCTTGGACTGCCAGAGTAACTAACAACGATTGCATGAAAGAGGCTAATGGAACTAGAACACAATATACAACAATAAGAAAGAGACAAACACCTTTCTTTGGTCATGTGATGAGAAGAGAGGCATTGGAGAACATCGTGACAACTGGAAAGATCGAGGGGAAGAGAGGCAGAGGCAGACCAAGAGAAATGATGCTGGGCGGACTGAAACGGTGGCATGGAAGAATATCATTAGCAGAGTAGATCCAGAACACCAAAGACCGAGATCTGTGGAGAGCCATGAACGCCTACGCCAGCCGGCACGGCACTTGATGATGATGATGGTGATGTATCAGGCAAATTTTACGTTCAGTAGTTTGCCATTGATTTCTAAACGACCGGCTCCCATACCAACACGTTATTACACAACGCGACACAGTCTGCTGCACAAATCGGTAGGCTGCGTTTCGAACGCCTGGTAAGCGGCTCACGAACCGCGTTCGCAAGCCTTTGGCCACGGACAGACTAGGTTGGTGGATATTGACGAGACTCCAACGCTATACCGACTACATGAACTGGTGGTGAAGCCTGCTCAGATACATCAATGCTGCCTTCAACGAAAAGGGAGGAGAAACCATAACCAACTCTTTATGGAAGGAGTCAGCAGAAATTCTTTGAGATAGCTGCTGCATAAGAAGACTGAGGACGCATGGAGATGTCCAGTGTGAAGTAGCGTCTTTGGACGTAGTATAACAATAACATAGCATAACATAATAACATAACATAACATAACATAACATAACATAACATAGCATAGCATAACTGTGTTGCTGTTTGTTCATCAAGAATGATGATGATCATTCATTTCATCCAGTGGGGTTGAAAGTATGGAGCCGTGAGTTCTAAGGTGGCTGATAAGGCTATTTTGGCTTGAAATGTTCTTTGACAATGTGGACAAAGAATGCTTGACGTTCCAGGAGGGTTATCTCCTGCAGTGGTTTTTCTGTCCAGCCTTTTCTTCACACTCTTGCAGTCCTGGTTGCTTCACAAGTGACTGCACCCTTATATAATGATGTACGCCACGAATTACGGTCTTTAGCAGCAGTCTCCCAGGTGTCAAGATGAATTCAAAAAGCTTTCAGTGAGATTTTCAGTGTCTTTAAAGCGTTTCCTCTGGCCGCCTTGGCAGCGTTTACGACAACGCAGCTCGCCGTAAAAATATTGTTTAGGGAGCCTGTGATCTGGCATACGAGTTAAGTGACCAGCCTAGTGAATCTGATTTTTCATTAGTATGGACGCGCTTTCTAGAACTCCAGTGTCTGGGATCTTGTCTTGCCATTTAATCTTCAATAGCTTCCTAAGGCAGACTGCGGAAGTGGTTTAGTTTCCTAACGTGTCGCTGATAAACAGTCCATGATTCACAAGCACATAGCAGTGTGGATAATACAACTGCTTTATAGACTTTCAGCTTTGTTTGCAGGCTTATTACATTTCTGTATCATGCATTCTTGTACAGTCTGCCAAAGGTCGCGCTGGCCATGGAGATTCTTGCATTCACTTCGTCATCAATTGTGGCAGCTTGTGACACACTGCTGCCAAGATAGGTGAATTGGCCCACAACACTTAACCTATGACCGTTCACCTTGATATTCGGCACGGCGTGATTATTCCCTGGAGCTGGCAGGTACATAACTACAGTGCTTGCTTGTGTTCGCTGGCTGTGAACTCCAGCGTGAAGTCCTGTATGCCGGATGAAAACACCCTGTTGTCCAACATCAGTGATGTCATACAGGACCTGAGGTTTGCGTGAGTATCCGTTGTCCCATGTCTGGCTTACTGGTGTGCAGACTGGTGGTTCCTCGCCGTGAAGGCAGACACTCTCCGACTTCGGAGGAATCAACGGTCCTACTGACTTTAGCCAGGACCCCAAAGGGACCTGTTGCCCAGGACGCTCGGCGAGGACGCGTCAATAGGTCTTGGCCAGTATAGAACCCAGCGCTGGTGCCTTGGAAACACCTCTGCGTTCCATAACTACAGTTACAGTCTTCTCCAAAGTGATATTGAGCCCAAAGTTGGCACAGGCATATGAGAAAGCTGAAACATTGTATTGCATGTCTGCCTCTGAGTTGGCACATAGAGCGCAATCATCAGCAAACAGCAGCTCTCTGACGGTGTCGCAGTTAGTTTTGGTTTTGGCTTTCAGCCTTCTGAGATTGAACAACTTTCCATCCATGCGGTAGTTGATATCTATCTATTCCAATGTCATTGTTTTCGAAGGCATTCGTCAGCATAGTTGAAAACATGAGGCCGAACAGTGTTGGTGCCAGGACACATCCTTGCTTCACTCCATTTTCCTGCACTCTTGCCTGCATACCATCATGAAATAGCCGCACTATTTGGACAGTGGACAGCCAACTTTTGTGAACGAACATTTACAGCGCGAATTGGCCTCAACAGTCACATTCGCTACCGCCATGGGTAAAAGTTATTATGCCTTTTTGAAGCACAAACTATCGTCTGTCAAGACGGCAAGGTGCCAATGAATGTGGACAGCCATATTTCGCCATAATCTTCCACAGTCCTTCTCTGCTGACTGTATCAAACGCCTTGGTAAGGTCAATCAGCAATTATTGTTGTGGCTTCTGTGTCTATCAGAAAGCAATGGCAAACCCCTGAACGTAAACTTGCCAAGAGATCACAAACAGCCAAAATAGGTTGGGGTTGACTGAAACGTCCTGTAAAGGATATGCAACTAACTATACCTATTCTGTGGCTAAGGGCTTGCGAACGCGGTTTGTGAGTCCGTATTCTCGGGTCAGAAACACACTGGTTTTTTCGAAAAAGGTATAGGAGCCGGTCGTTCAGAAAGCAATGGCAAACTACTGAACGTAAATTCTGGCCAGGAATCATGAACAGCGAAAATGCTGGGGTTGACTGCTACGTCCTGTGAAGGACATGCAACTTAATTTTAATTATGCCTATTCTGTGTCTAAAATAATCTTGACATCTTTTTGATTATCTTCACCGGAAAACAGCTGCTTGTTGACAACAATGGCGCTCTCTTCATATTGCCAATCCCAGTGACTTGACATTCTCTTGTTGTTTGCATTCGTTGTAGGAGAATCACTTAATCAATCACAGTTAAACGATGTGTCGATAAACTAAGCATATCCAGCAGATGAGATATATTTGTTGTTTCAATTAGTGACTTCGAGATACTTAAAGTTAGAACTTCTAACATCCAATCCATCGCCAGACCTGCAAGAAGTTGAAAGAACCGTCTCAGGACACGCAGAACACAGCAAATTAAAAGAGGTGTAGCCAAACAAGAACACTACGCAGGAAGCCAAAGAAAATTAATAAACCAACACAGAACTGGCGTCGTTAGCCGTTATGCGCTGCGGGATATGCTGAAGGAGGGATCCGAGCACCTATGGACTGACTTGTTCCATGTGCAATGAGGATGATCATCATGCTGATCTGTCGACTAACTAACTAACTATGCTAATTTAATAAATTATTTGCTGGCAAGAAAGAAAATCTTGGTTTTAATTTTATATCCTCATTTCATTTGGTTGGTTAGCTAGGTTTGGTAAGTATTTTTCTTCTTCTTCTTCTTCTTCTTCTTCTTCTTCTTCTTCTTCTTCTTCTTCTTCTTCTTCCTCCTCTTCTTCTTCTTCCTCCTCCTCCTCCTCCTCCTCCTCCTTCCTCTTCTTCTCTGTCTTCATCATATACTTCTTATTCTCCTCCTCACTCATTTCTTCTCTTTCTTCATCTCCTTGTCTTCTTCTTCTTTTCTTCACGTAGGGCATACACCAGCAACCATCTAATTCCAGGCTATTTTATTATCTATTGTATGCTTAACCTTCTGGGTACTAATTTAAGTAATTTACTAATGTCTTTTCTACAATGCCAGGTCCATGGCCAAGGAGTTACTGACACAGTTCGTAAGCCCACATACCACGTTGGAAACAGCTGTGGGCGATTTGGCAGCAGACCATCTTGTTTTGGTTTTTTATGAATATTGTATCGGTGCCAGTTGTTCAGAAAGCAATGGCAAACCGCTGAACGTAAACTTGCCAGGAGATCACAAACAGTATGCTGGGGTTGACTGAGATGTCCTGTAAAGGATTTGCAACTAACTTTTAACTTCTTCACACACAATACCTATCACTGTTTCTAAGTAAATTAGTAATTCTCTATACTAAATGATACTGCATCAATCCACAAAGAAGATACAATCTACTATCCTTACCAGATAGTGCCAGCAGCATGTGCTTATCTCATTCATCTCCACACAGAGCGTTATTTGCAGACACGGTTGAGGTTATTGTTTCAGCCTAATACTCTGAAGGTACTGGATTCGATCTCAGCATAGGCTGTACAGGATATAGCAAGCTAAAATACCGCTTGTTAATTCAAACAGAGATAGGAGAGACTGATGCATGTAACTGTGGAATTGGTAAAATGACTACTGAATATTTGCTGTAAGAGTGTCCAACATAAGCAGAATGGAGCAGATAGACTGTCATGGTTGAGAGAGAATGCAACAGCAAAGGGTGGTCAGAGGATCTGGTTGATAGTCGTCATTCAGAGATAAAACAAGACGGACATTTAATCAGATTACAACAAACCAGATGTTTAAGAACGAGCTCTCTTATCCATTCAGCCTTGCTGACATCCACTGTTGAGTTAAGAACTGACATCACTGCACTCAGGACATTTTGATACATGCTCTCCGTCCCCTTGTTCAACAGCCAGCAAAGAGTCACACTACTAATCGTTCCCACTGCTATCTGATGAAAAGTTCTCCTGGTCTTCCCTCTCAGTTTTGAGATTCTTCCAGAACCTTTGCCGATTCCCTGCAATCTCATTCTTTCTACATATGGGTTCTCACATCTGTTCACCGCCTTCTCCACCTGATCCCATTGTCTTGCCCATACCTAGATATATATGAGCTTTGAAAACTTGCCCATATATAGATTTTAAAGGGTGAAAAGCAATATGATCAAATTCTTTGCACAATGTTTTATCCCACACTGCTCTGTCTCTGCAAGGTGGCCTGCCAAAATATTCACACACAGCATAAACTCCGTAGCTCAAGTGATGACCCCCAGAAGTCTCTATTAAAATTGCACCCATGAACTGAATGACTTAACCCAGAATCGAACCAACAACCTTTGTGGCATGAGGATGGCAGCTTTGCCTCCTCACTAAGGAAACTCTTTCCATATATTTATAGAGCCAGTTGCCTTGGATGGAATCTGTCTAGAAGAAGCTACCTTGGATGGAGTCTGTCTAGAGGAAGCTACCTTGGATGGAGTCTGTCTAGAGGAAGCAAACCTCACACAGATACATGCTGAACTTGAAGAGACTGATTACTGAGGTATATAACCAAGGTGTGATGCAACTCCCATCAAAAGAGGAACAAATAAAAAGAAATACATCCAGAAGACTATTTTTGTGTTCATTTTTACTGCAACTGTCAACATGCATTTGTTTGTTTCTCCACAGAAGTCAGATAAGGACCAGCATGGCTTCAGAAGATGACATTGACATGGAAAGCCTGGATGAGTTTATGAAGACGTTTGTCCAGGGTATGGATAGTGGCCGCATGGATATCATCGACTCGTTGATACACATGAAATTGAATGATCCAAGGTAATTGTTAACTATAGTCTGTCCGGAAATTAATGCCGTCATTCACGATCAATTATTTTGAAAACTGTCTGTTGCATCGTTATGAAATTTTTCCAGCCATCTTATATTTACCCCCACCCAAGGAATATGTCTTTGAAAGGTCCAAAAACAACTTAAATCATTGAAAGCGGCGACATTCCTTTGATCTTTTGCTGAACAACTAGTGATTTCTCGCTAACGAAGTTATTTTTACGGTAATGTGAGACATGTCAATTCTGTTGACACACAAAGGCGTATCCGGGTTCGTATGAGAGTGGGTGCAATGAAAGAATTAGCTTAAAATCGACAGGGTCGGCTGCATTGCACCAGGTGTTTATCCCATATGGCTCAGTTTCTTTCCGCAGCGCGGAAAGCGTTGCACAAAGCACGAACTCCGTAGCTCCAGCGACGACCCTCGGGAGTGACTATAAGAAGATTGGCAGCACACGAGATAGAAGGTTGTAGACAGACATGATCACCAAAGCCACACAGCGTTGACTATAAGAAGATTGGCAGCACATGAGATAGAAGGTTGTAGACAGACATGATCACCAAACTACTCAACGTAAATTGCCTAGAAAATGACAAACAGCCCCCCAAAAATGCTGGAGTTGACTGCTATGTCCTGTAAAGGATGTGTAGCTAACTTAACATGTCAGGAGAGTAAGGAGCTTGACAAATCAAAGAGTGCTGCCCAAGGGTCATCCATCGCCTTCGTGATGTATGATGCAAGTGAATGGACCTGTGAGTAACGGAACTTTTGCGGCTTATCGTGACAGTGCACATGCCCATTCTGATTTATACTTTTTTGGCAAAACACAATATTCATGTGGTTCATGCTAATTTTTGGCATGTTGAGAAAAATGGCAGGCATCAGGTTGCTGAACTAGCTGGTTTTGCCTTGTGTTGTAATGTGCGTGCAACTGCTGGTTTTCTAGTGTAATTTCAGTGGTGGACGATTGTGTTGGGATTCTGGCAGTGACCTTATGTATGTATGCCTTTGTGGGCTGTTGGTTTGTCAGGACTGCTGTCTACTCCACTTTTCACATGGGGCAGTGAGGAGCATTTTGTGTGATATTCACTGGCACAAGACTTTTGGGGTGACCCTTTGTTGTGAAGTTCAAGTAACAACTAACCCTAAGCCCTTTCAAAGTATTTTCCGAGGGACTACAAACTTTTATAGAGGTCTGCAAAATAGATGTGCATATATATGCTATTTGGTCTAAAAAATTCATTAATTTTAATTTTGGTATAAAAATGCTGTAAATTCTGGTTATGTTCAGGTCACCCATTGACATCAACCACTGTGCAGTCCTGGCATCAATTAGAGGCAACATCATAGTTCTAGCCAAGGTTCTGGCTCTCAAGCCTCGGATGGCCTTTGAGGACTTGTTTGGCAGACGGGCCATCCACTATGCAGCCAAGAATGGACACCTGGAGTGTGTGAGACTGCTTCTGAAGGCTGGAGCCATCATTAACTGCTCCGACATGCTGGGTAGGACCCCTCTACATCTTGCCTGTTCTAGAGGCCATATAGACATCGTGAAGTGAGTGTGGCCCAGATGACTTGCCATCATGTGCAAAGTTCAGTTTTGATTGCCATGTCATGTTAGATTATTCATTCTGTCCACACAGGTTTGTCGTCTCCATCTCCTGTGGGTGAATGATGTGTGTGGGTTGGTGGGGGGGGGGGGGGGTGTTTGGGGGATATGTGTTTTGCTGAGTGGTTGGGGGGGTGTATGGGTGGGTGGGTGGGTGGAGGATGTGTGGGAGGGTGAGTGTGTGGGGATTGGGGTAAGGGTGGGGGATATGTGGGTGGGGGTTTGTATGTGTGCCTGGGGGATGTGTGTTTGGTTGGGTGGTTGGGGGAGGTGTGGGTGGGTGGATGTGTGTATGGGTGGGTGGGATGTGTGGGTGGGTGGGGGATGTATCTCCAAACATGTAATATGCATCGTTTATGTTTATAACATTCATTTGACAAATGATTTTTTCCTGTGTGAATGTATCATGCATTGTTGATGAACGAAAGATGAGTGATTGGAAGGGTCGAATGTAAGACGGGTCTGCATGACCAAATTGTGACCCTTTGAAAATAAGGTTCAATCATTCAATCAGTCAATCAATCAATCAATCAATCAATCAATCAATCAATCAATCAATCAATCAATCACTCAGTCAATATCCTCATGCTTCTTTCCTTTATCTCCCAATAGAACATCTACCTACAACCAACTTGCATCAAGCCATCCTATCCTTTGCTATCTCTTTCAGCTCCCTCCTCATGTTCTTCTTCCTCATCATCTTAAACATCCAGTGTGCTGATGCTGAGGTAGCGGGTTCAACCCCTACACGGGTCAGTTGGACTGAAATGTTGACTTCTCATCCTTGTCCTTGGATGTAAATTACAAGTTCCTCTGAAGTTGGAGTGGGTTTGCCTGGTGGCGAGGGATACTGGTAATAAGGAAAGCTAATGCACATGCACAATTCAGTCCAGTGCATTAGAAGTAGAAGCACATGTGTGGACTATACTTGAGTTCAAAGCCAGCGAACAAGAAAAAATCTCTTCCACCATTTACCTCCATGAAGTGTTGGGGGGGGGGGGGGGGGGGGGGGGGGGGATGTAAAGATTTGTGTGTGCTCTTTCTGAAGCTCTTTGTAAGTTTGTATTCATTTCTCTAATTACTGGAGCATTCTAGTGAGGTGGCCAAACCATTTAATCTGTTGTTCTGTAAAACAGTGCATGACTGGTTTCAGACATAGTCTTCTTTTAATTTCCTAATTTCTAATTCTATCTCTCACAGTTACTCCTGCAGCTCTTTTAAGACACTTCATCTCATATAGTTTTTCCTCATTAGTTGCAATAAGTGACCCTCCATCCACAAGTCAAGGAAAGGACCCTTGTTACGAGAGAGCTGAAAATGGAAACCTTAAAAGTGTGATAGAAATTACAACAACCACGCCATTGTCTTGTAACCTGTCAATATTGTTGTTAAGTATGGCAAGACATCACGGTGTACATGAACACGGTGACATCATAAGGACAGTTTAAATATGGCCACCTCACTTTTGACATACACCAATGAGGAGCAGCGTTCTGTTGTCCATTTATAAAAAAAAAAATCAGTGAAAGGGTAAAACCTATAGAAATTCATCAGCGAATGAAGGTCCAGTATGGTGATGCATGCCTGCCACTTCAGCAAGTTATGAGTGGAGTAGGAAGTTTGAAAACTTTTTGGTCCTATGAAGAGGTACAGCAGATGGTGCATGAGTGGTTACGCATGCGACCAAGAGAATTGTTTCAAATACACGAATCCATATACTTTATCTGCACTGGATGTGGTGTCTTGCCAGCTGGTGTAAGCAATCATGTCTCTCCGCAGATCTCGGTTTTTGGTGTTCTGGATTGAACTCTTCTGATGACATTCCTCCATGCCATCGTCTCAGTCCATCCAGCATTTCTCTTGATCTACACCTGCCTCTCGTCCTCTGGGTCTTTCCTGTCATCAAGATGTTTTCCAATCCCTCTTCATCACATGACCAAAGAAAGCTGTTTGTCTCATTCTTATTGTTGTATATACTGTTCCAGTTTCATTAGCCTCTCTTGAGCGATCATCATTAGTTATTCTGGCAGTCCAAGGAATTTGCAACATTCATCTCAGGAACCACATCTCTGTTGCTTCCAGGTTCTAAAGTAGGTGCCAGCAAATATTCTGCAAAGTAAAGGCGGCTGATATGATGTTGATTACATTTCCCATTGAATGTCAATTGGTCTATAACAATTTGTGCTAGCACCATGATAGATGAATGCCTAAGCCAACTGGCAGGGCACATGATGATAACTTATGTTAACACATTTATTTGCTTCCCTTATCGACCCCCCTAGCTTTGTGGTGCATAGGGGCTACGGACGCAGTTCGTAATCCCCATTACCACGTTCGAAACACAGCTGTGGATAATTTGGCACCAAGCCATCTTGTGTTGGTTATATACAATGGTATGAGTGCGGGTCGTTCAGAAAGCAATGGCAAACTACTGAACATAACTGCCAAGTAATCACAAACAGACAAAAATGCTGGGGTTGACAGCGACATCATGTAAAGGATATGCAACAAACTTTTGGACCCCAGAAACACACAAGCGACCTGCAAGTTGCAGTAGTTACATTTTATGTGAATATGTGTTTGTCTGCAGCCTCCTAGTTCACCAGTGTGCACATATCAATTCGTGTCGATCAGAGACCGGGGAGAATGCCCTACATGTGACCGCCGCGACGAGCTACATTGACATCATGAAGGTGCTTCTTGACAGCGGTGGTGAGATCAATGCTGTCACCAAGGAGAACAAAGGAGGGGATACGCCTCTTCATAAAGCTGTGACGGCTGACAAGCCAGATATGGTAAATTGTGTTTCCGTATGTTCTTATTTCTTCTTCTGCCGTTTGTTCCCTATTGGACCTTTTACCATTTGTTCCCTATTGGATCTTCTGCCGGTTGTTTCCTATTGGATCTTCTGCCTTTTGTTTCCTATTGGACCTTCTGCCTTTTGTTTCCTATTAGACCTTCTACCATTTGTTCCCTTTGGACCTTCTGTTTTTTTGCTCCCTATTGGACCTTTTGCCATTTGTTCCCTATTGGACCTTCTACCTTATGTTCCCTTTTGGACTTTCTGCCTTTTGTTCTCTATTGGACCTTGTGCCATTTGTTCCATATAGGACCTTCTGCCTTTTGTCCCCTATTGGACCTTCTGCCATTTGTCCCCTATTGGACCTTCTGCCATTTGTCCCCTATTGGACCTTCTGCCATTTGTCCCCTATTGGACCTTCTGCCTTTTGTCCCCTATTGGACCTTCTGCCTTTTGTCCCCTATTGGACCTTCTGCCTTTTGTAACCTATTGGACCTTCTGCCTTTTGTTCTCTATTGGACCTTCTGCCAGTTGTCCCCTATTGGACCTTCTACCTTTTGTCCCCTATTGGACCTTCTGCCGTTTGTTCCCTATTGGATCTTCTACCTTTTGGACCTTCTGCCTTTTCTTCTCTATTAGACCTTCTGCCATTTGTCCCCTATTGGACCTTCTGCCTTTTGTTCCCTATTGGACCTTCTGCCTGTTGTCCCCTATTGGACCTTCTGCCTTTTGTCCCCTATTGGACCTTCTGCCAGTTGTCCCCTATTGGACCTTCTACCTTTTGTCCCCTATTGGACCTTCTGCCTTTTGTCCCTTATTGGACCTTCTGCCAGTTGTCCCCTATTGGACCTTCTACCTTTTGTCCCCTATTGGATCTTCTACCTTTTGTCCCCTATTGGACCTTCTACCTTTTGTCCCCTATTGGACCTTCTACCTTTTGTCCCATATTGGACCTTATGCCAGTTGTCCCCTATTGGACCTTCTGCCTGTTGTCCCCTATTGGACCTTCTGCCTTTTGTCCCCTATTGGACCTTCTGCCTTTTGTCCCCTATTGGACCTTCTGCCTTTTGTCCCCTATTGGACCTTCTGCCTTTTGTCCCCTATTGGACCTTCTGCCAGTTGTCCCCTATTGGACCTTCTGCCAGTTGTCCCCTATTGGACCTTCTACCATTTGTCCCCTATTGGACCTTCTACCTTTTGTCCCCTATTGGACCTTCTGCCATTTGTCCCCTATTGGATCTTCTGCCATTTGTCCCCTATTGGACCTTCTGCCATTTGTCCCCTATTGGACCTTTTGCCATTTGTTCCATATTGGACCTTCTACCTTATGTTCCCTTTTGGACTTTCTGCATTTTGTTCTCTATTGGACCTTGTGCCATTTGTTCCATATAGGACCTTCTGCCTTGTGTCCCCTATTGGACCTTCTGCCGTTTCTCCCCTATTGGACCTTCTGCCTTGTGTCCCCTATTGGACCTTCTGCCGTTTGTCCCCTATTAGACCTTCTGTCATTTGTCCCCTATTGGACCTTCTGCCTTTTGTCCCCTATTGGACCTTGTGCCGTTTGTTCCCTATTGGATCTTCTACCTTTTTTTCATTTTGGACCTTCAGCCTTTTGTTCTCTATTGGACCTTCTGCCATTTGTCCCCTATTGGACCTTCTGCCTTTTGTTTCCTATTGGACCTTTTGCCTTTTGTTCCCTATTGGACCTTCTGCCGTTTGTCCCCTATTGGACCTTCTGCCGTTTGTCCCCTATTGGGCCTTCTGCCATTTGTTCCCTATTGTACCTTCTGCCTTTTGTCCCCTATTGGACCTTCTACCATTTGTCCCCTATTGGACCTTCTGCCAGTTGTCCCCTATTGGACCTTCTGCCAGTTGTCCCCTATTGGACCTTCTGCCTTTTGTTCCCTATTGGACCTTCTACCTTTTGTCCCCTATTGGACCTTCTGCCATTTGTCCCCTATTGGACCTTCTGCCAGTTGTCCCCTATTGGACCTTCTACCTTTTGTCCCCTATTGGACCTTCTGCCAGTTGTCCCCTATTGGACCTTCTGCCAGTTGTCCCCTATTGGACCTTCTGCCAGTTGTCCCCTATTGGACCTTCTGCCATTTGTCCCCTATTGGACCTTCTGCCAGTTGTCCCCTATTGGACCTTCTACCATTTGTCCCCTATTGGACCTTCTGCCAGTTGTCCCCTATTGGACCTTCTGCCAGTTGTCTCCTATTGGACCTTCTGCCTTTTGTTCCCTATTGGACCTTCTACCTTTTGTCCCCTATTGGACCTTCTGCCTTTTGTCCCCTATTGGACCTTCTGCCTTTTGTCCCCTATTGGACCTTCTACCTTTTGTCCCCTATTGGACCTTCTGCCATTTGTCCCATATTGGACCTTCTGCCAGTTGTCCCCTATTGGACCTTCTGCCTTTTGTCCCCTATTGGACCTTCTACCTTTTGTCCCCTATTGGACCTTCTGCCTTTTGTCCCCTATTGGACCTTCTACCTTTTGTCCCCTATTGGACCTTCTACCTTTTGTCCCCTATTGGACCTTCTGCCTTTTGTTCCCTATTGGACCTTCTGCCATTTGTTCCCTATTGGACCTTCTGCCATTTGTCCCCTATTGGACCTTCTGCCAGTTGTCCCCTATTGGACCTTCTGCCTTTTGTCCCCTATTGGACCTTCTACCTTTTGTCCCCTATTGGACCTTCTACCTTTTGTCCCCTATTGGACCTTCTACCTTTTGTTCCTTATTGGACTTAACTTTCTACCAACTCATGCCAAGTTCTGTTACACCTTGCTCCACATTCTCTCCATGTTTTGGGTTTTGTTTTTGTTCTGTTCACTTGTTTTAAACTCAGGTGTAGTCCATACACCTGCTACTACTTTTAGTCCACTGGACTGAATTTTGCGTGTGGATTAGCTTTTCCTATTTTCACTGTCCCTCGCCATCAGGCAAACCCACTCCGACTTCAGAGGTATCATCCCCATACTATCAATCGTTATAGTCCCCGGGAAGGTTAACCCGGTCAACAAATGTCCGCAGAAGTCGGATGTGTCGGCCTAACAGCGCAAGAACGCAGCTCTGCTGTAAACAGGCACAATGCAGTCACATCCGAAAAAAAAATCCGGATGAACGCAGAAGAAGAAGAATCGTCTCTAGTTCTCTTCTCCATATATATTTCATCATCATTTGTCATTTTTTGTTGTTGTAAGACTCAAGAAATTCTCTATATTTGTTGTTGTAAGCCGGTGTGTTTTCCTCAGGCCTGAGAAATTCTCTATTTTGTTATAAAAATATTTATTTCTCAATTGTTGCACTGTCCATCCATCCATCATGTGCCATGCTGATAAGCATGGGCGGTCATGTTTTGCCATCTCACTCGATCACCAGAGTCGTGGATCAGCTCCGTGTTTCTGTTGAACTGTAGGCTCAAGGAATTCCTTATTTTGTTGTAAATGTTATTGTTTGTTATCACATGTTGAACTGTTAGTTAGTTGCTTATCCTTTACAGGACGTCACAGTCAACTCCAGCATTTTTTGGCTGTTTGGGAATTTCTTGGCAAGTTATCATTCAGTAGTTTGCTGCATGCGGGATTACAAATTGCATTCATAACCCCTTCACCTCAACGCCAGCTCCATAATGATATCTTCTAAACTTTTGTGTCTCTTACGTGTCCAGAATATTTCATTTCTCTCTTGTGTGTTTGGTTTCATAACCAATCTTCTTCAGTATTTGAGTTTTTGTTGGTTAGATCTGTTTGTGCTGCTTGTCGTCCAATGGGGTTTTTAATACTCTTCTGTAACATACACCCTGTGTGTGTAAAGTCTCACTACACTTTGAATGTCGAACAAATTTTAAAAATTCGTTCTTCCGTTTTAACACCATTCTGTTTTGAGTGCAAAGAATTACTCCAGTAGACGACAGCCATTCGCTGCATATTGCTTCATGATGGACTGTGAAGAACATTTTTTGATGACAACATGCACTTCATGTTTCAAATTTATTCTATATACAAAGTGTAGTGAGACTTTACAAACACCCGGTATATTCACATGCCTATGTGTGCCGATTCCCTGAGTTGTTGTCAAATTGTTCTGTTTTTCATCACTTGTTGAACTGAGAAAAAGTAAGGTGGCGGGGGGGGGGGTATTTAGATGAGAAGTTAATGATGCCTGCCTTTGACAAGTTAACGATGCCTGCCTTTTACTCTGAAGGTACAGTGTTTGATCTCAGCTTAGGGCTGGGCACTTTTCCATGAATATTTGGTATCTAATGATATCACACGTCCTCCGATCTCCTGGCTAATGATGCTAGATACCTAACCTTCTAGGATAAGGGTGGAAAACGGGAGATTCTGTGTGCAAGCTATGGACAATAAAAATTCCACAGCTCGACATGGCAAAGAGAAGGCCTGTGAGACTGCTCCTATAACAAAGTTATTTAGGAATGAAACTTACATGCGGGTAGATAGGGCCCATTATCTTGGATGGAATCAGTCTAGAAGAAGCAAACCGGACACGAATGCATGCCGAGGTTGTTGTTGTAAAGACGTTTTTATCAAATGTTGAACTGCAGGCTCAAGGAATCCCCTTGTTGTAAAGATGTTTTTATGAAATGCTGAACTGCAGGCTTAAGGAATCCCCTTGTTGTAAAGACGTTTATATCAAATGTTGAACTGCAGGCTCAAGGAACCCCCCTTGTTGTAAAGTCGTTTTTATCAAATGTTGAACTGCAGGCTTAAGGAATCCCGTTGTTGTAAAGACGTTTTTATGAAATGCTGAACTGCAGGCTCAAAGAATCTCCTTGTTGTAAAGACGTTTTTATCAAATGTTGAACTGCAGGCTCTCTCCTGATGTGTCTCCACCTTGCCGTGGTGGGGGAGCTTGCGTGCCGCATTGACCCTATGTGCTATGTCGATGGATGAAAAAAACTACATATCGGACAGCTTATGGGATAGGGGCTAGACTAAGCGAGACACAACCTGCTGCTCTGCAGGTAGACTGAGGATAGCAGTCAAAGTTTAAATCTGGTGCATGAAGGCAGAATTTCTTGGTCCGGACACATACTATAAGGCTCTCTGTCGAGGGTTGTGGCTGAACGCCTCTAAGCCATAAAACGCTCGGATGTGAAAGCCTGGCCGATACCACCTACCGAAAAATATGAGGTGAGATTCTGAGCATGCTACATGCCCAGTGCAGATATTTGTCCGAAGGCTCTCAGCTGGGGGATATGAGGGGTCCCCAGATGAAAGGGCCTGGCGTTTTTCTCGCTCACCTCTGCACGGAGGTAAGGTGCTGAGCCGGCAGCACGTGTAGCCTACCTCGTGAGCGAGTACTAAAAGGTAGAAGAGGTGTCCCAGTCGAATGAAATTGGTTAGAAAACTGTCTGTATCTAACTCATAGAGAGCCTAGACAAAGGTGGAAAAACGTCTCAATAACACAAAATGGAACTGACGGCTAGCGAATCCATCATGTGGCCCGAAGTCCTAAGCAAAAGCTTACCTAGTGGATGTCACCCGCAGACTGACCGTTCCTGGTGTGTACTTGAGCGACCAGTGGCAAGTGAAATGCCCAACACACGGAAGTGAGGAATTAAAGCAACCATGAGCAGGACGTGGCAAATCCTCGGGTGAGCCCAGTCTCAGAGC
The DNA here is from genome assembly GCA_014155875.1 of Cepaea nemoralis. Lineage (NCBI taxonomy): Eukaryota > Metazoa > Mollusca > Gastropoda > Stylommatophora > Helicidae > Cepaea > Cepaea nemoralis. The sequence continues at coordinate 24,086 of JACEFZ010026396.1, forward strand.
AATATGTGCCGGCTCTGCAATTATGGAAGCCTCCTTGGATAGCAGTGGAATGCCCATGGTCTGCCCCTGCCTTCCCGTGAGGGTTTATCGTGATGTCGATGACCGTTCTACTTTTACCAGCTGAGATGTGGGCGACACCACAGCACTAACAGTCTAACGTCCCTCGAAACCCCGGGAAGGCTAACCCGTAAAAATGCCTGCTGAAGTCCGGATGTGCTGGCCAACGGGTGCAAATAAATCAGGCACAACGCAAAAAACGTCCGAGTGAAATGTCTTTCGTGCTAGGAACAGCTCTGACTACCTAGTTTCCGAATGCCGCTCTTGTTCGGAACAGCTCTAACTAGGTAGTTTCCGAATGTCTGTCGTGCCTGGAACAGCTCTGACGGGCACGACAAGCACATGTTCGAACCGATAACTCGCTGAGTGGATACCGTCTGCAGACCTTTCTGGTTTGTGCGGGAACGGCCCGGGGCGAACGAAATGCCCAATATATTGAAGTGAGGAATTAAAGCAGCCATGATCAGGACGTGACGATTCCCTCGGTGAGCCCAGCACCAGGGCGCTATGTGTCAGCCCTGCAATTATGGAAGCCACCCTGGATGGCGGAAAATGCCATGGACTGTCCCTGCCTTCCTCACAAAAGTGAGAGTCTCCCAGGAATGCTACCTGGTCAAAAAAGCACGCTATAGCCGGATGTGTTGGTTGGCCTATGGGTTTCGACCCAAGGGCGCATAACTTAGACACACCACAATCACATCTGAAAAAACACTACGGATGAATGCAAAGAAGAAGAACTGCAGGCTCAAGGAATTCCCTTGTTGTAAAGATGTTTTTATGAAATGCTGAACTGCAGGCTCAAGGAACACCCTGATGTGCCTTTGATGTGCAAAACTAGATGTGGGTGCACAACCTTCAAAACAGGAATGAACAATGAGTGCAAGCTTAAGGAATTGCATGTTTTATTGTGTTTTGTTGACGTTTTATCAAATGTTTAACTGCAGGCTCAAGGAATTAGCTGTTTTGTTGTAAAGATGTTCTGTTTTTTTTTCAAAACAGGAATGAACAATGAGTGCAAGCTTAAGGAATTGCATGTTTTATTGTGTTTTGTTGACGTTTTATCAAATGTTTAACTGCAGGCTCAAGGAATTAGCTGTTTTGTTGTAAAGATGTTCTGTTTTTTTTTTTGGTAAAAGATGTTTTTATATCAAATGTTGAATTGCAGGCTTGAGGAATTCCCTGTGTTGTTGTAAAGACGTTTTTATCAAATGTTCAACATCAGGCTCAAGAAATTAGCTGGTTTGTTATAAAGACATTTTTTATCAAATGTTGAATTGCAGGCTCAAGGAACTCCCTATTTTGTTATGTTGAATTGCAGGCTCAAGGAATCCCCTGGTTTGTTGTAAAGATGTTTTTATCAGATGTTGAACTGCAGGCTCAAGAAATCATCTGGTTTGTTGTAAAGATGCTTTTATCAGATGTTGAACTGCAGGCTCAAGAAATCATCTGGTTTGTTGTAAAGACGTTTTATTAAATGTTGGACTGCAAGCTCAAGAAATTCTCTGTTTTGTTGTAAAGACGTTTTTATCAAATGTTTGACTGCAGCTCAAGGAACTCCCTGTTTTGTTTTAAAAATGTTTTATTTTTAAAAATTAAATTTTGAACTGTAGAACTGCAGGCTCAAGGAATCCCCTGTTTTGATGTAAAGACATTCTGTTTGACCACACATTAAACTGCAGTTGCATATCAATCTTCAGGTTGAGTTCCTCTGCCAGCGTGGAGCTCAACCTTGCATTCCCAACACCCTTGGAAAACACCCAATCCACATTGCCTCAGAGAAGGGTTTCCTTCGCTGCATTTCTATTCTCATTCGTTATGGGGCTGCCTTGGAGGCGACTGACAACCGGCATCAGACTCCGCTGTCCTCGGCCATTGTGCAGAACCAGATCCGCGTGGCTAAGCTGCTCGTGGAGGAGGGTGCTAATATCCATGCAGTGGACAAGTATGGGTACAGGCCACTGCATTCAGCTAGTATGAGGGTGAGTTGGTTAGAGTGGTTGTTGTGTTTAGCTAGTGTGAGGTTGAGTTGATTAGTGGTTGTGTTTAGCTAGTGTGAGGGTGAGTTGATTAGAGTGGTTGTTGTGTTTAGCTGGTGTGAGGGTGTGTTGGTTAGAGTGGTTGTTGTGTTTAGCTAGTGTGAGGGTGTGTTGGTTAGTGGTTGTGTTTAGCTAGTGTGAGGGTTAGTTGATTAGAGTGGTTGTTGTGTTTAGCTGGTGTGAGGTTGTGTTGGTTAGAGTGGTTGTTGTGTTTAGCTAGTGTGAGGTTGTGTTGGTTAGTGGTTGTGTTTAGCTAGTGTGAGGGTGTGTTGGTTAGTGGTTGTGTTTAGCTATTGTGAGGGTGAGTTAATTAGAGTGGTTGTTGTGTTTAGCTGGTGTGAGGTTGTGTTGGTTAGAGTGGTTGTTGTGTTTAGCTAGTGTGAGGTTGTGTTGGTTAAAGTGGTTGTTGTGTTTAGCTAGTGTGAGGTTGTATTGGTTAGAGTGGTTGTTGTGTTTAGCTAGTGTGAGGTTGTGTTGATTAGAGTGGTTGTTGTGTTTAGCTAGTGAGGTTGTGTTGGTTAAAGTGGTTGTTGTGTTTAGCTAGTGTGAGGTTGTATTGGTTAGAGTGGTTGTTGTGTTTAGCTAGTGTGAGGTTGTGTTGATTAGAGTGGTTGTTGTGTTTAGCTAGTGAGGTTGTGTTGGTTAAAGTGGTTGTTGTGTTTAGCTAGTGAGGTTGTGTTGGTTAGAGTGGTTGTTGTGTTTAGCTAGTGTGAGGTTGTGTTGGTTAGAGTGGTTGTTGTGTTTAGCTAGTGAGGTTGTGTTGGTTAGAGTGGTTGTTGTGTTTAGCTAGTGTGAGGTTGTGTTGGTTAGAGTGGTTGTTGTGTTTAGCTAGTGTGAGGTTGTGTTGGTTAGAGTGGTTGTTGTGTTTAGCTAGTGTGAGGTTGTGTTGGTTAGAGTGGTTATTGTGTTTAGCTAGTGTGAGGTTGTGTTGGTTAAGTGGTTGTTGTGTTAGCTAGTGTGAGGTTTTATTTGGGTTTGAGTGGTTGTTGTGTTTAGCTAGTGTGAGGTTGTGTTGATTAGAGTGGTTGTTGTTTTTAGCGTGAGGTTGTGTTGGTTTAAAATGGTTGTTGTGTTTAGCTAGTGAGGTTGTGTTGGTTTGATGGTTTTTGGGTTTTTGCTAGTGTGAGGTTGTGTTGGTTAGAGTGGTTGTTGTGTTTAGCTAGTGAGGTTTTGTTTTGGGTTTGAGTGGTTGTTGTGTTTAGCTATGTGAGGTTGTGTTGGTTAGAGTGGTTGTTGTGTTTAGCTGTGTGAGGTTGTGTTGGTTAGAGTGGTTATTGTGTTGAGCTAGTGTGAGGTTGTGTTGGTTAGAGTGGGTTTTTGTGTTTGCTAGTGTGAGGGTTGTGTTGGTTAGAGTGGTTGTTGTGTTTGTAGTGTGAGTTGTGTTGGTTAGAGTGGTTGTTGTGTTTAGCTGGTGTGAGGTTTGTTGGGTTTGAGTGGTTGTTGTGTTTAGCTGGTGTGAGGTTGTGTTGGTTAGAGGGGTTTTGTGTTTAGCTAGTGTGAGGGGGGGTTGGTTTAGAGTGGTTGTTGTGTTTAGCTGTGTGGGGTTTTTTTGGTTAAGTGTTGTTGTGTTTAGCTGGTGTAGGGGGTTTTTTGAGTGGTTGTATTTAACAGTGGAGGGGGGTTGGGTTAGAGTGGTATTTGTGTTTAGCTAGTGGAAGGTGATTGGTTAAGTGGTTGCTGTGTTTAGCTGGGTTTGAGGGGGAGGGTTTGAATGGTTTTGTGTTTAGCTAGTGTGGGTGATTGGTTGAGGGGTTGTTGAGTTTAGCTAATGTGAGGGTGAGTTGTTTAGAGTAGTTGTTGTGTTTAGCTAGTTGAGGATGAGTTGTTTAGAGTAGTTGTTGTGTTAGTAGTGGGGGTGAGTTGTTTAGAGTGGTTGTGTTCAGATAGTGTGAGGGTGAGTTGGTTAGAGTGGTTGTCGTGTTCAGCTAGTGTGAGGGTGAGTTAGTTAGAGTGGCTGCTGGAAAGAGAGAAAGAGAAAGACAGCGAGAGAAAATTCTTGACAACCTTGTGTCATGAAGCAAATCCACTCATAGATGATTTGGAACTGCTAGAAAATAAAATGATGTGAGCAGATCAGTTACCTTACACAGCTCTGATGTAGCCATCTCATCTAGTAACTACTACTGTTACTACTACTAGTAATTACTACTGCAATGTGTGGCTTCTGTTACACCTTTTTGTAACTACTGCTGCTTCTACTACTACTTCTATTGCTATGTCTTGTACTACTATTACCACAGCTACTACTATAACTACCACTATTATTACTACAGCTGCCATTGTTGTTATTGCTACAACTGCCATTACTGCTACTACTAATTACAATGACTACTATTTGAAACTGCTATTACTGTGACACTACTAAATGCAGCTATTTATAACTGAAACACAACCGTCTGCAGAATGTGATAGTTGAATAAACTTTACTTGTATGTCTTTTGTGTATTTGTGTGTGTTTATGTACACACACAGACCCATGTGTAAATGCAGTAAATGTGGATATTTAAACATAGACGCCATAAAAAAATATTGCATAGGTCCGCATGGCCGAATGAGTAAGAACGTGAGTTCTTAAACATCCGGTGTGCTGATGCCGAGGTAAGCGGTTCAGCCCCTACACCAGACAACTGGACTAAAATGTTGACCTGTCATCCTTGACTTGCGGACGTAAATTACAAGTACCTCTGAAGTCGGAGTGGGTTCACCTGATGGCGAGGAACACTGTTAATAGGGAAAGTAATTCACATGCAAAATTCACTCCATCACTACTAAAAATAGTGTGTATGGACTACGCTTGAGTTCAACATGAGCGAGGACGCCAACGCCCCCCCCCCCCCCCCCCCCCCCCCCCCCAACAAATATTGCATGATTTCTTTCAGGCAAGAAATCGTGCAATATGTTATTTACAGCATGTAGGTTTCAATTCACTAAGAGAATCAATTGTTTTGAAATGCAGATGTAACCGACAGCCTTTGAAAAGTCAAAAGTGGCCTGGAAAAACCCTGGAATAATTCTGGTGAATTTGACTATGACCTCTGTGTTTTACAACTCACCTTCACACTAGCTAACCACAACAACCATTCTAACAAACTCACCCTCAGACAAGATAAATGCAACAACCAACTTGAGGACTTAGAACCTAGCGAGGAGTGGGTACAAGTGCCAACAGAGTTCTGTATGTCCTTTTCAGTTTACATCCAACTAGACAGAAAAGGCAGACAAGAAAATCTGGCTGCTGTGGAGACGGAATTACAGGCGTTGATCTTTGAGAATTCTTTAGCGGATTATGCTGTCATTTACACAGATGGTTCGGTCGTTCAAAGCTTGAGAAGTTCATGGGCCTTTACGGCTCAAGCTGGAGGGAGAATTGTAAAGGAAGATTCTGGTGCTTTTGCCTTGACCACAAGTAGTCTGACAATGGAAGTCATGACAGTAAGTAAAGCAGTAACATGGCTTGAGACATAGACATTCACTCGCTCATGTTTCCTTAGTGACTCAAAGAGTGTGCACAGGAAAATAGAGATGGGGTGGGCCCGAAGACAGTGGTTGTTGTCTCTGGAGCAGTCACAACTGGCGAAGATTAGTTTTATTTTCATGCCAGGGCATGCGGGTGTCCTAGGAAATGAGCAGGCTGACAGGCTTGCAGGTAAGACTACTGTGGGGGGCGGACGAGCCATTGACCAGGCTGATATTCTGAATGCTCCACGAAGAAGTAAGTCGTTTGCGAGAACCAAGTGATGACTGTGAATCTACATCCATGGTCAGACTGCGGGAACTGCAAGTTAAAAGAGGTGTGGCCAAACAAGAACACTATGCAGGAAGCAAAGGAAAATTAATAAACCAACACAAAACTGGAGTAGTTAGCCGCTACACGCTGCAGGATTTACTGAGGAGGGGATCCAAGCACTTATGGACTGAATAGTTTGATGTGCAGTAAGGATGATCTGTCGACTAACTAACTAGCTAACTAACTAACTAACTAACTAACTAACTAACTATCTAACTAACGTTTCTATCATAATTGATTTATTTCCTCTCTACTTATTTCTCAGAGAAACAAACAACTTACAAATTACTTTGTAACTTCTACTTATTTCTCAGTGAAACGTAGAACTTATAGATTACTTTGTAACTTCTACTTATTTCTCAGTGAAACATAGAACTTATAGATTACTTTGTAACTTCTACTTATTTCTCAGTGAAACATAGAACTTATAGATTACTTTGTAACTTCTACTTATTTCTCAGTGAAACATAGAACTTATAGATTACTTTGTAACTTCTACTTATTTCTCAGGGAAACACAAACAACTTATAGATTACTTTGTAACTTCTACTTATTTCTCAGTGAAACAGAACTTATAGATTACTTTGTAACTTCTACTTATTTCTCAGGGAAACATAGAACTTATAGATTACTTTGTAACTTCTACTTATTTCTCAGGGAAACATAGAACTTATAGATTACTTTGTAACTGCTACTTATTTCTCAGGGAAATATAGAACTTATAGATTACTTTGTAACTTCTACTTATTTCTCAGGGAAACATAGAACTTATAGATTACTTTGTAACTTCTACTTATTTCTCAGGGAAACATAGAACTTATAGATTACTTTGTAACTGCTACTTATTTCTCAGGGAAATATAGAACTTATAGATTACTTTGTAACTGCTACTTATTTCTCAGGGAAACAAACAACTTATAGATTATTTTGTAACTTCTACTTATTTCTCAGGGAAACGTAGAACTTATAGATTACTTTGTAACTGCTGGGGCTGACATAAATCTGAGGACTCCAAGTACCTTGCACACACCCCTAATGTCTGCCGTCTCACTGGGTCAGCTGGCTGCAATTGAGGCTTTGGTTGCTCTAGGTGCAGATGTTACGTTGCCGGATGCCAAGGGACACACGCCTCTTCACCTGGTGCATATGAAATTAGGTATCTTCTTATGTTTCTTTTGTTGTCTTGAAATTTGTATATGCAGTGTTGTCTCTTGTTTGAAATTTGTCCTGGGACGCAGAGGTGTTTCCAAGGCACCAGGGCCAGGTTCTATACTGGCCAAGACCTATTAACACGTCCTAGCCATGCGTCCTGGGCAACAGGTCCCTTCGGGGTCCTGGCTAATTTAGTAGGATCACTGATTCTTCTGAAGTCGCAGAGGTGTTTCCAAGGCACCAGGGCCAGGTTCTATACTGGCCAAGACCTATTAACACGTCCTAGCCATATGTCCTGGGCAACAGGTCCCTTCGGGGTCCTGGCTAATGTAGTAGGATCGCTGATTCTTCCGAAGTCGGAGAGTATCTGCCTGCATGGCGAGGAACCACCAGTCTGCACACCAATAAGCCAGACATGGGACAATGGATACTCACGCAAACCTCAAGTCCTGTATGACATCACACTGATGTTGGACAATAGGCTGTCTTCTTCTGACATACAGGACTTCATGCTGGAGTTCACAGCTAGTGAACACAAGCAAGCAAGCAAGCAAATTTGTCCACAGGTCTTAGTATTAGATCTAGCACTAGAACATTAACACCACAGGTTCAAGTATTAGATCTAGCACTAGAATATTAACACCACAGGTTCAAGTATTAGATCTAGCACTAGAATATTAACACCACAGGTCCTAGTATTAGATCTAGCACTAGAACATTAACACCACAGGTTCAAGTATTAGATCTAGCACTAGAATATTAACACCACAGGTCCTAGTATTAGATCTAGCACTAGAACATCAATGCCACAGGTACTAGTATTAGATCTAGCACTAGAACATTAACACCACAGGTACTAGTATTAGATCTAGCACTAGAACATCAATGCCACAGGTACTAGTATTAGATCTAGCACTAGAACATCAATGCCACAGGTACTAGTATTAGATCTAGCACTAGAACATCAATGCCACAGGTACTAGTATTAGATCTAGCACTAGAACATTAACACCACAGGTACTAGTATTAGATCTAGCACTAGAACATCAATGCCACAGGTACTAGTATTAGATCTAGCCACTAGATATTAACACCACAGGTACTAGTATTAGATCTAAGCACTAGAACATCAATGCCACAGGTCCTAGTATTAGATCTAGCACTAGAACATTAATGCCACAGGTACTAGTATTAGATCTAGCACTAGAACATCAATGCCACAGGTACTAGTATTAGATCTAGCACTAGAATATTAACACCACAGGTACTAGTATTAGATCTAGCACTAGAACATTCAATGCCACAGGTTACGAGTATTAGATCTAGCACTAGAATATTAACACCACAGGTACTAGTATTAGATCTAGCACTAGAACATCAATGCCACAGGTACTAGTATTAGATCTAGCACTAGAACATCAATGCCACAGGTACTAGTATTAGATCTAGCACTAGAACATCAATGCCACAGGTACTAGTATTAGATCTAGCACTAGAACATTAACACCACAGGTACTATTATTAGATCTAGCACTAGAACATCAATGCCACAGGTACTAGTATTAGATCTAGCACTAGAACATCAATGCCACAGGTACTAGTATTAGATCTAGCACTAGAACATCAATGCCACAGGTACTAGTATTAGATCTAGCACTAGAACATCAATGCCACAGGTACTAGTATTAGATCTAGCACCTAGAACATTAACACCAAGTCCAAGTATTAGATCTAGCACTAGAACATCAATGCCACAGGTACTAGTATTAGATCTAGCACTAGAACATTAACACCACAGGTACTAGTATTAGATCTAGCACTAGAACATCAATGCCACAGGTACTAGTATTAGATCTAGCACTAGAACATTAACACCACAGGTCCAAGTATTAGATCTAGCACTAGAACATCAATGCCACAGGTACTAGTATTAGATCTAGCACTAGAACATTAACACCACAGGTACTAGTATTAGATCTAGCACTAGAACATCAATGCCACAGGTACTAGTATTAGATCTAGCACTAGAACATCAATGCCACAGGTACTAGTATTAGATCTAGCACTAGAACATTAACACCACAGGTACTAGTATTAGATCTAGCACTAGAATATTAACACCACAGGTACTAGTATTAGATCTAGCACTAGAATATTAACACCACAGGTACTAGTATTAGATCTAGCACTAGAATATTAACACCACAGGTACTAGTATTAGATCTAGCACTAGAACATCAATGCCACAGGTCCAAGTATTAGATCTAGCACTAGAATATTAACACCACAGGTACTAGTATTAGATCTAGCACTAGAATATTAACACCACAGGTACTAGTATTAGATCTAGCACTAGAATATTAACACCACAGGTACTAGTATTAGATCTAGCACTAGAAACATCAATGCCACAGGTCCAAGTATTAGATCTAGCACTAGAACATTAACACCACAGGTCCAAGTATTAGATCTAGCACTAGAACATTAACACCACAGGTCCAAGTATTAGATCTAGCACTAGAATATTAACGCCACAGGTACTAGTATTAGATCTAGCACTAGAACATTAACGCCACAGGTACTAGTATTAGATCTAGCACTAGAACATTAACACCACAGGTCCAAGTATTAGATCTAGCACTAGAATATTAACACCACAGGTACTAGTATTAGATCTAGCACTAGAACATTAACACCACAGGTAAGTATTAGATCTAGCACTAGAAACACACCACAGGTCAGTATTAGATCTAGCACTAGAACATTAACACCACAGGTACTAGTATTAGATCTAGCACTGAACAACCAAGGTCCAAGTATTAGATCTAGCACTAGAACATCAATGCCACAGGACTAGTATTAGATCTAGCACTAGAACATTAACACCACAGGTACTAGTATTAGATCTAGCACTAGAACATTAACACCACAGGTACTAGTATTAGATCTAGCACTAGAACATTAACACCACAGGTCCAAGTATTAGATCTAGCACTAGAACATCAATGCCACAGGTACTAGTATTAGATCTAGCACTATAACATTAAACCACAGGTTCAAGTATTAGATCTAGCACTAGATAACACAGCCACAGGTACAGTATTAGATCTAGCACTAGAACATTACACCACAGGTACTAGTATTAGATCTAGCACTAGAATATTAACACCACAGGTACTAGTATTAGATCTAGCACTAGAAATCAATGCCACAGTACTAGTATTAGATCTAGCACTAGAACATACACCACAGGTCCTAGTATTAGATCTAGCACTAGAATATAACACCACAGGTACTAGTATTAGATCTAGCACTAGAACATCAATGCCACAGGTCCAAGTATTAGATCTAGCACTAGAATATTAACACCACAGGTACTAGTATTAGATCTAGCACTAGAACATCAATGCCACAGTCCACGTATTAGATCTAGCACTAGAATATTAACGACCACAGGTACTAGTATTAGATCTAGCACTAGAATATTAACACCAAGGTACTAGTATTAGATCTAGCACTAGAAATTAACAGCCACAGGTACTAGTATTAGATCTAGCACTAGAACATTAACACCACAGGTACTAGTATTAGATCTAGCCTAAGAACATCAATGCCACAGGTACTAGTATTAGATCTAGCACTAGAATATAACACCACAGGTCCAAGTATTAGATCTAGCACTAGAACATCAATGCACAGGTCCAAGTATTAGATCTAGCACTAGAATATTAACACACAGGTCCAAGTATTAGATCTAGCACTAGAATATTAACACCACAGGTACTAGTATTAGATCTAGCACTAGAATATTAACAATGCCACAGGTACTAGTATTAGATCTAGCACTAGAATATTAACACCACAGGTACTAGTATTAGATCTAGCACTAGAATATTAACACCACAGGTACTAAGTATTAGATCTAGCACTAGAAATATTAAGCACACAGGTCCAAGTATTAGATCTAGCACTAGCAATATTAACACCACAGGTACTAGTATTAGATCTAGCACTAGAACATCATGCCACAGGTCCAATATTAGATCTAGCACTAGAATATTAACACCACAGGTCCAAGTATTAGATCTAGCACTAGATATATTAACACCACAGGTACTAGTATTAGGATCTAGCACTAGAACATCAATGCCACAGGTCCAAGTATTAGATCTAGCACTAGAATATTAACACCACAACAGGTCAAGTATTAGATCTAGCACTAGAATATTAACACCACAGGTACTAGTATTAGATCTAGCACTAGAATATTAACACCACAGGTACTAGTATTAGATCTAGCACTAGAATATTAACACCACAGGTACTAGTATTAGATCTAGCACTAGAACCTCAAATGCCACAGGTCCACGTATTAGATCTAGCACTAGAATACTTAACACCACAGGTACAAGTATTAGATCTAGCACTAGAACATCAATGCCACAGGTCCAAGTATTAGATCTAGCACTAGAATATTAACACCACAGGTCCAAGTATTAGATCTAGCACTAGAATATTAACACCACAGGTACTAGTATTAGATCTAGCACTAGAATATTAACACCACAGGTACTAGTATTAGATCTAGCACTAGAATATTAAACACCCACAGGTACTAGTATTAGATCTAGCACTAGAACATCAATGCCACAGGTCCAAGTATTAGATCTAGCACTAGAATATTAACACCACAGGTCCAAGTATTAGATCTAGCACTAGAATATTAACACCACAGGTACTAGTATTAGATCTAGCACTAGAACATCAATGCCACAGGTACTAGTATTAGATCTAGCACTAGAACATTAACACCACAGGTACTAGTATTAGATCTAGCACTAGAACATTAACACCACAGGTCCAAGTATTAGATCTAGCACTAGAACATCAATGCCACAGGTACTAGTATTAGATCTAGCACTAGAACATTAACACCACAGGTTCAAGTATTAGATCTAGCACTAGAACATCAATGCCACAGGTCCAAGTATTAGATCTAGCACTAGAACATTAACACCACAGGTACTAGTATTAGATCTAGCACTAGAATATTAACACCACAGGTACTAGTATTAGATCTAGCACTAGAACATCAATGCCACAGGTACTAGTATTAGATCTAGCACTAGAACATTAACACCACAGGTACTAGTATTAGATCTAGCACTAGAATATTAACACCACAGGTACTAGTATTAGATCTAGCACTAGAACATCAATGCCACAGGTCCAAGTATTAGATCTAGCACTAGAATATTAACACCACAGGTACTAGTATTAGATCTAGCACTAGAACATCAATGCCACAGGTCCAAGTATTAGATCTAGCACTAGAATATTAACACCACAGGTACTAGTATTAGATCTAGCACTAGAATATTAACACCACAGGTACTAGTATTAGATCTAGCACTAGAATATTAACACCACAGGTACTAGTATTAGATCTAGCACTAGAATATTAACACCACAGGTACTAGTATTAGATCTAGCACTAGAACATCAATGCCACAGGTCCAAGTATTAGATCTAGCACTAGAATATTAACACCACAGGTACTAGTATTAGATCTAGCACTAGAACATCAATGCCACAGGTACTAGTATTAGATCTAGCACTAGAACATTAACACCACAGGTCCAAGTATTAGATCTAGCACTAGAACATTAACACCACAGGTACTAGTATTAGATCTAGCACTAGAATATTAACACCACAGGTACTAGTATTAGATCTAGCACTAGAATATTAACACCACAGGTACTAGTATTAGATCTAGCACTAGAACATCAATGCCACAGGTCCAAGTATTAGATCTAGCACTAGAACATTAACACCACAGGTCCAAGTATTAGATCTAGCACTAGAACATTAACACCACAGGTCCAAGTATTAGATCTAGCACTAGAATATTAACACCACAGGTACTAGTATTAGATCTAGCACTAGAACATTAACACCACAGGTCCTAGTATTAGATCTAGCACTAGAACATTAACACCACAGGTTCAAGTATTAGATCTAGCACTAGAACATCAATGCCACAGGTCCAAGTATTAGATCTAGCACTAGAATATACATGCCACAGGTCCTAGTATTAGATCTAGCACTAGAATATTAACACCACAGGTACTAGTATTAGATCTAGCACTAGAACATCAATGCCACAGGTCCAAGTATTAGATCTAGCACTAGAATATTAACACCACAGGTCCAAGTATTAGATCTAGCACTAGAATATTAACACCACAGGTACTAGTATTAGATCTAGCACTAGAATATTAACACCACAGGTACTAGTATTAGATCTAGCACTAGAATATTAACACCACAGGTACTAGTATTAGATCTAGCACTAGAACATCAATGCCACAGGTCCAAGTATTAGATCTAGCACTAGAATATTAACACCACAGGTCCAAGTATTAGATCTAGCACTAGAACATCAATGCCACAGGTCCAAGTATTAGATCTAGCACTAGAATATTAACACCACAGGTCCAAGTATTAGATCTAGCACTAGAATATTAACACCACAGGTACTAGTATTAGATCTAGCACTAGAATATTAACACCACAGGTACTAGTATTAGATCTAGCACTAGAATATTAACACCACAGGTACTAGTATTAGATCTAGCACTAGAACATCAATGCCACAGGTCCAAGTATTAGATCTAGCACTAGAATATTAACACCACAGGTCCAAGTATTAGATCTAGCACTAGAATATTAACACCACAGGTACTAGTATTAGATCTAGCACTATAACATCAATGCCACAGGTACTAGTATTAGATCTAGCACTAGAACATTAACACCACAGGTACTAGTATTAGATCTAGCACTAGAACATTAACAACCACAGGTCCAAGTATTAGATCTAGCACTAGAACATCAATGCCACAGGTACTAGTATTAGATCTAGCACTAGAACATTACACCACAGGTTCAAGTATTAGATCTAGCACTAGAACATCATGCCAACAGGTTCCAAGTATTAGATCTAGCACTAGAACATTAACACCACAGGTACTAGTATTAGATCTAGCACTAGAACATCAATGCCACAGGTACTAGTATTAGATCTAGCACTAGAACATAGACACCACAGGTAACTAGTATTAGATCTAGCACTAGAATATTAACACCACAGGTACTAGTATTAGATCTAGCACTAGAACAGTCAATGGCCACAGGGTCCAAGTATTAGATCTAAGCAACTAGAATATTAACACCACAGGTACTAAGTATTAGATCTAGCACTAAAACATCAATGCCACAGGTCCAAGTATTAGATCTAGCACTAGATATTAACACCACAGGTACTAGTATTAGATCCTAGCACTAGAATATTAAACACACAGGTACTAGTATTAGAGTCTAGCACTAGAATTATTAACACCACAAGGTACTAGTATTAGATCTAGCACTAGAATATTAACACCCCACGGTACTAGTATTAGATCCTAGCACTAGAACCATCAATGCCAAGTTCCAAGTATTAGATTGCTAGCACTAGAATATATACAACCACAGGTTCAAGTATTAGATCTAGCACTAGAACATCAATGCCACAGGTACTAGTATTAGATCTAGCACTAGAACATTAACACCACAGGTCCAAGTATTAGATCTAGCACTAGAACATTAACACCACAGGTACTAGTATTAGATCTAGCACTAGAATATTAACACCACAGGTACTAGTATAGATCTAGCACTAGAATATTAACACCACAGGTACTAGTATTAGATCTAGCACTAGAACATCAATGCCACAGGTCCAAGTATTAGATCTAGCACTAGAACATTAACACCACAGGTCAAGTATTAGATCTAGCACTAGAACATTAACCACAGGTCCAAGTATTAGATCTAGCACTAGAATATTAACACCACAGGTACTAGTATTAGATCTAGCACTAGAACATTAACACCACAGGTCCTAGTATTAGATCTAGCACTAGAACATTAACACCACAGGTTCAAGTATTAGATCTAGCACTAGAACATCAATGCCACAGGTCCAAGTATTAGATCTAGCACTAGAAAAAATCCACAGGTCCATAGTATTAGATCTAGCACTAGAACATTAACACCACAGGTTCAAGTATTAGATCTAGCACTAGAACATCAATGCCACAGGTCCAAGTATTAGATCTAGCACTAGAACATCACCACAGGGACCCAGTATTAGATATAGCACTAGAACATTAACACCACAGGTCCTAGTATTAGATCTAGCACTAGAACATTAACACCACAGGTCTAGTATTAGATATAGCACTAGAACATCAACACCACAGGTCCAAGTATTAGATATAGCACTAGAACATTTAAAACCACAGGTCCTAGTATTAGATCTAGCACTAGAATATTAACACCACAGGTTCTAGTATTAGATCTAGCACTAGAACATCAACACCACAGGTCCAAGTATTTGCCTATAGCACTAGAACATCAACCCCAGTATTAGATTAACACCTAAACAAACACCAAGGTAAGATGAGTCTAGCCAAACTCAACATCGCAGCTCTGTTTGTAAAAACATCCACCCCAACCGGGCCAAAATTAAAACCAAATTCCAAAAACAAACGGTTTTGGGATGAAATGAAGGAAGGAACAAAAACAAAAACCCGCCTTAGCATCCAGACCGCTTTTATTTAGAGTCCCAATTACATCTTTTTCAGGTGAGCTCCTGTTGATGAAATTGTCAGAGCATTGCTCGAAGGAGGTGGCCGCCTAGATGTCAGAGATAACGGCAATTTTACCCACTGCAACGCGGGATTGTGGTGTCGGTCATAAGGAGGGTACCAATTCTTCCATGGCTACAGCTGTTGTGCCAGGCTGGATCCCATCTTGGGCCTGACCAGTTCACTATGGGCAAGTAAGTGTTCTGTTTATGTCGATGTGTATGTGAATGACAATGTTAGCAATCAATTTTATGTTCTGTTTGTGTCGCTGTGTATGTGAATGACAATGTTAGCAATCAATTTTATGTTCTGTTTATTGTCACTGTCTATGTGAATGACAATGTTAGCAATAAGTTTTATGTTCTGTTTGTGTCGCTGGTATGTGAATGACAATGTTAGCAATCAATTTTATGTTCTGTTTATTGTCACTGTCTATGTGAATGACAATGTTAGCAATAAGTTTTATGTTCTGATTATGTCGCTGTGTATGTGAGTTACAATGTTAGCAATCAATTTTATGTTCTGTTTGTGTCGCTGTGTATGTGAATGACAATGTTAGCAATCAATTTTATGTTCTGTTTGTATCGCTGTGTATGTGAATGACAATGTTAGCAATCAATTTTATGTTCTGTTTATTGTCACTGTCTATGTGAATGACAATGTTAGCAATCAATTTTATTTAGAGTTATTGAGTCAGATAGTTTGTTTATCAAACGGCAGGCTTTCATACAACAATCAAAAATATAGTGCATCTGTGGGATTTGTTCCCTAGGATATGCTGGTGTTGTGGAAAAATGAGCAGGCGGGCGGAGTGGCTGGATCTGTGCCGCTTGGTGGGGTATTGGGGGCATGATAAGGCAGATGTGGTCTGGACTCTTTGGGATTGTGTGTATAGCACAGAAGAACCGGTAGATCATCACTGCCGGGAGTGACCAGAGGATCTGGCTGTTATTCAGGACTCAGAGGAAAGGCAGAGGGACACATAATCAGACTGCTACTGGTACCATTAGCTTTGGGATTCTTTGTCTCATCTCATCTCATCTCATCATGTTCCTCTTGTACCTTGCGGTGTCGAGGTGAAGTATAAACTTCGTGAGAGTGCCCGGTTATGGGCTTCGTATATCGACATTCCCATGGATTCTGCTATTCCCTCCGTCCAACGTTTACGTGGTCGGCCTCTTCCTCTGTTTCCATCTGGTCTGTACATCATTGCTTGTTATGGTATGCTGTTGACTGGTAACCTACTTGCATGGCCAAACCATTTGACTTGCTGCTTTCTAATAAAATCTAGAGCAGCTTTAACCCCTACTTTAGTCCTGATTTCTTCATTTCTGATCTGATCTCTTCTTGATACGTTGAGTATTCTTCTCAGAAACCTCATTTCTGTTGTTGTGATTTTTCTTTTCTCTTTTTCTGTCATTGTCCAGGTTTGGCATTGGTAGCACAGAGTTGGTAGGATTCTTTGTTGGCGTTGCAAATAGGATGGAGCACATATGGGAATTTGCTGTTGTAGTGTGCATTCACTTGCTTTGAACTCAACGTGCTATTGCTTCTTGTGCACTGGACTGAGTTTTGCATGTGGATTAGCTTCACCTGTTATCAGCGTTCCTCGCCTTCAGGGGAACCCATTCCGACTTCTAAGGTACTTGTAATCTATGTCCCCAAGTCAAGGACGAGAAGTCAACACTGTAGCCCACCTGACCAGTGTAGGGGTTGAACCCTCTACCTCAGCATCAGTACACAGGAAGTTTAAGAGCATGTGCTCTTATCCATTCAGCCATGCTGACCACCACATATAGGAATGTCCCGAGGGCTGTGGTGATGGTTCTTGACTCAAGTCAATTCAACTCACTTTTTAAAATCAAAATTGTATTGAGAGATAACGAGTCAGATCATTCGTTTAACAAAACTTTAATGATAGATTGAGAGTTGTATTGTTTGTTGTATTTAGAAGTTGGAGTGGGGTTCATCTAGTGAGCCAGAAGTAGTAGCACATGTATGGACCACGCTTGAGTTCAAATTGAGTGAACGCCAAATTTAAAAAAAAAAGATGTTTTCATTCACTTTGAGAGACAGCTTGTCATTTAGTTGGTTTGTTTAACGAGATGTTATGGACAGGCTGGAGTTGGATGTGTGGGCTGAAGGGTGCAAATATTGTAGCTGTGCTGTATACAGGCACAATGCAAATGCCATCAAACCATGTAACGTTGTACAGGATGAAAGAAGAAGAGGATGAATAAAAAATTGGAAGAAGAAACTGGAGAAAAAGAGAAAGAAGATGCAGAAATAGAAGCAGAAAAAGAAGAAGAAAAAAGACGTAGATGAAGAAGAAATAGAAGAAGAAGAAGAAGAAGAAGAAGAAGAAGAAGAAGAAGCAGAAGAAGAAAAAGAAGAAGCAGAAGAAGAAGAAGCTCAGTAATAATATAAAAATACCTCTAAGTCGGAGTGGGTTCGCCTGATGGCGAGGGACACTGTTAACCCTTTACAGGGCAGACGCTTGTCCGTTTTCTAGCCCTGAACGGGCAAGATTTTTTCAGGTTCGGTAAAATTTCGGGTCGCGTTAGTAAAAACATCACAATAAGGTGTTAGTCAACCGATTTTAGTAAATAAACAACACAATGAAGGGAAAAGCATGCAGAATATGTTACTCACGTGATTGTTGTCGTAATCCATATATGAACACAAATATTTACGAAATACAGCATGTTGTTTGTGATTTTCCGTCATCTATACGGCCAAATTTACAAACACATTTTCAGAATCATAATCACTTTCTTTAAAGTCCGACTCAGACTGCTAATGCAAAGTAATGCTTTGCACTGATATCTAGCTCCGATTAATAGTCAACTTCGTGTCCTTTAATGTCATTTAAATTGAACCTAGCGAAATCTCGGCTATCACTTGAAGAATCGCCGAAATCCATTTTGAAAAACAGCGTAAAAATCCCGAAAACTATCAAAAATTGTCCGTAAAAGTCCGCTCAAATCATACTATCGCGTTTACAAAATGGCGCCACGTTGTCAGCTGTCGGCGAAAGCGAAAATAGCCGTCGGAAGTGTCGGAAAGCCGAGAGATCGCGTTTTTACAATGCATAATAGTATCGGCCGGAATCGGCCGCTACGATCGTTTTATGGCATCGGCCGGAATTGGCCGCTATGACCTGTAAAGGGTTAATAGGGAAAGCGAACCAACACGCAAAATTCAGTCCATCACTACTATAAATAGCGTGTATGGACTATGCTTGAGTTCAAAGCGACGAGCGCAAAAAAAAAATAATAATAATATTAAATACGAGGGAGCTTCAAATGAAAACCTTGGGTGTGAATATATGCTGAAAAAGTAACAAACAAATGTATCATTTTTCAATGTAGCCACCACTGCACTCGATGAAAGTCCCCCAGCACCGATACAGTGCTTGGATTCCTGTATAAAAAATTCTCTTGGTCGCATGTGTAACCAATCATGCACCACCTAGATGTAACTCTTCATCAGACCAAAATGTTGAAATTTCCATGCACTTGCTGGACTGACAGGCATGCATCACCCTACTGGACTTTCATTCACCGATGAATTTCTATAGGTTTCACCCCTTCACTGATCAAAAAAATAGATAACAGAAGGCTGCTCCTCTTTGGTGCATGTCAAAAGTGGGGCAGCCACCTTTAACTTGTCCTTGTGACATCACCGTGTTCGTCTGCACAGTTATATCATGTGCTTAATACGCTTGACATCCTTAATGACAATATTGACCGGTTACAAGACAATGGCATGGTTATTGTAATTTCTATCACACTTTTATGTTTTTCATTTGAAGCCTCCTCGTACTAATGACACAATATAAAATACAAATAAAAGCAAATAAAATACTGCAGAAATCACACAATACAAACTAAAGCAATAAGATTATGTTGTGTGATCTCTGCAGTATTTATCTGATGAGATGCAGCGAGATATGCCAGGCAATAAATCGCGCAATCTATTGTTTGCGTCTTCATTATTCAAATTCACTACCGGGAAAACATTGTTTTGAATATAAAAATACCTCTATACATACAGACACTCCCCACTGTTCTGGCTGGCTTACTCACGGGTTGTTGAAAGAGGCACTCTATTTGGTGAGGGCTGGCTGGGACCTCAATGAAGAGACCTGGGTTGTGCTTCCAGGTCGGGACGAGGCCCAGGACAGACTTCACAGGTTTATGGTCACGACATTTAAGACTGTTCCTTCCCTTCTGGCATGCTGCAGGAAGGTTAGCCATTTTCTTGTGTTATGTTAGTTAATTAGTCGTGGTTACTAAGGGTCATCCATATAATGCTCCGTTCCTGTGCCAGTGAATATCACACAAAATGTGCCTGACTACTCCATATGAACAGTGTTTTTTTCTTTGTTAGGGGCTGCAGTTGCAGAGTGGCTAATGCACTTGTCTGCCAAGATAGATGTCTGGGTTCAGTCCCCAGGGGGTGGGGTGGTGACTTTGGGCACAGGTACGGGGGAAAGTTAAGGCCGTTGTTGTGATATGCACACAGTGTTTGTAAAGTCTCACTACATTTTGTATGTAGAACAAATTTGAAAAATGAAGTACATGATGTCATCAAAAAATTGCGCTCCACAGTCCATAGTGAAACCATATGCAGCGAATGGCTGTCATCTGCTGGAGTAATTCTTTGCACTCCAAACAGAATGGTGTTATCAATGGAAGAAAGAACTTTTTTGGTTGAACAAGTGTTTCGAAATGGAGTCGATACACACGGGTGGCTGTTCAAAGATTTATAGCAAAATTTCCTGATAAACATCTTCCTCATCGCATTATGGTTATAAATTAGTTGAATAAGTTTCTTGAAAAGAAATATTTACAAAAATAATGTACACACAATTGAGGACCTGAAGGGAGCAATCAGAATTACCATTCAAGAAATAACAACAGACACGTTGCAGAAGGTATTTGACAATATTAAGCGACGTGTACAGTCATGTCTTGAAGCCCGTGGGGGACATTTCAAACACCTGTTATAATGAATACTTCATTAGTACTTTCCAGCTTCCCCAAAACAGTGTTAGACCATAGCAGTAACTATTGTACATAATTAAATGAATTCTTTGGCACTTATTTTGATGACGTCATGTACTTCATTTTTCAAATTTCTTCAACATACAAAATGTAGTGAGACTACAAACACCCTGTATAAAGGCACACACTGTACCACACCTCGAGTACCAGCCAGCTCTGTGCTGGTTGTATGGAACCCCGTACAAGTCTCCTGCCTTATGCCCACGTTGTACACCATGAATAGATGACCATCACTGGCCTAAACCGAGTTGACCGGGGATCTCTGAGTTGGTGGCCCCTAGAGATGCAGTGATCTGAAACACTTCTAACACTCATCACCACGCCCCAATATCATGGGTTAATGATGTTCGAAGAACATGCACCTTACTAAATTGATAATATGGTTCTAATGTCCGCTAAAGCCAATTCCTACTAAATGACAGGTCGATTCAAATGTCCACGATGTGCAGTAATGCGACCAAAAGTCCTACTAAATGACAGCTTGGTTCAAATATAGCACATGGACATCATTAAAGTCCCAAATCTGCAAACTGCAACCATGTAACCCCCTTGAGTGTACTGGAGACTCAGTAAGCAGGAGTGAGGTTTAGCAGCCATGTGCAGGACGTGACGATTTCTTGGGTGAGCCCAGTACCAGAGCATCATGCATCGTCTCTGCATTTATGGTAGCCTCCTTGGATAGCAGGGAATGTCCATGGTCTGCCCCTCCCTTCCCTTTAGGACCAACTGGTGTGCATGTGGATGTTCCCAGCGACCAGTGGGGTGTCAACACTGGACAGAGGGACGAAGATGACGTTAACACCAATCGACCGCAAAAAGTCCTTAAAACCGGGGAAGCTAACCTTAGCCACTTTAGTAAATTTTTCTAAATTGCATTTTATTTATATAACCTGCATAGTTGGATAGCTCTTGAAAAAACAAATCCAACGGTACCTTATTAAAGTCTGTAGGTCAGTTTTAAGCTGAGATATTTATGTTTGTGTGTAAGTTTATCCTTTAAAAGGGACATATAGAAGAAAAACGATTTTGACCTTTCACTTTTTGTACTTACACACTCACACAACTATCGGTTTACACTGTCGCTAAGGAAGATTAACACAGCGGTCTGTCAAACTCAAGGGAAAATAACTGCCGGTTTATATATACACTCACGCACACAGATATATGCATCTTCATGTAATCTGTGTGACGTCAGACCGCGCGTGAACTGCACGTGAGTCTTGTCAGCCAGCGTAGATAGATGCATTTTGACAACAGATATTCCGTTGGAAAGATGAAAAATTAACAATGATCTGGTCCATGTAGAGTGATGAAAAATTAAACATACATGCAATAATTGGTGTTGAATGTAAACATGCATTCATTATCATTGTAGTCACTCTGAATATTCTATAACAATATTAAATGTTCCTAGCTGGAGTAAAACTGCCATCTCCGGCCACTGAAATACCATATTACAGCAAGCGATCTTCATAACGTCAGTGTGACATTGATTGCCAACTTAAATCATCATCATGTGCCACACTGATAAACGTGGGCGGCCATGTTTTACCATATGACATGATCACCAGAGTTGTAGGTTAATTCTTTGTTCTTGTCTTGACCATGCCACGTTTCCAAGCCATCCAGATATTTTTTTTTCTGCCTTCCCCTTGTTCTTTTCCCCTCAATCTTGTCAGTTGACACCAAGTTCTCCAGTTTATTTCTTCTCATAACCTGCCCCAAACATCTTGACTGTCCTCATCTAATTTCTCTAATTAGTTTATGATTTCATTTGTTTCTTGTAGGAATTGCTCATGGGTCTTTCTGTCTGTCCGTGGTATTCTTTGCATTTTCCTCAGAAACCACATTTCCACTGACAGTAGTTGTTTTCAGCTTGTCTGCTCATTGTCCACATCTCACATCAATACAATAACACAACACAATTACGCCCAAGATAAAAAAAAAAATGAAATGAACGTTGAAGGAGAAGAGTCCCCAATATGGGCCGGGGTTTTTCCTGAGCAATGGGGCTCTGGGGTCAACCCAGCTTCATAAAAATGGGTGCCAGACAATTTTGAGGGAAAAAAAGGTTAAAAAGTAGAAGGGGTTAAACAGTAAAAGGAGTTAAAAAGTAGTAAGGGTTAAAAGGTAGAAGGTGTTAAAAGTAGAAGGGATTAAAAAGTAGAAGGAGTTAAAAAGTAAGTGGATCAACTTTATTTTTATTATTATAAACTAGGTTTGATTCTCATCTAGCTCAGTCTCTCCCTGCAGATCAGCTAACTGCTCTCTGAAAGCTTCACACACTTCAAGTGATGTGGGGCTCTGGTGATAACCTCCAAGAGGTCTCCGAAACAATGTGCACTTGTGAACTGACAAGGTTTGAGAACAAACCCACAACCTTCTGAACACAAGGCAGGCACTTCGCCAGACAGACCTTAACAATTTTCAGTGTTTGAGAAGGAAAGATGATGAAGAAGGAAACTGATCACCACACCTCATTATGTTATGACCTTGAACATGTGAAGACTGAACATTTCAAATCCAAGTGGCAGTATCTGCAAGTCCTATAATGAGGCAAGGAGGTTTATAAAAAGCACTTATAGAACCAAATGGGAATCAGAGCATCCAGGTCACCAGAAAGATGATGCATATTACAAACTCGACCGGAGAGAACAAGTAGCAATCTTCAGACTCCACACAGGACATAACAGGCTGAAATACCACTTGTTCAAAAAACTAAAGATAGGAGATACTGATGAATGTAATTGTAGAACTGGAAAAATGACAGCTAGACATTTGCTGCAGGAGTGCCCAATATATGCAGAACAGAGAAAGATATTTTGGCCCACACCTGCTTCATTTGAGGACAAGCTCTATGGAGATATCAACAAGCTCAAGTTGACTACAGCTTACTTTAACTACATTCAGGTTGACATCTAAAGGTGCATGAAGAAGTACTTAGACTGCCACACTTCATACCACAGGTATGTCGGTTACAAAAGCGTCCCAGAGTCATGAAATTGAATATTGCTTGGATAGCAAATCCATTACGTGGAAAGTCCGAATCGAAAGCTCACTGTGTGGATGTCATCTGCAGACTGCATTCTTCTGGTTTCCCGAGGAACAGTCTGTGGTTAACGGAGGACCCAATATACGGAAGTGAGGCTAAGCAGCCATGTGCAGGACGTAACAATTCCTTGGGTGAGCACAGTACCAGAGCGCTATGTGTCGGCTCTGCAATTATGGAAGCCTCCTTGGATGGCGGGGAATGCCCATGGTATACCCCTGCCTTCCCTTTAGGGCTGACCAGGATGCCTTCAGCTGTTCTAAATGAGCCAGATGGGATGGAGGATAACACCACAACAGTGAGAGTCAAATGTCCTATGAAATCCCCGGGAAGGTTAACCTGGTCAACAAATGCCCGCAGAAGTCGGATGTGTCGGCCTAATGGCGCAAGAACACAGCTCTGCTGTAAACAGTCACAATGCCATCACGTCTGAAAAAAATCTCTGGATGAACGCAGCAGAAGAAGAAGTATCTGCAAGTCTGCCTGACTGACTGGCACCTGGCTGTCTTGACAGACGATAGTTTGTAAAATAGAGTTGTACCTCTCCATAACACAAAGCCTGGGCTGAATTTAGAGACCATGTGTTGCCCGTGCAGCATGATCTATCTCTCGGCCTGACTAGTTTACTCCATAGGAAAGGTAACGCTAATACATCTGGAATAAGACAATCTGCTGAAGCTGCAAGTTCAGCAAAGCAATGCTTTAACTGTCCGCCTGTCAGAACTTCCATCCTAGACCAGTTGCTGACCAAGGCTTGGGGACTGGTCTGCCCTGCCATGACATTTAGTTTTCAGGTTACATTTCCTTTCACTAGGGTAAAGCTTGTACCTTCCCAATTGTGCTCCTCTGCCCAAAGCCGCTGACACAATGTGGGGTGTCGGGTTTGGTGAGTGCCTCTCAACATTCAGCGCTAACAGAAAGAATGTAGTACCCTCTACTTTCATATTGTAGCTCAGTCATATCTGACTATGACCTGACATCAAGTCTGCCTACAACAGAAGAATGATAGTTAGTGTCTGTGGATTCTGGTATGCAAATATTGGAATCCTTGCCAGTGCTGGTGATGAAGTATTGTATAGTAAGACCATGACTGCTGTGGAATATAGAGGTACATTATTCATCATCTCATTAAGTTTCTCTTGTACCTTGTACCTGAAACAAACAGCTGGTGAGTGCCCATTTATGGGCTTCATATTTCGAGATTCCGATGGACTCTGTTATTCCCTCTGTACAGCATTTATTTGGTTGGCCTCTTCTTCTGGTTCCGTTTGGTCTGTACATCATTGCTTGTTGTGGTATACTGTCAGTTGGCAGCCTGGTTATATCCATCCAACATGTGCCATACTGATAAGGGTGGGCGGTCATGTTTTGCCATTTGTTATATGGCCGAACCATTTCACTTGCTATTTTCTAATGAAATCTAGGACTGCCATTACCCCCACTGTAATCCTCATTTCATCATTTTCACTCTTCTTGATGTGTTGAGTATTCTTCTGTGGAATCTCATTTCCATTGTAATTTTATGATCTTCTTTTCTTTAATTCTCTTCTATCCTGTGAGATATATGTACATTTGAGTTGCATAGCCAGGTGTGATGCTCTCATCTTGAAAAAGGGACAAGGAGGAACAAAGAAGACATAAAACACCTCATCTTCCAGAACATTTTCTGGTGCCCATGTATGGTCTGGGGCAGACCTCAGACCCATATCATCATAATCATCATGTGCCATGCCAATAAGCGTGGATGGTCATGTTTCGCCATCCCACACAATCACCAGTCTGTTGAGCGAAACATGATTTTCTTGGCATTTGTAAAGAAGGTAGTTTGACATTGCTTTCTTTTCCAGCAGTGACCATACTGGTTGATGACTGTAGCTATTGTCTTAAAAAAAGAGATCCTTTGCCTACCGTAAAATTGGAGACTGAAAACTACAACTATCTATCGGCTGCTCTTCAACTTCATCCACCATCTGCACACATGGCCAGACTCATGTAGCATTGAACAAAATCTCACCTTGAGGTCCACCAGACCACAGTACTGAGTTTGTGGTATAATCCATATTGAGAACCCAGCTTAGATCAAACAACAAAACTTAACCGGCATATTTCTGTTTCTAGGTTCTGCGATCACACCTCGTTGCTGTCCGGAAGAATCGAGAGATTATAAGTGCAGTGAACTTGCTGCCAATACCTGACCCACTCAAGTCCTTTCTCAAGCTGTTGGATATTGATGCTGAGGATGTGGAAGTCTTGGATCCAACAGTGTAGCTTCAAATGAGGTTTATGATTCCCTTGGAATGCCAGGATCAACAAACATCAGTTTGTTACAGACTTGGCTCCTCCACGTAAAAAATCCCTTGGCAGTTGGAAATCAAAAAAGAGTAGCCTAACAGCGCTGCCCGGGCAAAATTTTGAGTTAAAAATCTACCCAAAGTATTTCAGGATCCTCGCCGGTGCTACGGAGTTTGTGCACTGAGCTGAGTCCCTCCAGACTCAGGTTTGAGTTAGGAGCAGAACGGAGCATTTATGGGTTACACCCGTGTGCCGTGATGTTGATCCAACGACTAAACTAAGCTAAACTAAGCTGTGGCAAAATTAATTCATATTTATCATTTTAAGAGATTATCAATAAGGTGCCACCTTCATAATGAAGGTTGGCTGCAATGGATCTCCAACACTGTTTTTCTCTCGCCTTGAGTGTACATTCTGTCAGATTGCTTTCGTCCATCTGAGTGTTAAACATTTTAACATGGCCAAAATATTTCACTTGCTTCTTATATATTTCTTTCATCAACTCTCTTTTCATTCCCACTTTACCTGGGAAGGTTAACCCAGTCAACAAATGCCTGAAGAAGTTAGACGTGTCGGCCAAAAGGCGCAAATATAGCGGCTCTTATGTAAACAGGCACAACATATTTACGTCTAAAACAGACATTCCAGATGAATGAAGAAATAGAAGATTACAAGTTTCTCTAGAACCTCTGTATTTGATATCTTTATAAACCTGGGCCGTGGCCTTAGCTCGCTCTTGTTCATTTCCAGCTGCGGGGGGATTTTTAACCTGCACAATGTGAATGAGTGTCATGGAGTCTCTTGTCAGAAACGGCATCAAGATATTATCAGGATACAGCCTAACAGAATGTCAAAGATATAAATGGACAGAGAACATCAAGACATGTTCAGGATACAGTCTACAGAATGTCAAAGATATAAATGGACAGAGAACATCAAGAAATGTTCAGGATACAGCCTAGCAGAAAGTCAAAGATATAAATGGATAGAGAACATCAAGATATGTTCAGGATACAGCCTAACAGAATGTCAAAAATATAAATGGACAGAGAATATCAAGACATGTTCAGGATACAGCCTAGCAGAAGGTCAAAGATATAAATTGACAAATAACATCAAGACATGTTCAGGATACAGCCTAACAGAAGGTCAAAGATATAAATTGACAAAGAACATCAAGACATGTTCAGGATACAGCCTAGCAGAAAGTCAAAGATATAAATAGACAGGCAACATTAAGACATGTTCAGGATACAGCCTAGCAGAAAGTCAAAGATATAAATGGACAGAGAACATCAAGACATGTTCAGGATACAGCCTAGCAGAAAGTCAAAGATATAAATGGACAGAGAACATCAAGACATGTTCAGGATACAGCCTAGCAGAAAGTCAAAGATATAAATGGACAGACAACATCAATATATGTTCAGGATACAGCCTAGCAGAAAGTCAAAGATATAAATGGACAGAGAACATCAAGACATGTTCGGGATACAGCCTATAAGAATTTACAACAAACATACTAGATATTTACTACACCATCACGTGGAGACAACACTTGAAGATGATGATGGTGAATGAGTTATTGTGTTAAATTGTAGTTTAAAATCCACAAGTGGGTAGGTTGATGGATGTTTTGGAATACCGAGTTTTAGTCTCCAAATAATGGACAGGTTAGGGTTTGTTTTCAAAACATCAAGCCTTTTTTAGACTTAAACTCATGTTCCATGGCATGTGAGATGGATATTCTGACCCCTCAACCAGCCGCTGTTCTTTTTCAACATAAGAAAAGTCAATTTAGTCCTGTAGATAGTAGTTTAACTAGAAAGTTCTCCTTATGGAACCCACACGGTAAATGAAATAAGAGGGATCTAAAACACATGGAGAAGAGCAATAGAGAGAGAGAGAGAGAGAGAGCAATAGAGAGATAGAGCAATAGAGAGAGAGCGTTAGGGATAAACAGAGAGTCCCACAGATAGTAGTTTAACTAGAAAGTCCTTCTTCTGGAACCCACAGGGTAAATGAAATAGAGGGTGATCTAAAAACACATGGAAAAGAGAAATAGAGAGATAGTAATAGAGAGAGAGAGCAATGGAGAGAGAGCAGTAGAAAGATAGTGATGGAGAGAGATCAATGGAGAAAGCAATAGAGAGAGAGAGCAATGGAGAGAGAGAGCAATGGGGATATATAGAGAGCCCCATAGAAAATAGTTTAACTAGAAAGTCCTTCTTCTGGAACCCCCAGGTTAAATGAAATAGAGGGTGATCTAAAACACATGGAGAAGAGAATTAGAGAGTCGAATAATATTGCAAGGACATGGAGAGAGCTGCAGGATTTAGGACAGTTTGGTTTAGGTTGGTTGAAAGCCTATTTCTTCTATGGGGAGTATAGGGCAGGAGAAGAAGAAGTCCTATAGCAGATATTGCATTTGGGGAGTAATTTAGGTCATAACAAATGAGGTGAGATGGTCAGTTCTCTTCCACGTCACTTTTTCTTCCCTGGTAATTCCCAGAAAATTATCTGGTAGATATTTCTAAGTTTAGTTGACGGATCAACATCACGACACATGGGTGTAACCCATAAGTGCTCCATTCTACTCCTAACTCAAACCTGAGTCCGGAGAACCTCAGCTCAGTGCATGAACTCTGTAGCACTGGCGAGGATCCTGGAATACTTTGGGTAGATTTTTAACTCCAAATTTTGCCAGGGCAGCGCTGTTAGGCTACCCTTTTCAATTTCCAACTGCCAAGGGATTTTTTACGAGCGCAACAATACACACGCGCGACAATACACATGGGCATCCGATCTCTCTGCCCAAAGACCAGGGGAAATTTTGTTACTAGAAGTTCACATGAAAAAATCTCGGCCCTCACCGGGGCTTGAACCCAGGGCCTCCAGCTCTCGAGGCGGACACCATACCTTGAGACCACTCAGCCCCCTCTTCCCCTCCCCCCCCCCCCCCCCCCCCCCCCACTTTCTTGTTAAGAAGTAGGTGGACCCTAGAGACGTACTGGTTGGGAAAGATAATCTTGTCTCCGCTAGGGTTTCAACCTGTACCACTGTCATAGCAATCAAATACTTTTGTTGAATTTATGAACATTTATTTCAGGGTTTTAATTTATTTTAAAGTGAATTCATCTTGTTTTTGCATGTTTTCTTCAGTTGTATTTGCATTTAGAAAGTGGGTTACAATAAAATACAGTTAATATTGAAATTTTATGAAAATCATGAAATAAATGTTTTTATTCAAATCATACTGAATTTTTTTTGCTCTGGCTCGCTTTAAACTCATGTGTAGTGTGTCTGTACATGTGCTTGTGCTTCTAGTGCAATGGGCTGATTTTTGCATGTGGCACAATGTTGCCAAAAGTTTGGTGATAACAAGGTGATAGCCTTTCAGAAGATTCACGGAATTTCAGTGGCGTGGTCACGAGCGTGACATGAAATAAGAAGTTAATATAAATCAGTTGCTTACAAGATGGCCACACATTGATAGAAAGTATATATCGAGCTGGTAGATTTCTTCTTCTTCTTCTTCCTCTTGCCTCTCTTCTTCTTTTTCATCTTCTGCTTCTATTGCTGGTGCTTCTCCTTCCCCCTCCTCTTTCTTCCACCTCCTCCTCATTCCACTTCCTCCTCTTCTTCTTCCTCTTCTGTTTCTTCTTCTCCTCCTCCTTCTTTCTTCCACCTCCTCTTCATCTTCTTCTTCTTCTCCTGCTTCTTCTTCCTCTTGCCCCTCTTCTTTTTCTTATTCTGGTTCGACTGCTGTTGCTTTTCTTCCTCATCCTTCTGTTTCTTCCTCCTGCTCCTCCTGCTGCTGCTGCTACTGCTGCTGCTCCTCCTCCTCCCTTGTCTTCTTCCTCCTCCTCCTCCTCTTCCTCTTCTTCATCCTCCCTTTTTTCCTCCTCCTCTTCCTCCTCCTCCCCCTCTTCTTCTTCTTCTTCTTCTTCTTCTTCTTCTTCTTCTTCTTCGTCTTCTTCTTCTTCTTCTTCTTCTTCTTCTTCTTCTTTCTTGTCTGCTTCTGCTTCTTCCTTGTCTGCTTCCTCTTGTTCTTGTTCTCTTCCTCTGCTTCCTCCACCTCCTCCTTTAATCCCCAATGGAGCAAAGACTCTCAATCAACCCATGCCAAGCCCTTTGTAGACAGGATGAGGTAGTTAGTCTCACACCAACCTACCTTTGTTGTTTTGTCTTATGGACTCCAGTAACTGTACAAACTGTCCTGACAACCTATAGCACATTGAGAGGTAGAACAGGTGTTCTTGAGCCTGAGGAATTAAGGCCTCCTGACTAATGTTGTCACCACGAACTGTGCAGGTTAAGAGTTTTCCTTTTGCCCTCGACAGAACAAAAAAATCCATAACTTTACTGAGGATTGAAACCTGGGTCTCCTGAATGGGAGCCGGACAGACTAGCCACTTGGTGAGACGCTCTTTTACCCTGGTAATAATACAGGGGCTTTCTGGGTATTCCTAATTACATGGGATGGAGTGGTTCAGAGGTTGCAATGTCCGCCTCTGGCTCCTGCAGACCTAGAATAATGTATTGGACATCTCATCTTCTCAGGCAATGACGAAACGATGCAACGCAATTCACTTTAAGGTGTGACATTCCTCAACAATTTGAAATTAATAGAGTGAGAGACCAATACACAGAGAGATGGACTGAAAGAGATTGATAGAGAGAGCAATAGACAGAGATAGAGAGTGAGCGAGAGAGAGAGATAGAGCGGTAGAGATAAAAGAGCTATAGGAGGGAGAAAGAGCAATAAAGAGAGAGAGAAAAAGATCTATATAGAGAGAGAGAAAGAAAGACAGACACGATCGAATATTCTTCTGATCAGATAGTTTCAAAATGAGAAACTTTTCCTACAACAGAATACTTTCAGCGAGTAATACACACATTACGATCTTTGCTGGTGAACGGAGTTCATGCACAATGCTGAGATTCTCATTGTTTATCCACGAGTGGAGACTGAGCCACTTAACAAAGATAATCGTATGCAGTGAATGTTTCCTCTTGCCAACATCTCATGAAGGGAAATAAATCTGGACCTGTGTTTTCATACAGTGTAGCAGTGGGTTGCGCCCTCTTTGTAAGGTTCTAATTTTCAAGAAATTCGCTTGAAATTTTTCTATAACTGCAATGTTGTCTCTTGTATGAATTTAACTGTCTTTATTTTTAGTTCACTTAGTGGTCAGTAGAGTTTATCTTCCACTGTTGTTTCTCTAGGTCTGAAGGTTTGCCTAGATATGTCGTATTTTGGGCAGTCTTGGGGTGTATGACCTGCTGTTTGCGGTTACAATCCACATGTGCACATGTTTGATTCACCAATCTTGTGTACATGTGGTTACGTAGTCTAGTGAGTTGTGCTCCGAGCCGCAATATAATGCATTTTTCTGGTCTGTCCATAAGGTGGTAGTCGACTTGAGCAGGTGTTGGTGGTTTTCTGACTGATTTGATCATTCTTTTCTTTTGGTGATATGTAACGGGCACATTAGGTTGTTCTTCGATTGCTCCTTCCTTTGATAATCCTTAGCTGATACTCTCTCATTTCCCGGTACTGCACAGTGGGATGGTATCCACTGTATGATGACCTTACGCTGGCTGCAATGTTAAGAAAGTAGTGTCCGTTGTACTGACAATTTCCCAGACAGGAGCGTCTCAAGTACTGTACTGATTTTACATCTGAAAATCGCACTATCTCCGCGGCGAAAGGCTTACGCACCAGATTCGTAATCCCGCATACCGCATTCGAAACACAGCTGCGGGCGATTTGGAAGCAGACCTTCTTGCGTTGTTTCCCATATGATAGCCGGTGGTGCTGAACGTGAATTTGCTAAGAAATCACGAACAGCCAAAAATGCTGGGGTTGACTGCCACGTCCTGTAAAGCCAAACAACTAACTAACAGTAGCACTACAGGTTGTGTACCACGACTGGTATTCAGTAATTTCTCTGTTATTATCTTAATTTCCTGGATATCTGCATCATAGTTATGGCAGTACTTTCTTGTTGAAGAGGGGACAATTTGGTAGTTTTTCTTTGACTTCACAAGTAATGGGTTGGGAGTCGACTTGGCGCAGTGGGTAGCCCATTCGGTGTATTCAAATCCAGATCGAGGCACATTTGCAAACATTACCATGTGACCCAGGATCAATAACAGCTAACATCATCATCAGCATGTGCCATGGCGATAAGCGCGGTCGCCCATGTTTGGCCATCTTAACTGACAAAACACGACAACAGCGCCTCGCTGTAGGAACATGTGTACTTCAACACACGCGTCAGTGCATTGGAGGTGACAGGTTCAAATCCCGGTCGGCAGCTATAGTTTTCAATTTTTATGTTATTTTGTGTGTCCTCTAATCTCTGCATCTTTCCTCTACATCTATTAGCGCCAAACATTACATGTGTGTATATTTCATTCATTCATCTTGTGCCCTGCCGATAAGCGTAGGCGGTCATGTTTCGCCATCTCACGCGATCACCAGAGTCGTGGAACAGATCAGTGCTCTTGTCTTGAGCATGCCACGTGGCCAAGACACCCAGGTATTTACTGCTCTGCCTTCCCCTTGTTCTTTTCCCCTCAACCTTGCAAATTGTCACCAAGTTCTCCAATATAATTCTTCTCATAACGCGCGCTCGCGTGTGTGTGTGTGTGTGCGCGCGCGCTTGAGTAGCACCATGTAAGAAACTATCGTCTGTTGAGACGGCAAGGTGCCAGTGAGTAAGTGATTGTACATAATATAATACATCGAAGGGATTGCCAGTTCTAAGTGCAGCATCCCATTAACGATGTTAAAAATACAACAGAATTGTGATACCACGGGTCTTTCCCTCTGCTGTGTACTCATCTTGACATGGTAAAGGAGCTTGCATGTTCCAATGACCCCAAGCGCTTTGCCGGCCGTAGCGCAGCTACTGGTAGCGTCTCCCATGTCGGACAGTTCAAGGGGTAGGAACCAGGCGAAGAGAGACACGAACCAGCTGCCTTGTAGATAGACTAATGACAGTCAAAGGCTAGGGAAAACAAACCCCCAAAAATTGCTTGTCGAAGTCGGATATACTACGCCACAAGTTTGACAAGCAGTGCAACGCAATTCACTTTATAATCTTATATCAATGGGTCTATATTGCGCTATATACTGTACCGAACTTTAAAATATCTAGCCAGATTTCTGTAGTATGCTTAGACCAAACATAAAAGATATAACAGCACATGGCGCGTTGTTTACTACAGGATGAATTAATCCGCCTAATACCCAACACGGGGAATACCCAAGGCTGAGTGACCGGGAAACGTGTCTCCCAGAACTTGATACCTCCGCCACAAAAAAAAAAAAAAAGTCCCAGGCTTTGCGTAACCCAGAAACAGATAAGCACGCGAGAACACACCTGGTTGATCGGATTATCTTGCCATTGTTCTTGTGTCTTAGTCCCAACAGTGTCTGAAAATGGATTCAGATTTGTGTAAAGTTAGTTGCATATCCTTGACAGGACGTCACAATCAACCCCAGCATTTTATTTGGTTGTTTGTGATTTCTTGGCATGTTTACGCCCAGTAGTTTGTCATTGCTTTCTGAACGACCAGCACTCATAACAATGTATAGAAACCAACGCAATGTGATCTGCTTCCAAATCGACCGCAGCTGTGTTTCGAACTCGGTATGCGGGATTACGAATTGCATTTGTAGCACCTTCGCCACGGAGTCGTTTCAGTTGGTCAGCGGGACTGAATGGATAAGAACGCATGTTCTTAAACATCCGGTGTGCTGATGCCGAGGTAAGGGGCTTAACCCCTACACCAGACTGTTGGACTAAAATATTGATCTATCGACCTTGCCTAAATTACAAGTACCTCTGAAGCCGGACTGGTTTCGCCTGATGGCGAGGGACACTATTAATAAGGAAAGCTAATATACACGCACAATTTAGTCCAGCGCTACCAGAAGTAGTGAGTATTGACTACGCTTGAGTTGAAAGCGAGCGAGTGCTAAAATACAAAACAAAAAGAAGGAAAGTTATAAAAGGAGCCCATTTACACGCCTTCTTTCGCTTTGGGTATATGGTGCTAAACCATGTTTCTACAGACCTTTGGACATTCAGTGGGTGACACCGGCAGTATCTCGCCAGGGGAAGTTATTGTACGTTTTAGTTTGTTCGACCAACTAGCTAGACTACTTAGCTATCTACATTTAACTTACACATCGACTTTAGTAGTTTGTTCGACCAACTACTTAAACTACTTAGCTATCTACTTTTAACTTACACATCGACTTTAGTAGTTTGTTCGACCAACTAGTTAGACTACTTAGCTATCTACTTTTAATTTACACATCGACTTTAGTAGTTTGTTCCACCAACTAGTTATACTACTTATCTATCTACATTTTAACTTACATATCTACCTTAGCAGTTTGTTCCACCAACGAAATCAGACTATTTAGCTGTCTACATTTAACCTACATAACTATTTTAGTAGTTTGTTCGACCAACTAGTTAAATTTCCTGTTCGCTGATGGCGAGATAGGCGGTTCAACACCTACACCGATATTAAGTTATACTTAAATGTTGACTTCCCGTTCGGAAAGCAAAGGCAAACTACTGAACGTACAGTTGCCTAGATTATCCTCATGGGTTGATTACAACGTCTTGCAATGGACACGCAACATGCATTTATTACCCGCTGAGAGGCAGTCGAAATGCAGATACTGCCATTGAGAGTATTATCCTTATATAACAGGGAGCTTCAAATGACAATCATCATTTCTTTTTAAGTTGTCCAAACAGGTGGAAATCACTTGGGGCTAAGTCTGGTGAGTACGGGGAATAGTTTCAACTGTTGCACGGGCAGTATGAGGTCGAGCGTTGTCATGCTGCAAAAGAGCACCTTTACACAGAAGTCTACGTCGTGTGGATTTGATTGTGATTCGAAATTGCCTACTCTACTCATACACTTGCTGGACTGACAGGCATGCATCATCATACTGGACCTTCATTCGCCGATGAATTTTTATTGGTTTCACCCCTTCACTGGTTTAAAAAAAAAACAACGGATAATAGAACGCTGCTCCTCTTTGGTGCATGTCAAAAGTAGGGCGGCCATATTTAAACTGTCCTTATGAGCCACCGTGTTGTCTGCACCATAATATCACGTCCTTAACGACAATATTGACAGGTTACAATACAATGGCATGGTTATTGTAATTTCTATTACACTTTTAAGGTTTTCATTTGAAGCCACCTCGTATTATAGTTCACGACATACAGAATTGTGGTGGCCTGCTCCATTTATCGTCACCTCTAATTCCGAAGGTATTCCCAGAAAATTGTGAGGTACCACATTTTAGAGACTGTATAGACATCAGAGTGGCGCCGGTCGGAACAAACAAACGACCCAAAGCTCGCGTAACCCCCAGCCTCAATGGGAGATTTGAACCCATTACTACGCTACGGGTAGGCCAGAGCTGAAGTCACAACGCCACAACACAGGACGGAAGACCAAAAGCGAGACAAATCAGAAGGCATCTGCAATCAGATTTTCTAACCCGCAACCTTTCCCCCTGTTTGTATTTACCTTGTTCTGACGAGCACAAATCGCCAGGTGTTACCTTCCTTTCTTATGGATTTTCCAGCATTCCACGGGACGAATATCGTTTCCTGGATGCAGCAAATCTGAACTGTAGCAACTGATAATCTTCGACACGAAAGAGCAACCGCTAATGTCGAAGAACTATTGTGGTTGATATTGTCAAGTGCGCCACAAGTCACGTGAAGAATAAGTCACAAAGGTTCTTTGCAGTGTTCATTTCTACGGAAGACGATACGGAACACAAATGCAAACATTAGTTTTCCAGTTATGTAGAAATTGGTCGGTTGTCAGAGAACTGTTATGTTTTTATGCTGTTGTAGACTCAAGAAATATAATTTAATTAGCTTACTCGAAAATGAGGGGGGGGGGGGGGGGGGGGGGGGGGGGGGGGGCGCTAGATTTAGGAAACGAATCGCTGAATGGGATTAAGGTTACAGACAGGGACTTTATCTTTTTTCTTTTGCTTGAAATTGTCTGCAACTGCGATGTTGTCTCTTGCGTGAACTTTACTGTCTCTATTTTAGTTCACTCAGTGGTCCATAGAGTTTATCTTCCACTGTGTTTGTTTTTTGTTTTTGGTTCGCTCGCTTTGAACTCAAACGTAGTCCAAACACGCGCTGCTACTTCTTATGCACAGGGCTGTTTTTTTTTTTTTTTTTTGCGCGCGTGTGTTAGCTTTCCAAATCCTAGGAAAAATCTAGAGTTAGCTTTCCAAATCAATATTGTCCCTCGCCATCAAGCGAACCTATTCCGACTTCAGAGGTACTTGTAATTTATGTCCCCAAGTCAAGGACGAGAAGTGAACAGTTAATTCCACTGACCGGTGTAGGGGTTGAACCCGCTACCTTGGCATCAGAGCACCGGTTGTTTAAAAACCTCCAGCTTCCACTGTTATGCTTCTAGGCCAGAAAGTTTGCCTAAATATGACGCGTTCGGGTCAGCCTAGGACCTAGGAGTATGTGCTGTGCTCTTTGTCCACCTATGAACATGTAATAGCTAACAAGGTGGGGTTGTTTGCGGCGTCCTGCAAATGACACACAACTAACGTAACACGTTAACTCCGCTGACTCCTCTCAGCCATAACTAACTGTTTGCACACCTTCGTCTCCACATTTTCTCAATTTGCACCATCTTCCTAACCATAAAATATGTGTAATGTTTTAGCAATGGGTCATACCTAGACTTTTCTGTTCGTCTTAATATTATTACATTGTCTAATTTCATGTTTTTCTTTAGTTCTGTGTTGTTCCCTTCCTGGTGAAGATTAGTATAATCGAAACGTCGTTCGTTGTGTCGTAATTACTAGTTGTTATTTGTTAGTTTATTAATTTTTATTATTTGTTACTTCCCCCTTCCCCCTACCCCAATTCTCTGTGATTTATGTTCACCACAATGGAGTCCATTGTAAGGTCTGTACATTGTGTCAGTGTTTAGTATATCTCAATTTTTCGCAGGAGTTAACATCAATCAATCAATCATGCGCCATGCCGGAAAGCGTGGGCGGTCATGACTCGCCATTTCACTCGATTACCAGAGTCGTGGATCAGCTCAGTGTTCCTGTCTCGTCCATACCATGTGGCCAAGCCATCCAGGTATTTACTTCTCGGTCTTCCCCTTGGTCTGTTCCCTTCGATCTTGCCAGTTGTCAACAAGTTCTCCAATCCATTTCTTCTCATAACATGTCCAAAAAATTTTGACTGTCTTCGTCTAATTTCTGTAATCAATTTACGATTTTCATTTGTCTCCTGTAGTACTTGGAGTTAACATACTTAACTGTTTTTTTTTAAAAATGTCCTAACCTAACATTAATGTAACATTAACGTAACGTAACGTAACGGGCCGGTCTTTGTGGCTATGGGCTTGCGAACGCGGTTTGTGAGCCCGTATACCCGGGTTTGAAACACATCGGTGCTGGTTGTTTTTTAGAAAAAAGGTATATGAGCCGGTCGTTCAGAAAGCAATGGCAAACTACTGAACGTAAAATTTGCCCAGGAATCACTAACAGCGAAAATGCTGGGGTTGACTGCTACGTCCTGTGAAGGACATGCAACTTAATTTTTTTTTTTTAAACGTAACATTAAACTAAAAAAGACAGTTTACTAGCATGTATAAGATAAATATATTACCTAGTCTATGTTTTAATTGCGTGTCTACTCGAGAGCTTTGAAACACAGAGCTAAAATCGTGGAACGAAGAAGTAGAAATGGTTGCTTATCTCCTGTAATTATAATTAATCTTTGAGTCACTTTCGGGCTGCAACACAACGAAACAACAAAACCACACTAAAGACACCTTTCTGCAGGTTAAAGTCGCTTAAAAGTCGATAGGGTCGACTTCATTGCACCGGGTTTTATCCCATATAGCTCGGTCTCTTTCCGCAGCGCGGAAAGCGTCGCACCAAGCACGAACTCCGTAGCTCTAGCGATGACCCACGGGAGTCTTCGTAAAATTTAGCTCGTGAGCCGAAGGACGCGGCCCGGAATCGAACCCACAACCTTCGGAGCCCAAGTCAAATGGCTTGACCACTTCGCCACGGAGACTCCCTTTCTTTCTGCAGGTTAAAGAATATATATGAAGGGCGCATGAGCACAATAACATATCAACGGACGCCCGGTCGCTGGGCGGTAGAATTATAGTGCTCACACGAGCCCGTATTATTAGCGCTTCTATCGAGCCTCTAACAGATTTACAACAGCGGCTCCCAAAATTATTTCCCTTGGGTTGAATTTCTGAATGAAAATTTGCATACGACGAACGTAAATTTTATTTATACAACTTTCAAGAACATCACACAATTTTGTCGGAATTATAGATTACAACTGCATACTAATATGATGTTGTTGCTGTTACACAAGTCACCATCATCATCACATGCCTTGCCGTCTGGCTTGGGCGATCATGCTTCACCACATCTTATCATCTGCAACGGCATGTATCAATTCGTGTATTGACTCCCTCCCGCGACATGACACAAGACTGTCAAGAATATTCTCTCGCTGGCTTCTCCTACCTCTATTTTCACAAATCTTTCCAGTTGTCACAACATGTTCGTAAACCGATTAGAGTCATTAGACGTTAGTCAAATATTCTTGGGCATGTTATGAGAAGAAATGACTTGGAGAACTTGGTGACAACTGGCAAGATCGAAGGGAACAGACCAAGAGGAAGACCAAGAAGTAAATACCTGGATGGCTTGGACTCATGGCATGGTCCAGACAGGAACACGGAGCTGATCCACGACTCTGGTGATCGAGTGAGATGACAGAACATGACAGCCCGCGCTTATCGGCATGGCACATGATGGATGGATAGTTCCATTTTTGTCTTCTCATAAAGTAACATAAAAAAAATCTATCAACATATATAAAACACATATTAAAAATTGTCCACATTATATAAAACATATAATAAAATATATCAACAAATATTTAAAAAAAAACATATTACAAATCTATCATCAAATATAAAACACATATTAAGAATATATCAACATACATAAAACACATATTACAAATCTATCAACATATATAAAACACATATTAAAAATCTATCAACATATTAAAAAAAAACAAATATTAAAAAACTACCACCATATAACCAATATACGTGTCGGCGTATATAAAGGAGAACAAAGATCACCCTAACTTATCACGCCGAGCTCCAGTATATGTGACACTTCACACCTCTACGTTATTATCTGCACTGGGCTGCCTTTAGTCTGGTCATAATATATTTCCTTCTCTGAATTCAGCAATAATGGATCTAAACACAAACCCGCGGAAGGCAAGGGGAAACCATCGCTGCATTTTCCTAAGATAATCATGCTTCGAAACACAATTTATCAAGATAAAGTTAGAGGACAGCGTGAGAATATTCTTGAAAATCTTGTGTCGTGGCACGGAAGGGAGTCAGTCATCACACGAAATGATCCACGACGTCGGAGATCATAATTTGTGGAGAGGCATGATCGCCCATGCCAGCCGACAAGGCACTGGATGATGATTTTATTTTGTTGTAAGCCAGAATTTATTCTCGTGTGAGACAAATGTTGCTAGTGACTAACAACATATGCCTAGGAAGGAATTTTGGCCACATTCCAACTCACATACTTTGGTCTGTCAAGACCGTAAGGTGCCACTCAAGAAGAAGCAAACAATGGCATTTGGTCGTGTAATGTAGTTACTGTTATGGTCTGACGCTGTTTTTGGGGAAGCTGGAAAATACTAACGAAGTATTCATTATAACAGGCGTTGGAAATGTCCACCACGGGTTTCAACAAATGACTTTACATGTCTCTTCATATTGTCAAATACCTTCTGCAAAGTGTCTGTTGTAATTTCAGTGTGTATCGACCACCATTTCGAAACACTTGTTCAACAAAAAGAAATTGTTTCTTTCGTTGATAACACAATTCTGTTTGGAGTGCAAAGAATTACTCCAGCAGACAACAGCTATTCGCTTCATGGTGGATTGTGGAGCAAATTTTGTGATGACGTCAGTGTACTTCATTTTTCAAATTCATTCTACATACAAAGTGTAATGAGACTTTACAAACACCCTGTGAAATAACCTCCCTTTGCCACACTTATACCCGCAATGTGCAGTGTGGGAACCATTGCATTTAAAGGTACACAACAATACAGGGTATTCCCCATTTCTATATTAAGACCGCGCAACTCATGAAAACACAAAATACAACCCAATAACCCGGCCCCTATACTCTATATCTCCATCTCAAAACAACAACATTGGAAGTTGTAAAACAACTGTAAATAAAGGGAAAGCCCCTGCAGAAGACTAAAGATTGGTGTTCGTTTGTGGGAATTGGGGCGAAGAAGGTAAATTCGCTGGCATGAAGGCTTTGATGTTAGATTTAGAGTGTGATTACGTTTTTTGTGTTGTGAGGTGATGATGTGAGGGTAGATTGCCAGATTCTTGTTTCATGGACTGAATTAACTCCAATGTTAAATCGGTATTGGTGTTTGTCCATCAATAATGATGACGACCATTCACTTCATTCAGTGAGTTTGAAAGTATGGTGCCGTGAGTTCTAAGATGGCTGATATGGCCTATTTTGGCTCGAAATGTTCTTTGACAATGTGGGCAAAGAATGCTTGA
Organism: Cepaea nemoralis; assembly: GCA_014155875.1. Classification (NCBI taxonomy): domain Eukaryota; kingdom Metazoa; phylum Mollusca; class Gastropoda; order Stylommatophora; family Helicidae; genus Cepaea; species Cepaea nemoralis. The sequence goes on from JACEFZ010026396.1 coordinate 64,933, forward strand.
CGTTCCAAGAGGAGGTTCTCCTGCAGAGGTTGCTTTGTTTGTTGTTTTCTTTTTGCTCAGCCTCCCCCCTCCCCACAGCTCTTTGCAGTCCTGGTTGCTTCACAAGTGACTACAGCCTTGTTTAATTATGTACTCCGTGAATTTCAGTCTTTGATATCGGTCTCCCAAGTGTCGTGATGAATTCAGAAAGCGTTTAGTGAGATCTTCAGTGTCTTTAAAGCGCTTCCTCTGGACGCCTTGGGAGCGGGTTCCACAGCTCAGCTCAGCGTAAAAGATTCATTTAGGGATCCTGTGATCTAGCATGCGAGTCAAGTGACACATTAGTATAGTGTGGATACAGGGCATGGACGCTCTTTCTAAGATTTCAGTGTCTGGGATCTTGTCTTGCCATTTAATCTTCAATAGCTTCCTAAGGCAGACTGTGTGGAAGTGGTTTAATTTCCTGCTGTGTATTAATGTATGGGTCAGAAACACTGAGAACGATTAAAAGAATTAACAATAAACTACAGAAATTCACTAATTAGTCTTCTTCTTCTTCTTCTTCAGCGTTCCGAGCCGTTGAGGTTCTTTGCTGCAGATACAATCCGTCTCCATTCGTCTCTCAGGTTGACCTTCTCTTGCCAGTCGTTGATTCCAAGTGCTTGTAGGTCTGTATATATATTATCTCTCCACCGTCTTCTTGGTCTGCCTCGGGGTCTACGGTCATTTATTTCCTGAGTGTAAGCGAGTTTTGTTTCCCTATTATCTTCCATTCTTTCTATATGCTCCAGCCATTGTAGCCTATTAGCCTTCATGATACCAGTGATTAGCGGGGACTTAAACAGATCATAAATGTCTTTGTTACTTCTTCTTTTCCACTCTCCACTTTGTGTATCCCTAATAACTAGTGCCCTCGAAAAATAGTGGGACTAAGATGGTATGCCAGAATCACCAATGTAGAGCTCATGGAGAGAAACTAGAGAAATGCCAGTGAACCAAGAGGTGAGGTAAGACTATGGCGCTGGATAGGACATAGACTGAGTAAACCCCTGGACAGTATAATAGACACTCTCTGAGTCTGGAACCCCACAGGCAATCAAATAACGGGAGAAACTAAATCATTTGGAGAAGACAATTACAGACAGAAATGCGAAGTAAGATTCAGTGACTCGATGAGTATGCTCAGGAAGATGGAGATGGGGTGGGTCCGAAGAGAGTGGTTGGTGTCTCTGGAACGGTCATGGCTAGCAAATATTATTTTGATTATTTTAATGTTTGTGCTATGGTATGCCGGTGTACAAGGAAATGAGAAGGCCGACAGGCTTGCAGGTCGAGGGCGGACGATCCATGGACCAGGTTGATATACTGAATGCTCTGCGAGAAGTAAGACTTTTGCGAGAACCAAGTGATGATTGAATCTACAACCATGATCACACTGCGAGAACAGCAAGTTAAATGAGATGGGGTTCAGAGAAGAACACTACGCAGGAAGCCAAAGAAAATTAATAAACCAACACAGAACTGGTGTCGTTAGCCGCTACACGCTGCAGAATTTACTGAGGAGGGGATCCGATCACTTATGGATTGAATGATCCGATATGCAATGAGGATGATCTGTCGACTAACTAACAGACAGAGATAAATACTACTAGGATGACATGGGAGGACATTGGGGGGGGGGGGGAAGCTGCAGGAGATAGGACGGCTTGGCGCGTGTAGATTTAGGGCTCATGGCCCAATGGGGGAGACAGGCCAGAAGAAGGCGGAGATGATGTTGTGAGGGTAGGTAAATTGTGATTTCCGGTCCCCAACATTGAGGATAGACATTTGAACGGTTAAGGCCTCTGCAGTGTTTATGCTTGTTGGCTACCGTTTGCATTCGCATTTTCCTTATGTTGGATTGGAAGTGCAGGGTTCTGTCGCCCTGCTACTGAGATGAGTGCGTGGTGTGACACTGTGAGCTGTGAATTTTGTGTGAAATGTTTTTACATCTGTCCACAGTTGTTTGTAGAGTTGACTGCATTTTCGGAGTAATGACGGCCGCCTTGTCGCAGAACTGACCGGATTGCCTTATGCAGTAATGTGTGGCTGCTGGTTTTCTAGTGACTGCTGCTTCCATCGACGATGAACTGAATTTTTCGTGGAGGACTTTTGTGTTGGCATTTCTGGGGGCTGCATTATGTACAGTGCAAGTGTGCTGGCTGTTGGTTTGTCGAGACTCACGTCTATTTTCACATGGGGCAGTGAGGAGAATTTCGTGTGATATTCACTGGCACATCCGTTGCCGTGAAGTTGGAACCGCGACTAATAACTAATGATTAATTAATGTCAGGGTAAGTTGCTAGATTGCTTGTTTCTCATATTGACTGCGCTTGTATGTTTGTAGGAGAAGGCTTCAAATGGAAATGTGAAATGTGAAATGTGTGTTGTTGTTGTTGTTGTTGTTGTTGTTGTTGTTGTTGTTGTTGTTGTTGTTGTTGTTGTTGTTGTGTGAATACATTCTGAAAAAGTAAAGAACAAATGTATCATTTTTCGATGTAGTCACCCACTGCGTTCAGTACAAGTACCCCAGGGCCGATAAAGTGCCTGGATTCTTATGGGGAAAAAAATTATCTTGTTCGCGTGTGTAACCACTCATGCACCACCTTCTGTACCTTTTAATCTGACCCAGAAGTCTGTTACAGAAATCTCGCCGTTTTGAAACTTCCTACTCCATTCATGCACTTGCTGGACCGACAGGCATGCGTCACCATACTGGACATTCATTTGCCGATGAATTTCTGTAGGGATCACCCCTTCACTGATTAAAAACAAGCAACAATGGTTGGTACACGATAAAAGTGTTGGTGACCATCTAAAAACTGTCTCTATGAAGTCATCATGTCGTCGTATCGCGAGTCCGCCCCTAACACTCTTGACATAAATTAACAACAATATTATGGTACAAGACAAAACATGATTATTGTAATTTCTACCACAATTTTAAAAGGTTTTCATTGAACCCCCTGTACAATAACTAGAAATAAACCGGGGTTGGAGTGGTCGCAATGTCCTGCAATGGATACCTATGTAACATTATTTTATTATTAAATATTATTATTTATTATTATTATTTTTAAATTTATTATTTTTTTAAATTGTCTGTTCATCAGCCACTGTCTTTTTTAATGCCTTTCTTGGCCCTAGATAACTTGTTATGTGTCTCAGTTTCGGAGAGGCCTATCTTGTTTTAAACGTTAACAAATGCCTCATCATTTTAAAAAGTTCTTCTTAAAAGTGCTAATCACACATGCGAATAATAAAAAAAGAAGAAGAAAAATCTGTCCTCCATCACCAGTCAAACATTTGGGAACGACTCGCTGGCTAATGAAATGAAACCGTCGGCCCAAATGAATTCAAGAACCTCTCCCAAGCTCTCGTAACTCCGTTAGCGCCATGGCGAGAAACTCAGGAGGAAGAGAATAGGGAGGGTGTGGCCGACTCCTGATTCCATCGGGACAGGAACCCTGGCTTTCTGCGTCTTAGCCCGGGTTCTAAGGTTGAAAAATCTGCCAGGGCTTGTGGCGGAAGTACGAAATGCACGGACGGAGTGGCTGGCATGGCTACTTCAGAGAATAAGGCGGAAGAATGGCGTGGTGACTTTTAGAAGATGGCGCAGATGTAAGAAGTTTAATTTAAAACTTTTATTGGTCGTAATTAAAGAAATGGGGGCACGGTAGCGTGGGTGGCTAGACGCGCAAACAGGGCCTGGGTTTCCGATCCCAAAACAGAGCAATTTCGAATGTTGTAAAAATGGACCAGGATCCATGTCGACCCAGCCTTAAGGTTCAGTCCGGTGGGATGATTAATCGTCTTAAGAAATTTTCCCCCGTCACCCATGCGCGATGAAGACCATGATATTGCAGTGGTTTCCTCTAACAAAGGAATGCCGTTTGGACTGCTTCCCCCCCTTCTCATGCTGGAGGTCGTAGCTATATGCCAACTCTAATGTTTCAAGAATTGTCATTAGCCTTCGCAATGAAACCCCAACACTCCGTCTGTTCTCACCACTGACCAAGTATAGATCACTATGTCATCTTGATGTATTACTCTGGATCAATGTTGCACCTTAAATTGTGCGGCCCGCTGCTCATTCTCTGCACTCACGATCCAGTGTTACTATTACACTGTGCCAGTCCGTCTCGTCTGCTGGTACTTAAACCCATTTTTTTTACGATTGATGGTCTCTAGATCACAAACTTGACGTATAGATATTTCCGCCTGTGCCTTCCAGGACCTGCTTCGTATTAGTCTATGGCCCTTGACCGTATCCATGGCTTCATGCAGGGGGGAGGGGGGCAGCTGTCATGTACCAATTGGCCTGAAGGATCCTATGCCTATCCACCATTGTTGGTAGTGCCAGAATATGCCACATGCATATAATTGGGGTCTTTTTGCACGCCAGAATTACACGCATGGTGACATTATGTATGCGCTCCAACCTTTCAAGCTGGCTCTTTGATACAGTCAGCAGCCCCAAACCATACTCAATTACAGAAATTATTAACTACTGACAGAGCCTGTAAAGCATGTTCTGCTCTACCCCAGTTGCTGCCATCACCCTCAAAGCATTAAGCCCCCCACCAGCCTTCATCACCAAATCCTCTACTTGACCTTTAAAAGACACACTTCTGTCGAAGGTGATACCCAAGTACTTGAATTTACTCTCTTTACTAAGAGGATATCCATTCAATATAATACATGGGACATCTGCCTTCACAATCCGGTTATCCACACGGCGTGATTTCTGTGACAAACCTTTCGGTACGATGAAGAGGCACAACAGGTGGTGCATGAGTGGTTACACACACGACCAAGATCATCTTTTTCTGCAGGAATCCAAGTAATTTTTCGGTGTCGGAGGACTAGCATTAGACGCAGTGTTGACTACATAGAAAAATGATACAACTTTTTCTTAATTTTTTATAAGATTTTAGAATATATATATATATATATATATATATATATATATGAAGGTTTTCAAATGAAGCCCCCTAGTACCTACACCCCTGGAGGACACACTAGAAGCCTAGGCTAAAGACATCCAGTCTGTTTGTGCTGTGCTAAATCACGGTCTGCTACATCCTGATAAGACTCTACAGATGCGAAGTTTCAGTGCTTGTCGTGCCCACCCCGTTGGTTTCTGAGCTTGGAGGGGAAGAACAACACTGCGACATCGTATTTGCTGATGTAATGTTTCTGTACAGCGTAGGGAAGGAAGTCTCTACAGTCGCCTGTATCCGATAGATGCAAGCCCAATTCGTGGCTCAGACAACTTGAGTATCAATGCATTGGATTTAAGAGTTAATACTTCTTCCATAGGATTCTTAGCCTAGCAAGCAACCAACCAACCATACAAGCACACAGCTAATACATCAACCAACCAACCAACCAACCAACCAACCAATCAACCAATCAACCAACCAAGAGAACGGACGTCTGGTTACTGTCCCAATCTGTGTCCCATCCAGCTTCATCATCTTTTGCACGTCTCTTACTTCTCTGAAACCTGTTTACGTCTCTTCCCAAGCTCCACTTTGGTGATTCTGTGACACTGTTTTATACTTTCTCTTCTGACAGGTCACTGGTTAACTGACTGGCCACTGGTTACTGACATGTCACTGGTTAAACTGGACACTGGTTAACGACGACCACTGGTTAAAACAGGTCAGGTTAACTGACTGGCCACTGGTTACTGACTTGTCACTGGTTAACTGACTGACCACTGGTTAACTAACAGGTCACTGGTTAACTGACTGGCCACTGTTTACTGACTTGTCACTGGTTAACTGACTGACCACTGGTTAACTGACAGGTCACTGGTTAACTGACTGGCCAGGTACGACTTGTCACTGGTTAACTGACTGACCATGGTTAATGACAGGTCACGGTTAACTGACTGGCCACTGGTTACTGACTTGTCACTGGTAAACTGACTGACCACTGGTTAACTGACAGGTCACTGGTTAACTGACTGGCCACTGGTTACTGACTTGTCACTGGTTAACTGACTGACCACTGGTTAACTGACAGGTCACTGGTTAACTGACTGGCCACTGGTTACTGATTGTCACTGGTTAATGACTGACCACGGTTAACTGACAGGTCACTGGTTAGACGGCCACTGGTTACGACTGTCACTGGTTAACTGAGACCATGGTTAACTGACAGATCAATGGTTAACTGACTGGCACTGATTACTGACTGTCACTGGTTAACTAAACTGACCACTGGTTAACTGACAGGTCACGGGTTTAAAAGGGACTGGTCACTGGTTAAGGACTAGTCACTGGTTAACTGACTGGTCACGGTTAACGACTGGCATGGTTACTGACTTGTCACTGGTTAAAGGATCCCACTGGTTAACTGACAGGTCACTGGGTAACTGACGGGCACGGTTAACTGACTGGTCACTGGTTAACGACTGGCACTGGTTATGACTTGTCACGTAACTGACTGACACTGGTTAACTGGAAGGTCACTGGTTAACTGACTGGTAAATGGTTAACGACTGGCACTGGTAACTGACGACACTGGTAATGACTTGTACTGGTTAACTGGACTGACCACGGGTTTAATGACAGATCACTGGTTAACTGACTGGTCACTGGTTAACTGAGACCAGTGGTTAACTGACAGGTCACTGGTTAACTGACTGGTCACTGGAAAAAGACTCTGCGCCAAAACAAAACAGTAGGTTTGGATCAGATATGCTGAACAAATGAACAAGCATTATAATTTTAATTTCATTTTGATCTAACACTGAGGAAGATAACGCGAAACGAAGCAGATAACACCACGACCCTAGTATGGCGAATATCGCCCTTCTGTCCAATGAGAGGCTACATTTGCTCTGTACAACCCCGGACATGAATTAGTTAGTGAAAGTCAGTTATTAGTCATTGAATAGTCATTCTCTGCGTTTTATTCTCTAAGCACTACGGATTTAACGGCTGAGTTAAAAATTCAAGTTTGTTACATAGTTTAACTTCCTTTTACTTCATAAAATCCTAGAGCTGTGAAGCTTCTAGCCTTTCTTAATCTAAGTATATCCGTTAAATTCAGTCATTGTTGCACTATTACTCTCGGGTTTTTTTGCTATTGTTAACATTAGCTTTCAATATATAATTTTTAAAAAAAATCTTTGCAGGGAAGTGAAAACAAAAGGAATAGATTAAAAGAATTTTGTTACCTCAATGTAATTTTTGTCGATTCAACCAAGCGTAGTCCATACTAATGTCACTTTTTGTGCAGGGGCTGGTTTTGCGTGTAAATTAGCTTTCCCATTACCAGTGTCCCTCGCCATCAGGCGAACAGATTCCGACTTCTGAGGTACTTGTAATTTAAGCCCCCAAGTCAAGGATGCCGGCTCCGTGGCTAGAGGTGCGAACGCAGTTCGTGCGCCGGTGTGGCGTTCGAAGCTCAGCTGCGACCGATTTGTGCAGCAGACCGTGTCGCGTTGTGTTATAACGTGCTGGTATGGGAGCCGGTCGTTAGAAAGCAATGGCAAACTACTGAACGTAACACTTGCCTAGTACATCAACAGCAGCTGAAAAATGCTGGTGTTGACTGCACCGTCCCGTAAGGGATACGCAACTATAAAAAAAAAGTCAAGGACGAGAAGTCAACATTTTAGTCCAGCTGACCGGTGTGGAGGTTGAACATGTAATTTAAAGATTCCATATGTTTAAGAGGTTATTTATTTGTTGCTGTGGCTGCGGAATTACGAAGCGATTAGCAGTCTCGCATACCGCGTTCGACACGCTGCGGGAGATTTGGAAGAGCCCCGCCTTGGTTGGATTTTCAAAATAGTTGATGTCTTTCTTTATAAGCTGATGTTTGTCTTTATAAGCTGATGTTTGTCTTTAGAAGCTGATGACTGTCTTTGTAAAGTGGTAACATTCTTTATCAGCTTGTGTCTTTCTTTATAATCTGATGTATGTTTGTATAACCTGATGTCCTTTGTTTTTGGTTGGTGTTTGTTTTTCTGTAGAAGCTGATATATGTCTTTATGAGTTAGTGACTTTCTTTATAAGTTAACCTGTTTCTTTAAAGACAGACAGACAGTAAGAAAGACAGACAGACAAACAGACATATTCTAGTTTATGTTTATGGTTTTTGACAATACATAGCAACTGTTTGTTGTGTATTGCTATTCTTAATCGTTATTTTTAAATTCAGTGCATTTCTTCGTGAAGCGGCTGGCCGAGTGGCTAAGAACACCGGGTTCTCCTTCAGGAGACGCGGGTTCGAATCCTCGGTAAGATGTGGAGTTTTTATTTTTTTTGTCGGGGGCAAAAGAAAATTCTAACCTGCACAGTTACGAAGACTGCACTAGCCAGGCGGCCTAATATCTCAGCTCAAGACTCCTTGCCCTACAGCTAAGACTGCAATG
>JACEFZ010026397.1:0-92500 GCA_014155875.1 Cepaea nemoralis
ACCTAAGTTAGAATATAGGGTAGAAGTTAGAGTAGTAGATTTATTACATCCAAACACGCAAACAACCAGAAAAACAAACATATAAATTGCATACACTATTTGCAGATCAAGGCAGATAACTTTGGGGCCAGGGGACATAATAGACAACGAAGACTAAATTAACAGTGAATAAAGTCTTACGCGCGGAAGCGAAGAAGGTAAAGACTGTCGCACACACTCTTGTAGATTGGTTGTTAAATATTATATGGGGGACATGAAGCAATTCATGTGTTGACCCTAATAAGTCAACTTTGTATGGGTAGTAAGTTAATTTACTATGTGAGGGCAGGTCTTATAAGACAACGGTCCGGTTCAGACATACCTCTGATAAATATAATATAGCATGTGAGAAGGGGCTCACGCCAACCAGGCAAGTTTGTGGCGATTGCCAGTAGCCAAGTGAGGCTTTACTACATTGTGACAATAGTGTAAATAGTCTATTGAAAGCCCAGAGCCAGGTTATCTAGAGTCTTTGACAAAAATTAGAGACACTAATTTTTTGTGTAGAAACCTCCTTGCGTCACAAACCAATAAGTGAAAGTTGATGACGCAACACAAGGGGGGGCGGGTGTGTGTCAAAGAACTCAACCGCATCCCCTCCGCCAGGGAGAGCGGTCAATCCTGGAGGGACCAGGAGGAGATACGGTGCCCGAGGCAAGAGCAGGGGAGATGAGGGAATCGTGGAAGGTTAGCCACTCCCTCAGAATACACGCAGGCGGTGTGCAGAGAGTTAGCACTCTAATCACGATACCACCGCACCTCATGAAGCCAGAGCACAGTTGAGTAGACACTCAACAGGCCACGTTTTGCCAGCAGCGTGCGATGTGAGGTAACACGCACGAAGGAGAAGGTCACCCCCGCGGGGTGTGTAACCACGGGAGAGATGTCCGGCAGACGGGAGACTGGACTTGGGGGCGTTCACATCGTTTAGAATAACGTTAGGAGTTTTGTGTTCACTCGTAGATAGAGTTAGCATAGGGTTAGCAGTTTGTGTTAGATAATTCTGTGGCTGTATATTGTGTATTGCATTAGCGACTGTTTACCGCTTGTAAGCGAGCCAACGGCAATAAAATGGACCATGCATTTTGCCTCCCACACGACTTGCAAGTTGTCTTGTACGAGTGTGTGAGAAGTACCCGATGATGCCTGTCAGTTAAGTTGTTGACAAGGGGCGAGAGGTGACACAGAGACTAGACATTCCGAGTTCATTCTTGCACCAACAATAGAATACACTACCTACTACACCTACACAGTCCATACATACACCAGACATAGTTTTTTTTATATAATAAATATTTTATTATTGTTGAAGGAAACTGTTGTCGGAGTATGTGATGGAGGAATAATAGAGAGAGAGAAAGGAATAGATATATGGAAGGGAAGACAGAAGGGAGGAGTGTAGACAGAAGTCAGTCAAGAATCCCAAAGAAGAAGTAATAAGGTGTGCTTGTTCATTCCACGTTCCTCCCGGGAAAACAAGTCACAATAACTAACTGTTGTTCTCAAGATATTATTTATTATCAAGTGCCTTGCCGACCTTTCTTCTCCGTATCTAGCGATGTCGGGTAACATTCGTGTGTTGACTCCCTTCCATGCCATGACACAAGACTGTCCAGGACCTCCTCACGCTGCCTTTTATTTCTCTTTTCAGCGATCATAACATGTTCCAGTTTTTGTCTTCTAAATGGTTTCTTCTAAGGAGGATGTTGTGTGTCTAAATGTTGTCTTCTAAGAAGGAAAGTTGTCATGTATCTAAATGTTGTCGTCTAAGAATACTGTTAAAGCAGGGGAAGATTACAGAAAAGATAAACTGACGGAGTCATGAACTCCTTAACAAACCCCATCTCAGTATGCCAAGCAACCGAGAGAGCCCTAGTTCGTAAACCAATCGTAAAAAAAAAGCCTGCGATGCCTAAAGCATAGGCTAGTGAAGGTTACAAGTAAAAAAAAGAAGAATATGACGTGCTAGCTGATTTCTCTGCCTGTCCATGGCATTCTTTGCATTGTTCTTATAAACCACATTTCCACTGTCATTGACATTCTGACGGCGGCATTATGCACAGTGTACATGTGCGGGCTGTTGGATTGCCGAGACTCCTGTCTATTCCACTTTTCACATTGGACAGTGGGGAGCATTTTATGTGATATGCCACAAGGCATGGTCGAGACAAATCAAATCAATTCAAATTAAATCAACTTTATTAGGGTCACAAATTGGGCGCGCAGGCCCGTCTTACATTCGGCCCTTCCAATCATTCGTCTTTCGTTCATCATGAGCATTATACATTTACATAGGAAGAAAAATAAACATTGTGAAATGAATGTTGTAAACATAAACAAGGCAAATTACCATGTTATGAGGCCCATCTCCCACCTATCCATACATCACCCCACCCACACAACACCCCCACCTACCCACACACACGCGCACCAAGGGACACATACACACCCCCACCTACCCACACACACGCACACCAAGGGACACATACTATACCCCACCAACCGACCCATCCCCCTCCCGCACATCCCCCACCCACACACACACTGCCCTCACCTGATCCCCCAACCAAAACACACTCGCCACCCACAAACATTCCCCCACCAACCCACACATCCCACGCCCATCCACATACACATCCTCTCCCCACCCACACCTCAAATCACCCATCCCCCAGCCACATCTCCATCGACAACATATTCCCCACCCATGCATACAATAGGAACACGGAGCTGATCCACGACTCTAGTGATCGAGTGAAATGGCAGAACATGACCGCCCAGGCTTACCGGCATGGCACATGATGGATGGATGGATGGATATAATATAAATATAATTTATCAGAATTATGTGTTATATTTAACCAGCGCCACCAGGCAACAGAACACCAGCGCCAACTGGAGCCCCATCTACGAATATACCGCAGACGGCTGAAGAAAGTAAGATGATATCTTCATTTGCTTCTACTTTAGCACTTAGCACGCAGACAGCTACACAATAACACAATCTCACAGCCTCTCGAGACATGTGATTCTGCCCCTGCCAAAATGGCAACATATGTCTTGTTATTCGTTATTTGTCAAATACTCACGTTTAAACACATACACACAGATACACATCACTCCCCCACCTCCACATACACCTAATATACGCTAAGGTGTGTTTTTGTGTGCATGTGCGTGTGAGTGCGTGCGTGCGCATGCGTGTTCGTCTGTCTGTTTATCTTTCTGTCCGTATGTATGTACCTGAGTGTATGCTTGTATGTATATATGGATGGATGGATTAATGGATGGATGAATGAATGAATAGATAGATGGATGGATAAATGGATAAATGGATGGGCAGATTGATGGATGAATGGATGGATGGATGGAGTACTGAACGTAAAATTGCATAGAAAATAAACTTGGCTTTGGTCTCAAAATTCTGTAAAGGACACGCAACAATAAAGACTAGCTGCCATGATCTTACTAGGGGGTTAGTTACAATTTAGATTCGTCTCGTTCTGGCAGATCTACCACCCTGACACTCTAGAAGACAGGTTGACCGGTGCTCCGTAAACAATTGACAATACACATATGTGCAGCTCATATGCATTTATTAAATTCTTCACTAATCAGACTGCAGACGACGACAGGACACTTCTAACACTTTCTTATGTTCAGTGAGTTCGTCGTTTCTGCTAGCAGGCCATCTGACTCTCACTTATTCTCAATGTTTTCTATATCAATGCAGTTCACATTAGTGCAGTATTTAATATCGTTCAAAGTCTTGTATCGATGACACGGGTGAGCTATTCTATAAAAAATTCTTGAATGACAGCTCACTGTTCAATTTCGTTGTTTGTTGGCAATCAGTTACCGTCGTATTGGAATTACTCGTTGTCGATTAAGTAATAACTAATATATCGTTCTTAAATTGAGATCGATGTTCGTCTCTATATTTTAACCTAAAACATTTAACATGTTTGTAATTCCATAAATGTACGATCTTGTAGAGTCTGTGTGTGGTTGTATGTCCTGTCTGCTATCCTGGCGCCTAATTAATTCATTATCTACTAGAGTCGCAATTGCCGTCGCTACATCATGAATCCGTGAGTTTTCATCCAGCTGTTCCGTCTTTGTCCAGTCAGCTGTCTTTTAACTCATTATCTACCAGTCTTGCTGGTCACCGTAGTTTATTCTATTTTAACTCCTATTTTGGTACATAGCAGTAACCCCAACTGAACATCTGTTTATCAGACGTGACAATCTTGCAGCTTCTTCCATTCACTCTAAACATTGTGTTTAAAACTATCAATCGAAAATAACAACCAGGCGGTTTGGCAAAATTGCATCCCAAATAATTTCTTTTCCGTTCTTTACGAGGTAACAATACGGAAGTTAAAATTGCTTTATGGTCTCAAAGACAGTGAATGGCTAATGTATTAGGGCTAGTCAATAAGTAATTCACACAGTTCTGTGCGATTGCAGGTAAATGTAGTTGGTGTTTTCTACAGGTGTCATTAGGTGACAGCAACATCGAACTTTATATTCCCGTTCGTCACGTTGTGCTAGGTGTCTCATGCGCAGCGCACAAAACAAAATGGCGACTCTACTTGTTGAGCGTACAACCAAAGAGCAACGTGCTGTGTAGCGTTTTTGTGGACAAAAGGACTGCCTGCAAAGGACACTCATAAGGAAATGCTTCCTGTTTACGCTGACAAATGTTTGTCCCCTAAAGTGGTGCATAGATAGGTAGGAAATTGTTATCAAGAACGCTCTAACATTTTTGTTGAAATACGATCTGGTCGTAATGTTGAGATTGCAACAGAAGCATCCGTGCAGCGGGTGGATGAGATTAGAGGTGACACGCGAGTAACGATAGACTCTGTAGCATCTGCAATAGGGTGCTCACATGGTTCAGCATACAGCATAATGCATGATTAATTGAAATTTCCAGGACTGCTGACTAGAGGAGTGTTGCTTCTTCATGACAATGCCAGACCACATACGATTCGATTAACTCAGGAGAAAATTAACCAACAAAGGTGGGAAGTTCTGGAACATCCACTTTACAGCCCCGACTTGGTCCCTAGCGATTTCCACATTTTTGGTACACTGAAAACCCACCTTGGCGGGAGACATTTCACGAATGACGCCAAAGTTAAATGTGAAGAGAAAACTTGGTTTAGAAAAACGAGCATGCAGTTCTATGCAGCCAGTGTGGGAGGACTGATAAAAAGATGGTATAAGTGCATAAATGTTGGTGAAAATTAAGTCGAGAATTAAAGGGACAATGCATGTATAAAAATAAACTAGTTTCAAGTTGTTATCATATGTAGTTATTTTTCTACAGCCATTTGCAACTTACTTCTTGACTTCCCCCCGTATTATTGACTGACGTATTATATAATGACTTTATCGCGACGCTTTCTGCTGTTCCAAATGCGAAGTGTGAAACCACCTGGTGCTAATCAAAAGAGGACATTCCCTTGACTATTCCAACAGCGCAAATTCTGGGCAAGTGATTATCTTTTGAAGAATGACCATAGGGTTCTTGAGGAAGGACAAGCAGACGGTAATGGGCATCAGGAGGATGCAGAAGAAGGCAATGAAGAACGCCAGGAACCAGCCAAGGAACAACAGAACTAGGACCCACACAACCGACCATATTTTAAACATGCATTCACCTATAAAATACAATGACTAAGCAATAGTCAATCAATCAATCAATAAAACAATCTATCAGTTATCAAGCTGACAGTCCGCATGTTCGTCTAACTGCTTGAGTTTTTCTTTGTGTGTGTGCTTGTGTGTTATGTTGTGTGTGAGCGCGCGTGCCTCTGCATATAGCTATGAGAGTTTGTGTGTATGTATGTTGGCAGGTCGGTAGGTAGGTGAATGAATATGTATGTATGTATGTATGTATGTATGTATGTATGTATGTATGTATGTATGTATGTATGTATGTATGTATGTATGTATGTATGTATGTATGTATGTATGTATGTATGTATGTATGTATGTATGTATGTATGTATGTATGTATGTATGTATGTATGTATGTATGTATGTATGTATGTATGTATGTATGTATGTATGTATGTATGTATGTATGTATGTATGTATGTATGTATGTATGTATGTATGTATGTATGTATGTATGTATGTATGTATGTATGTATGTATGTATGTATGTATGTATGTATGTATGTATATGATGTATGTATGTATGTATGTATGTATGTATGTATGTATGTATGTATGTATGTATGTATGTATGTATGTATGTATGTATGTATGTATGTATGTATGTATGTATGTATGTATGTATGTATGTATGTATGTATGTATGTATGTATGTATGTATGTATGTATGTATGTATGTATGTATGTATGTATGTATGTATGTATGTATGTATGTATGTATGTATGTATGTATGTATGTATGTATGTATGTATTTATGTATGTATGTTGTATGTATGTGTGTTTGTTTGTCGTTGTGTGTGAGTTGTAATGGATGGATGCTATGATGGATGGATGTATGCATGTCTGCCCGCCTGCCTATCTGTCTGTTTGTCTGTGTTTACCTACCTCTTTATCTGTTTTCTGTCCACCTGAGAGTCAGTTGTTTCTGTATACTTAATTACCGTTCTGTCTATGTATATGTCTATCTCAGTCAATGACACATGTTTTCAACGTCTCTCTAGTAAAGGCCCACGATGCCCTGAATGTTACAAATTCACTGTCTGTCATCACATCATCGAACTGTTCACAGGGTGCCTGCACCACACCGTCTATAGGTACCTTAAAGCCCAGTGAATACTGCAGGTAACATTATGCAATTATTGACAACTATATTTGTAAACCACTCGAGGTGTTTGGTTTCAAGTGTTTTCTCTCTGATTCTAAAGTTCCTGTGCTAGATACCAGTTCCCGTTGTTTTTTATGGGAGGGGAAGATTTACCAGCTATTCCTCCGTGTATCCAGGGCTACAAACAAGTGTTGGTCCGTCACATACCCACACAGACCCCTGCTTCGTGACACGTTTGTGTTGCACATAATGGTCATTTATGTCCCTGATTTTCAAAACTACCAGATCCTGGCAAAGAGGATACCGACGCAATTCTTAATCCTGCATACCGCTTTGAAACCGCTTTGAAATTGGTGCTGGCAATTTGGAAGCAGACCGCATTGCATTTGTTTTCATAAAATGAGATTATTGCTGGTTGTTTAGAAAGTAATGGCAAACTACTGAACGCAATCTTGCCAAGAAATCACACACAGCCAAACATTAAAAATAAAAACTGTTGGGGTTGGCCGCCACGGTCTGGAAGGGATATGCAACTAACTTTTCAAAACTATACTGAGTTCACTCTCCTTGGTTAGGTTTTCTGTCCTAATTTGCAACTGGCCTAGCAAGCAGGGGATTCTCCCTAATGGTCGAAGAAACGTAAAGAAGCATAATTGGGAAACCCTTAAACAAGCACCCTCCTGATGTTTATGCTTCACCTCGACACGCAAGGTACAAGAGAAACAAGATGCGATGAAATAATGATAATACTGGCGTCACAATTTGCCAAAATAAACTATTGAAAATGTTTCAACAGAGAAGAGTTTGTTTACGTTCCATGTACAACAAATTTATTTCAGTTTGTTTTTGGTTTATTCGTTATTTTCTCAATTCGTTTTAATCATGTAATGAAAAGTAAAGCATTTGTATATTTTACACCGATGCTCTTATAACACATACGGCTTTCTGTATTTCCAAGAGGGCCACAATATATTCCAATCTTGTAGTTAGTTCACATTCCATACATTATATTATTGGAACTCTTCGCTGGCTGTTGACGACGAGGACGGAATGCATATGAGAATTCCACGATTGCTGTGCTGTCAGTTCTTGACTCGACTCGTTTTGACTCGACTCAGTTTCAACGAACAAGTTGTGAAGAGTCAATATGCAACGGAGATGTGTTATCTGAGATGAAAGTTGCGAATATCTTGGACTGCCAGAGTAACTAACATCGACTGCCTGGGAGAGAATAATGAAAGTAGAACATTATATACATACAACTTTGGGCATGTCAATACAAGAGAAGCAGAGACAAACACAGCTCTTTGGATATGTCACAAGAAGAGAAACATTGGAATAAACAGTGAGTACTGGGAAAATCAGTGCTAGAAGATGCAGAAGAGAAGCAAAACACAAGAAATGATGCTTGATGGCCTGAGTCGATGGCATTTAGGAGTCACTGCAATACAACTGAGCCACAACAGCAGGGACTTAGGTAGTGAAAATACATAAAGGCCAGAGACATTTGGTCTCAGTGTTCAATCTTATACAATGACAATTCATACACAATGTTCACTATTACACAGTGTACACTCTTACACAAATCACTCTCTTAGGCAATGTACACTCTTA
Organism: Cepaea nemoralis; assembly: GCA_014155875.1. NCBI lineage: Eukaryota > Metazoa > Mollusca > Gastropoda > Stylommatophora > Helicidae > Cepaea > Cepaea nemoralis. Next base: position 8,448 of record JACEFZ010026397.1, read on the forward strand.
CACTATGCACAGTCCTACACAATGTACACTCTGACATGAGGTGAAGTCTTACACAATGTACTCTAACATGAGGTGAAGTCTTACACAATGCACAGCCATGCCACTCACGTTGACTGATTCTCTTCTCGTGCAGGGAACTCCATGATTATGCCAACTGTATCAAAACCTTGGAATGTATAAAAAACAATACAGACCTAATGGCTGCTATTGATGACTTGGGGACTCAGTTTACAACATGCAGTAAGTGTCTTGTAGTATTCATGCAAATGCAGAGTCGTTGTATCGCTTTGGAGAGCAGGCTTGTCTATCTGCACAGCAGTCTGTAGAGGCGGGCATTGTCGACACAGAAGAAGAAGAAGAAGAAGAAGAAGAAGAAGAAGAAGAAGAAGAAGAAGAAGAAGAAGAAGAAGAAGAAGAAGAAGAAGAAGAAGAAGAAGAAGAAAGAAGTTTCATCCTATACTACCCCCTGATGTCCCTCTATATAAATAAGTAATTCACTGGTCCGCTATACGGGCCTTGGTGACTATTGGAGATATTGTGCTAGACTCCTATTGTATACAACAATCGGCACTCGATGCTGATGATGTTAATATAATCCCGGCCACCTCTACTTTCCAATTCATTTTCTGGTACACATGTAAGGCAAGGACAGTCTATGAAACAATGTTATACCACGGTATAGGTAGAAAGTATGCTAGCCACAGCTTGACCTCGATTCCCGAGTGTGTCCTGGTAAGACGTAATCAAGCAAATTTGAGCATTTTAGGAATACTAACAGATGCGTACTGATAATTAGAACATCTATGAAAAAAGTTAAATAATTCAAATATTTTCAAGCATGGCCACAGAAGATGGCAGAATGATCAGCGAAATATAATTCAGATGTCAAGAAACATGTGAGCTTATATTTTAACCAACTATCACTAATACTGGAACATCTAAACATACCTATGTCCACAAATACTCAGATAATAAATAACATATTCACACCAAGACTTTGATACCAATGTCACTCTTGGTCAATATCCAAATGACACACAAAATCAAAACTATAAGATGAGATGCTTGAGAGCTGTCAACTTAACTATCCGAGACCGAGTGGTAGAAATAATGTTACCAAACAGACATTGGGATCAACACCTTATGCCACATATATCGAAAGACAGAAGATTAAATGGTTTGGCCAACTCGTTGGAATGCAACGTCATCAACTACAAGCACCGGCCCGAATTCAAAGAAGATTTGCTACAAGAGCAAGAGGACGCCCGAGAAGAAAATGAATTGACGACATCAATGACAACTATCCAGTCCCACCATCGGACGCCGGAGCGCTATTCTTTCCGAGAAAACTTGACAGCAAAAATGGATGATGATGATGATGATGATGATGATGATGATGATGATGATGATGATGATGATGATCTTAATGATGATGGTGATGATGATGATGATTATGATGATGATGATGATGATGATGATGATGATGATGATGATGATGATGATGATGATGATGATGATGATGATGATGATGATGATGATGATGATGATGATGATTACTAACAGTTGTTCTCAAGAGGATATTATTTATCAAGTGTTTTGCCGACCTTTCTTCTCCATATCTAGCGATGTCCAACAACATGTACCAATACTTGTGATGACTCCATTACATATCATGACACAAGACTGGCCAGAATCCTTTCCCGGTGTCTTCCTCTTGCCACAAATCTTTCCGATTGTCACAATATGTTCCAGTTATGATCTTCTGCATGTTGTCTTCTAAATAGGATGGAATGTATCTAAATGTTGTCTTCTAAGAAGGGTGTTATGTATCTAAAGATGTCAACTCATGGTTTCTCAGGTGGGTGTATCGCTAAAGTAACGCTGATTTTGCTGATGTTGGCTTTAATCACATCTCCACTGGCCAGACTATAACATCCTCAAGCTGCCCAATGACCATTGGTAACGACCAGCGAAATATTAATTCAGAAGTGTGTGCTGAAGGAATCATTATTGCTTCTTAATTGCAATAACAATCCATCTTACTATCCATCGAGCTATCTCTCTAACTATCCATTTATCTATCCAACTACTTATCTATCTAACTAGCCATCGAACTATCTATCGAACTATCCGTCTAACTATCCATCTAACTATTCATCTAACTATCAATCTAACTATCTATATAACTATCCATCGAATTATTCATCTAGCTATTCATCTAACTATCCAGCTAACTATCTATCTAACTATCCATCTAACTATCCATCTAACTATCTATCTAACTATCCATCTAACTATCTATCTAACTATCCATCTAACTATCCATCTAACTATCTATCTAACTATCCATCTAACTATTCATCTAACTGTTCATCTAACTGTTCATCTAACTATTAATCTAACTATTCATCTAACTATCCATCTAACTATCCATCTAACTATCTATCTAACTATCCATCGAACTATTCATCTAACTGTTCATCTAACTATTCATCTAACTGTTCATCTAATTGTTCATCTAACTATTAATCTAACTATTCATCTAACTATTCATCTAACTATTCATCTAACTATTCATCTAACTATCTATCTGACTATTAATCTAACTATCCATCTAACTATCTATCTGACTATTAATCTAACTATCCATCTAACTATTCATCTAACTATTAATCTAACTATCCATCTATATATCCATATAACTATTCATCTAACTATCCATCTAACTATCCATCTAACTATTCATCTAACTATCAATCTAACTATTCAACTAACTATCCATCTAACTATTCATCTAACTATCCATCTAATTATCTATCCAACTATCCATCTAACTATTCATCTAACTAGCCATCTATCTATCCATATAACTATCCATCTAACTATTCATCTAACTAGCCATCTATCTATCCATATAACTATCCATCTAACTATTCATCTAACTATCAATCTAACTATTCAACTAACTATTCATCTAACTATCCATCTAACTATTCATCTAACTATCAATCTAACTATTCAACTAACTATCCATCTAACTATTCATCTAACTAGTCATCTAACTATCCATCTAACTATCCATCTAACTATCCATCTAACTATCAATATAACTATTCATCTAACTAGCCATCTATCTATCCATATAACTATCCATCTAACTATTCATCTAACTATCAATCTAACTATTCAACTAACTATTCATCTAACTATCCATCTAACTATTCATCTAACTATCAATCTAACTATTCAACTAACTATCTATCCAACTATTCATCTAACTAGCCATTTATCTATCCATATAGCTATTCATCTAACTATCCATCTAACTATTCATCAAACTATCTATCTAATTATCAATCCAAATAGCCATTGATTGATTGATTGATTGATTGACTTAGAATCGACATCACAGCATTCGGGGCATTCCCATAAGCGCTCCTTCCCCATCCTCAGCAGCCAGCGAAGAGTTCAACACTAATAGTACCAGTAGCTATCTGATTATATGTCCGTCTCGCCTTTCCTCTGAGCGTTGACCGTCGGCCACATCCCCTCGTCACTCCTCGCTGTCTCATTCTTGCCAGACCATGGTAATCCATTTGCTCCTCCGAGGTTTGCACGTGCTCCCACAAGGCCGCAACCACGTCTGCCTTGTCATGTATCAATACTCCACCAAGTTCTGCAGAGCCAGCCAATCTGTCTGCCTGTTCATTTCCCATCACACCGGCATGCTCCGGAGAAAAGATCCAGGTGATGCTTGTCACCCATGACCTCCGAAGCGAAGCAAGCCACTCCGCACGAAGCCTGCCTGTCCTTACCCTCGTCAGCATGCTTTCTGAGTCAGTTACAATCACGATGTGTGTGTGTGTGTGTCGTATTCTCCATCCAGCGGAGAGCCGCAGTGACCTCTTCCACGTCCATTCTTAAGCTGGATGTTGTGGTATCATATTCCAGGCTCTCCTGCCCAAAACGTCGACCATTAGCTTTGGCTATAAACCCCCAACCACTTCTCTCACCTCTTGACGCCGAACCATCTGTGTAGATAATCACATCACCCGAGTGAGCATTATCCTGAATTAGTTGCTGGACTTCCACTTCCGTGGCCCCTGCTGGCCATTCCCTGCACTCCCGGCTTAATGTGATTATAACTCTGCACAAGTCTGACTGCTCCTCTGGCACTCTGACCCACTCCTCTCCACGCCTAATGTTCTCCAACGGGCACACCTGTCTGATCGTATCCTCTGCCTAAGCCATCCATGATTTCCCTCTTAACAGTCGCTGACCCTTAACTGCGTCCAGCGCCTCATGCAGTGGGTGGTCTGTGTCTGCAGCTACTCTGAGGTATGCCTTCGCCTGCATCACCTTGAGCCTACCTGCAACAGTCGGCAGACCAAGGATGTAACGCATACACACTACTGGGGTGTCTCTAGTGCATCCCAGAATGACCCGCATGGCTTCGTTCTGTATGCGCTCTAACTTCACCAGTTGACTCTCTGAGACAGTGAGCAGACCTAATCCATAATCAATTACTGAGAGGATCAAGTACTGGTATAGTGTGAAAAGCATTCTCTGCTCTGTGTCCATTGCAGCCATAGTTTTAAGTTCACTAAGTCCCTTTTGAGATTTTGTCACAACCGTCTCCACATGGTCCTTGAAGGATAGGCTCCTGTCAAATGTGATCCCCAGATACTTCAGTTTGTTCTCTCTGCTGACATTTCCACCATCTACCGTGAGGCTCCGACATCAGCTCTCACAATCCTGTTGTCCAGAGAGCACCACAAAACAGCCGCCTTTTCCGGGTGGATCACAGCACTCATTTCAGTGCACCTGTCAATCACTTTATCTACTAGCCATATAACTATCCATCTAACTAGCCATCTAACTATCAATCCAAGTAGCCATCTAACTATCCATCTGACTATTCATCTAACTATCCATCTAACTATCTATCGAACTATCCATCTGACTATCAATCCAACTATGAACATGCTGAGCAGAGAGAATACAGATACGCATCCTGCAGAGTGACAAGCTTCAAGACACGAAGCATTCATGGAATCTTGTCACCAGGACACTCTGGTGTGTTATGAACGAGAAGGCAGCTAAACTGGTCGGGTCTCCATCTCTGTGTGGAGTATTGGTGCACGATAAGGCAGATGTGACCAGGGACCTTTGAGATCGTGCGTTTAATATGGAAGAGCAGATACACCATCATTGCCTGGAGAGAACAGTGCTACCAGGGGTGAACAGCTGATCTGGTCGACACTCAGTTCTTCGAGATAAGGCCAGATGGACACATATCAGATTGCAGCTGGTACTGTTAGTAATGGTCTCTTCGCCAAATATTGTAATTTGAGAGAGCACTGTGTGAATGTTCCGTATGCTGTAACGGAACATAACAAACAACAAGACAAGCGAACAATTACACCCACCACCCTTTAGCAACGCTTCATTGCGAAAGCAGTAGGACACAAGAAAAAGAAGAAGAAGAAGAAGAAGAAGAAGAAGAAGAAGAAGAAGAAGAAGAAGAAGAAGAAGAAGAAGAAGAAGAAGAAGAAGAAGAAGAAGAAGAAGAAGAAGAAGAAGAAGAAGAAGAAGAAGAAGAAGAAGAAGAAAAGAAGCATGCAAGAATACAACCACATACTTCTATCAAACCATTCCTGTCACCTGACAGCCTACCTACCTACCTACCTACCTACCTGCCTGTCTACCTGCCTAACTACCTACCTACCTACCTACCTACGTACCTGCCTGCATGCCTACCTACTTGCCTGCTTGTCTCCTCTGCCTTATCCTCCTCCTTCTTCTTCTACTACCTACACACCTATCTAACTGCAAATCCTACCTATCGTATATCTCTCTTTGTGTGAATCATTTCCCTTCTGCCTCTATCTGTGTCTTAAACTGTATTTGTCTTCTTTTGTCTTATTGATTGTGCCTATACGCCTATGTTGCTATTAATACTGATCACACTGACTAATAAAATAGATGACGCATCTGCCATATGTAAAGTATATAACTATGTATATTAACCTGGTAACCAATCTATATTAACCATTAACTACAATAGGTCAAGGTCCAGATGATTACAACATGCCATAAGTAATGGATTGATTAATTGATTGATTGATTGATTGAGGAACCGTCATCACAGCATTCGGGACATTCCCATAAGCACTCCGTCCCCATCCTCAGCAGCCAGCGAAGAGTTCCAAAACCAATAGTTCCGGTACCAATCTGATTATATGTCCGGTCTCCTTTCCTCGGAGCGTCGAGCGTCGGCCAGATCCCCTCGTCACCCCTCGCTGCCTCATTCTTGCTAGACTATTGTGATCCATTTGCTCCTCCGAGGTGTACACGTGCTCCCATAAGGCGGCATCCACGTCTGACTTGTCATGTATCAATACTCCACAAGGTTTTGCCGAGCCAGTCAATCTGTCAGCCTGTTCATTCCCCAGCACACCTGCATGCCCCGGAGAAAATATTCAGGTGATGCTTGTCACCCATGACCTACGAAGCGAAGCAAGCCACTCCGCACGAAGCCTGCGTATATATATGTATCCATCCATCATCCATCATGTGCCATGCCGGTAAGCGTGGGCGGTCATGTTCTGCCATCTCACTCGATCACCAGAGTCGTGGATCAGCTCCGTGTTTCTGTCTCGACCATGCCACAAGGCCAAGCCATCCAGGTACTTGCTTCTAGGTCTTCCACTTGGTCTGTTCCCCTCGATCTTGCCAGTTGTCACCAAGTTCTCCAAATCATTTCTTCTCATAACATGCCCAAAATAATTGTGACTGTCTACGTTAATGTCTCTAATCAGTTTACGATCTTCATTTGTTTCTTGAAGGACTTGTTCATTGGTCTTTCTGGCTGTCCATGGTATTCTTTGCATTCTCCTCAGAAACCACATTTCTACAGCCATTAGATGTTTTTCAGCCTGATTGCTCATTGTCCACGCTTCACATCCATATAAAAGTACAGTTCTATGTAGTCAACACTCTTTTTCTCGTTTCAATTGACATCTTTTTTTGGTCAGTATGTTTTTCATCTTGCTAAAGGCTACTTTTGCCATGGCGATTCATATACAGGGAAAACATATCTGGAAACATTACACATCCCTGTCTCACACCTCTCTTAATAGTCTGATATTGGCTTACTTCATTATCAACTCTGATGGCAGCTTGTTGTTTCCAATATATGTTTTTTACAAGTCTAAGGTCTTTTCCATCAATTTGTAGATTTTCAATATATATATATATATATATATATATATATATATATATATATATATATATATATATATATATATATATATATATATATATATATATATGTATCCACATGATATTTACATATATCCATACAATACATATATTCTTACGTGTATCCACAAAATAGAAAGAAACATCATATACATATATTCACACGATATACACATGTACAGCAGAATCCATATACAAAAAAACACACCCATAGATTTATACATGCAATATTCAAGCAAATAAACACGTCCATTGACATATTAAACATCACATAACAGTCATGAGAGGCAATATTACTGTAAGAAGAAGAAGGGAATGGCCCTCGTGAAGAAGTATACATTGAAGAGATGACCATCACGAGATGAAGATGATGATGAATGTTTAATTATTTGTTGACAAATATACGTTTAAAATTGTCTTTGTTATTGCTCTTTTATGTCTCCTTCAATGACTCAATGAGCGTCTTCAGCATGAATAACTTTTTCAGCGTTTCTGTACTTTAATTGCAACAATTTCTATACCTATTAATTTCTACACTTTAAATGGAATATTTTCGGTACATTTCTATACTTTAATTATAACAAATTATTTTGCTATCATGCATGTATTTTTTTAATTTATTCATCGTTTTTGCTTATTTATATATTCATTTATTTACATATTTATGTGTTTATTTATATTCATGTGTTTTACAGCATTTCCATATTATTAATTTTATTTATTTACCTGTTTACTTTTGGTTGTGCTATTTGTTTATCTGGTAGTTTTCGTGCACTACTTTGCTTTGTTTAGTTTCTAAAGATATTTAAAATTGTTGTATCTGTCTATACGTCTATTTATTTGCCTCCGCATTGCCTAACATATCTATACTTACATGTTGTGTATCTGTTTTTCCTTCTTCTCTTTACGTATGTATTTACATAATTAACTGTTGCTCTCCTGTTTATGTATGTGCACTATGTATTAAGGAACATCGCTATAGGAATGCCTTAAATATGAGTGCACATACGTAAACAATTGTTCCTTTTAGTTTCTTTTACTGTACTTCTTGAACTGAACATCTCGAATTAAGTCACGTTTTAACACGGCGCTACATAGTTAATCATTTGAGGAGATGTAGAGACATAACTGCATGAGCTTTTAACTGTGAACAGTATATCTTTGTAATCCATTTGTAAATCAAGTTTGTAACAATAAAATCGAAATGCCAAAATAATCTGTATGGTTATATTTTTTTCCTTTCTGTGTCAGCCAGTTCTTCCGTTTATCAATTCATTCATCCGTCACCTGTCTATCTGCCTGTCTGTCTGTCTACGTGTCTTTCAGTCTGTCTGTCTGCTTGCACGCCTTTCTATCTGTCTGCCTGCCTTGCTGTCCATTTGACCGACCACTACTCTGTTTTTCAACTGCCTGAGGCACATTTCCTAAATCATATAAAAGAAGCCAAGAAAATTCTGAGAAAGCGAAGCTTACAATGATACAGAAATAACACTGATATGTGATAACCAGTGCTGTTCGTACTAAACGGTGTTCTATTATCATGTCATGATGGACAATTAGCGGACAAGTGAGGAATTGTGAGGAAGCTGAGGAGATGTGGGTTTATAGAGGGATAGTGAGAACTCCGATGAGACAGAATTAAATCACACAGAGAACTGGCATCAAAACAAGACAGTCCGCATGCTGTCGTGGCAAGTCATGACATGTGGGGAGCTGGAGTATGTCGTCACAACGGAAAGCTTGGAGATGGAGATAGGGAAGAATATCATGAAGCAAGAAGTAGAAATATACTGAAACTTTACAAGATCTGACCATGGTAGAAAACAGGTTCATAGACGAGTCGGGGGAAGTGAGACACTTTGGCCTTAAGAAACGTTACTTTGGCTTGGGGAGAACACCGATAGGAGGTGTGGTTCCTGGTGGAAGGCGCAGAGGTTGACCTGCACGAAGGTGAACACTGGACAGTGCAGACACAATGATGAAACATGATGATAATGTCTATCCCATAACACTGATACCTCACGGCAGATATGATGACCCCTCAATAAAGATATTCACAGCAAAAATGATGACTACACTATAACACTCATATTCACGGCATATGATGACCCCTCAATAACAATGATATTCTCGGCAGATATGATAACTCCTCTATAACAATTATATTCACGGCAGATATGATGACTCCTCTATAACACTTACAGGGTGACCAAAAAGAAACAACAGAACCCATAAAAAGTGTATTAAATCCTACAGGGGTCAAGCAATTTCTTTAAATGTCGTGAACGTATACTTCAGTCTATGTACCATCATTTCCAAAAGTTTCAGTTACCTCGGTCACTTTGTATAAAAGTTACCTTCTTTCCAAAATATGCTCCAAATGGTCTCTATAGTGCTGGATGCACACTTGCATAATTACTCGACCACATTCCTCTGTGGGGATTTCACTGATCTTTGTTGTTCTGGTACACGTTATCATTGACATACCCCCATAGATAAAAATCTTGGTTGTTCAAGTCAGGTGAACGCAGTGCCCACATTTAAAGATTTGTTGGTTCCGTTTTTTGTTTTGTTTTGTGGGACACCCTGTATATCTACGGCAGATATGATGACGCTTCTATATCACTTATATTCACGACAGAAATGATGACGGCCTCTATAACAATGATATTCACTGCAAATATGATGATTCATCTATAACAATGATATTCACTGCAAATATGATGATTCATCTATAACAATGATATTCACTGCAAATATGATGATTCATCTATAACAATGATATTCACTGCAAATATGATGATTCATCTATAACAATGATATTCACTGCAAATATGATGATTCATCTATAACAATGATATTCACTGCAAATATGATGATTCATCTATAACAATGATATTCACTGCAAATATGATGATTCATCTATAACAATGATATTCACTGCAAATATGATGATTCATCTATAACAATGATATTCACTGCAAATATGATGATTCATCTATAACAATGATATTCACTGCAAATATGATGATTCATCTATAACAATGATATTCACGGCAGATATGATGACTCCTCTTTAACACTTACACTCAAGACAGATATGTGCTTGTCAACTTATTCATTAAATATTTTTATTTCATAACCATAAGTTGCCAAACGACTTACGCAGTAAGTAGAGTTCTGGTGGTATTTCTTTAAAATTGATATGTAATATTAACACGCACATGTACAGTCGGGGATATATTTATCTGTTTTGTTTGTTTGTTATTCGTTAACTGTAAAACATATCACGAGAGAGAACTGTCAAAACAGCCTTCACATTGTCAAACCTTGGAGATAATAAATGGCTATAGAAGTTTGAAAGAAAAAAAAAATCGTTTATCTTTGCCCAAATATATTTTGATATTCAGCTAATCCTTTATCTTTGGCCAAATAGTTTTTGATATTAAGTTAATTCATTGGAAAATTTATTGGCGCATGTCAACAATCTCATAGAAACGTGGGTGGAGCTACTGTTTACTTTCTATAAAAGGGACAGTCCAGGTAGTTAGATGACTAGAGAATACACCCATCCATCGGCAGTCTGTATCTAAGTATGTATATGTTGTTAAAAGGAAGCCAGTTGCTTAATTCTTTATAGGACGTAGCAGTCAACTCCAGCATTTTGTGATTGCTTGTTATTCCTGGGCAAGTTTACGTTAAGTAGATTGGCATTGCTTTCTGAGCGACCGGGACTCATTCCATTGTATGATAACCAACACAATGCGATCTGCTATGTATTTGCATTCGTAATCCTTCTCCCCAGAGCAAGCAACATTGTGTGAGGATATAATGTATTCGTGTATCTGTACGGTCCATGTTTCATCTCTAAACAAGGTGGAGCTAATGTTTACTTTCTATGACAGTGACCAATCTATATAGTTTCCTTACTAACGAATACGTTCATCTATTACCTGAATACTTCTAAGTTTGTGTAACGTCTAGGAATATAACTTATTCATAATGATCCGTGTATCTTTGCTATGTTCATTTTTCAGTTTCTAACATTTCCTATCATGTGGGAGTTAATGTAGGGTGGATGACCTTCGCTTAATATTGAAAGAGCACTAAGGACCGAGATCATGTGGAAAGACACCAACGACAACGCCAACTAGCAAGGCACATGTTGATGATGATAGCGACGTGAGTTGCGTATTCTTGACATAAATCAACAGTCAACCGCATCATTTTTGGCTGTTTATGATTTCTTATCAAGTCCACGTTCAATAATTTCAGCCATTACTTTCTGAGCGACTGGCGCACATACCGTTGCATTAAATACAACGCAAGGCCGTCTGCTGCAAAACAACCCCCAGCTGTCGGTTCGCACGGGGTATGCGGGTTTACGAATTGCGTCCGTAACCTCTTTAAACTAGCACATGGCTACTATGTTCATCTGCTCCTTGTCTAGTGTTTGCTCCTGCTAAACTGCCTTTGAATATCTTTGGAATCCGTATGTAGTCAATTTGATTGCGAATATTGTCTCCAGGGCATTTCCACGTATATAATCGTCAGGTGTTACCTATTACCATTTCATGGTATTGTGCTCATGCTATTAATCTGCCAACTCTCTCATTCCTATCACTTAGGCTATGGCCACCAGTTGCCTATTTTGGCATTGAAATCCCCGGGTATGACAGTCATTTCACATTTTATTTACACTGGTCCACCGCCATGTATAATCTTATATATAAATTGCGATCTCTGTCTGTCTGTCTGTCTGTCTGTCTGTCTGTCTGTCTGTCTGTCTGTCTGTATATCCGTATGTCCTTTATTTGTTCGCGAACGACCCATCCGATTGAGATGAAATTTTCTACACGTCTTCTTTTCATTCCAGAGCTGCCAACTGTGATATTTTTTTAGTGTGAAATCGCCTGCTTACCCAGTATTATTTCATTTTTCATTTTTCATTGTAATTTCATATATCTCAGGGGACTTAACTCTGTAAAAGTTATTTCAAGGTGCATACCTTTTCTGTATAACTTATAGTCATATTGTGGCATCGTTTTCAAAGATTTATAAACTCTTTGTCCATAGTTATGTACCGGCATATGAGTTATAATAAACAATGATACAATCTGTAAGGCATTTTCAAAGTTTTCATAAAAATAATGCACAATGCATAACATTGTAACTCATCTTTTTTTGCTTAAGAAGTTACTGTAGTCATGCAGGTGATTAGAAAGAGTTTTCATTAAAAATAATGGATGGTGTGTGGAAGGACATTCTTTTAAGTTACTTTTTTTGTTGTATGAATTTAATGAGACGCTACCCGCCAGGAGCTGGGCAAAGCCACGCGGGTCAGATAGATAGACAGACCCACCTTTTCGCTGCAGTTGTCTACAGGCATATGCGTTAAAATCCTCCTCCTACTCTCCCCTCCTCCTCCTCCTACCCTCCCCCTCCTCCCTCTCCCTCCTCCCTCCTCATCCTCCTCCTCCTTCCTCCTCCTCCTCCCTCTTCCTCCTACCTCCTCCCTCTTCCTCCTACCTCCTCGCCCTCCTCCTAATCACTCCTCTTCCTTCCTCCTCCCTTCTCCTCCTCTCTCCTCCCACTCCCTCCTCCTCCCTCCTTCTAATTCTACGTCCTCCCCCTCATCCCTCCTCATCCCTCCCTCCTCCTAATCCCTCCTCCCCCTCCTCCCTCTCCTCCTCCCTCCTCATCCTCCCTCCTCCTCCTTCCTCATCCCTCCTCATCCCTTCTCCTCCTTCCTCCTCATCCTCTCTCCTCCTCCCTCCTCCTCCCTCCTCCACCTCCCTCCACATCCCTCCTCCTCCTCCCTCCTCCTCCCTCTCCTCCTCCATCCTCCTCATCCCTCCTCCTCCCTTCTCCTCCTCCCTCCTCATCCTCTCTCCTCCTCCCTCTACCTCCTCCCTCCACATCCCTCCTCCTCCTCCCTCTTCCTCCTCCTCCTCCCTCCTCCTCCTCCCTCCTCCTCCTTCTCCTCCCTCCTCCTTCTCCTCCCTCCTCCTTCTCCCTCTTCCTCCTCCCTCCTCCCTCCTCCTAATCACTCCTCTTCCTTCCTCCTCCCTTCTCATCCTCTCTCCTCCTACTCCCTCCTCCTCCTCCTACGTCCTCCCCCTCATCCCTCCTCCTCCTCCTACCTCCTCCCCCTCCTCCTCTCTCCACCTCCCTCCTCCCTCTTCCTCCTCCTCCCTCCTCATCCTTCCCCTCCTTCTCCTCCCTCATCAGACAGACAGACAGACAGACAGACAGACAGACAGACAAACAGACAAACAGACAGACAGACAGACAGACAGACAGTCGGTAACGGGAATGAGAACTTATATGACTACTTATATGAATTAAATGAGATGCTCCCCACCAGGGACTGGGCGAAGCCGGGCAGGGTCAGGCAGACAGATAGACAGATAGACAGACAGACAGACAGATAGATAGTCGGGAACGGGAACGGGAGCTTATATGACTACTTATATGAATTAAATGAGATGCTCCACACCAGGAGCTGGGCGATGCCGGGCCGGGTCAGACAGACAGACAGACAGACAGACAGACAGTCGGTAACGGGAACGAGAACTTATATGACTACTTATATGAATTAAATGAGATGCTCCCCACCAGGGACTGGGCGAAGCCGGGCAGGGTCAGGCAGACAGATAGACAGACAGATAGACAGACAGATAGACAGTCGGGAACGGGAACTTATATGACTACTTATATGAATTAAATGAGATGCTCCACACCAGGAGCTGGGCAATGCCGGGCCGGGTCAGACAGACAGACAGACAGACAGACAGACAGACAGACAGACAGACAGACAGTAACGGGAACGAGAACTTATATGACTACTTATATGAATTAAATGAGATGCTCCCCACCAGGGTCTGGGCGAAGCCGGGCAGGGTCAGCTAGTCTTATATATAAATTGCGATCTCCGTCTGTCTGTCTGTCTGTCTGTCTGTCTGTGTCATCGTCTTGCTCATGTCTAGGTATCTGGACTCGGGTTCACACAGGCAACAATAACTCCGTTCAATACAATATCGAACATTTATTGTAGTTTCACTATACAGTGCGTTGGCGCAGTGGGTTAACAATCCCGCGCTATATCACATATGAACATTATCAAACATAGTCATCACAAACATCCTAGCAAACTATCTAGCATCTAGTCTATATATCCCAAATACACATGGGTTTAATCTATTAATCTATTGAGTCCCTCTAAGGCAGGCCCTGTTGCCTCTCTCACAGTCCGTCTGTCCTCTGACCGTCCACACGTGTCCCAATCCGACACGGGTGGCAACTCTGTCCGAGTTCCTCGTGGACCCCGCAACAGGCGGGTCATATCAGTGTCCACGGGACCATGGACTCAATGACCAGTCCTTTCGAGAAGGCTCTAGATTACTCTGGTCCCTGAGTGACTCACTTCTATCCCTTGGGTGGGAGTTGCAGCCCTTTAGTTAATATCTCTAACTGTGAGGCGGTGACAGGATTCCCCCCTCTCCCCTGATAAGATGGTTTGTTATAGGGTAATTAGATCTGTTCTAATTCTGTCACCGAATCACATAAAGTTGGTGTTTGTAGTTTGGTGGACAGTAACCTGGTAACCTACATACTGGCATCAAAACTCATGTATTCTCCCATACACCACTTCTCTGATTTGGTGAAGAGATCACTCTCTCTCTCCTGTGTCCTTAAAAATGCTTATCTGACCGAAGTTACGTGACGTTTAGTAGTTGTTTTTACAACCCGTCCTTCTCATAGTATCCCACTGATACCAAGACAATTAATCTCTGTATTAAAGAGGATTAACAAGACAAAAGTCCTGGCTAATTAAGTACACCTTCAAATTTTGATCTGTGTGCATTTCAATACACTTTTACTCTCGTATGTTGTATAATGCTAATTATGTAGTTACGTTGTTATTTTATCCCCTCAGACTACATGTGTAACTGTTGACTTGTTAGTGTGTTGACTAATAAGTTGCTGTTTCTAATAAAGTGATTGCATTTTAAATTGATAGTGTTCAGTTGTAAGGTTTGTGTCAAGTGTGTGCTGAATGTGTGGCTTATTTCCAAGCGTCACGAGTTGGGATAACCTTAATCATGAATTACTCCAATACATGATCAGGCATTCCAAGTAGTGGTGCTTAGATGTACTATCCTAACTCTTAAATAAGAATATTAACTTAACTAATAAACATGTATCAACAATGTAGACAAGTAATACAATTTACATGAAAGACGCAGACAAATTAAAAATAAATACGTTTTGCGTACAATTTGTCCGCATAGTATATCGTTCTCTCATTTAATTCATCCACTCTGTCATTCACTCATCTTTCATTCCAAATAGTATTTGGTTAAAATATATAATTAAAGTTGAGGTAAGTGTTATTGCCCTTGGAAAAAAAAAGGAATAGGCGATGTTTCCCCTTTAAGAAAATACGTACTTTTTGTACGATGGGTCAAAAATGGGTTATAATTTACACAGAGACAATTGCATAAGAAGGTTATTTATCCTATTAATGGAACTACCTGTAATGTTATGGTAGAATATGTACAAATTACAGGTTAACACATTTTATATACAAAATTCAATGCAAATATAATACATATTTAATATTAAATTAATTAATTAATTAAGTAACTAAATCCAACGATGATGTGCGCGTTGTCCTCCTGTTGTTGGTGTGTCGTGCCATGAATGTTAAAGTTAGTATGGCTGTCTCTTGGGTGTTGTAGTCGTAGTTCTGTTTCGGCTGTTTGCAAAGTTCGTAGCAACAGCAAGTATGGAATGTTCTTAATGTTGCGTATAACGAGTTCTTAAACTTTTCAGAGTGACATCACAGGTTGAAATCATTACACTGTTAATGTCTTTCGCTCGGATCGTTCTAGAGCTTGGGCAATTGATAGTATAGCTCTTCACGTATAGTTCATAAAGTATGACTCTTAAAGTTTCATGTTCGTGGGTGTCATAAGTAACTTAATTACTGAGGTGTTATTACTATTCACTGGGATTTCTCTAGTAGGTGTCGAGTTACACTGTTATATGCCACAGACTAAAAGTATCACAGTTTCTAGTATGGCGAATGGTCGATGTGCTGAATGTTATTCTACTGGCGCATTCGTTTGCCGTGATAAAAGGTCAGCGATAATGTTGTCGGTGCCTCTGATATGGCGGATTTCGAAGTCGAAATCTTGAAGAAGAAGACTCCATCTTTTTAAACGATGGTTTTTCGGTGACCCTTGCTTAAGGACCAACAAAGGCGAATTGTCAGTGAGCACGACAAAGTGGCTACCTAAGAGGAACTTAGATAATCTTAATACACAAAACAATAGACTTGGTGCCTCCAATTCCACTGTAGCATACTGGGTCTCTGCCTTCTTTAGTTTTCGGCTTACATAGAGAATTGGGTGTCTCACTCCATCCACTTCTTGCATTAAGCAACCT
Source organism: Cepaea nemoralis (assembly GCA_014155875.1). Taxonomy (NCBI): domain Eukaryota; kingdom Metazoa; phylum Mollusca; class Gastropoda; order Stylommatophora; family Helicidae; genus Cepaea; species Cepaea nemoralis. The sequence goes on from JACEFZ010026397.1 coordinate 25,164, forward strand.
CCTATTGCGATAGCACTCGAATCTGTGGTCAAAATAAAGGGTAGATTTATGTTGGGTAATCGTAAGACTGGTGGATTAGAAAAAATACGTTTCAATCTGCTCATTGCATCTTCTAAGCGAGTACTTTTACAAATTTTTGATGGATGATTTTTAGTTAACATATTAGAAAAGACTGAGGTGAGGTCTGCCCAATGTGGGATGAATTTAGAATAATAGTTAAATAGACCTAGTAAACTTCTAATTTGTTTCTTTGTGGTAGGCACTTCTAGATTAAGAATCTTGGAAACAATTTTATCATCTGTCAACAATTTGCCTTCAGAAATTCTATGACCAAGGAAGTCTATTTGCCTATAGCCTAATTCAACCTTGGAAGGTTTGATAGTAAGTCCAAAAAGGGAAATTTGGTTAAAGACTTGTTTGAGTGTAAGTAAGTGAGAAGTCATATTAGAAGAATGGATGCATATATCATCAATATAGGATTCAACATTTTTAATTCCGTGTAATAACAATCTAGTTAGTCTAACAAATGTGGCTGGTGCGTTCTTCAGACCAAATGGAAGATATAGCCATTCGTACAACCCGAGGGGTGTTGCGAATGCTGTTATATGTCTAGAAGAAGGGTGTAGTGGAACTTGCCAATATCCTTTCGCTAAATCAGTCTTGGAAAATAAGGATGATTGAGCCATATTTAAAATAAGATCTTCACAACTGTTCATTGGCTCTGCATCCGTTGTGGTTCTTGTATTTAATACCCTATAGTCGATGCACAAACGGATTGTCTGGTCCTTCTTTTTCACCAGGACAATCGGTGAAGAATATTGAGACATCGATGTTTGAATTATTCCATTTTTCTCTAAATCTAAAATTTCTTTATCTAAATTTGCTCTGTAATGGAGAGGAATAGAATATGGTCTGCATTTGACCGGTGTCAGATCAGTCAGCACAATTGAATGTGTTATCTTGTCAGTGCGTCCAGGTTTGTTAGAAAAGATAAATTTATACTCATCAAGGAGAGTCAAAATGTCTTGTCGCTATTGTTGTGTCAAAGTGTCAGAGATATGTATGTCCTTTATACTTCCGTCGTCAGTCATAATCGGTACTGGGATTTCCGTATTGTCTTCGTCTGTCTGATTTATCACAGATGCTACTGTTTGTAAATTGTCTTCAATGTCATTGTCGTCGTCGTCGAGATCAATCGTTGTCAATATGTCGTCAAATTGGTCGTCGTTGTCTATATTACATATTGTCGGTAGTGTCCATATGTCTTCGTCGTTTTTGTCGTCGTAAGAGTGCGTCGTTAACGATGCTTTATTTGTCGAGGTGTCATTCCGTTGGGTAATTGTCGTTTCGTCTCTGTCACCAGTTAGCTGCGTCTGCTCACTTGTCTCAATGTCCTGTCTAGCATAGTATGGTTTCAACATATTTACATGGAATATTTTCAACTTTCCATTTAAAGAGATTTCGTAATCAACTTCCGAAATTCTTCTAATAATCTTAAAAGGTCCCTGCCAAGAGGTTGATAGCAAATCTCTCTTGTCAGGTAGCAGTAGTAAAATATCCTGACCTGGATTCAGTACAATTGTTTTTGCACATCTGTTGGCGTACTGCCTGTACCTAAAACCTTTCTCTTGTAGTGATGTTCTGGCCAGTATACAGGAACGTATGATTTTGTCTCTGGTGTCAGTGACCAAATCATAGGTAGAAATGGGTAGTTGGATATTTACAGGTTGTGATATGATATCTTTGTAAATAGTGAGAGGTCCTCTTGGGTTCGCTCCGTACATCAATTCGAAGGGAGAGAACCCTGTGGTTGATTGCGGGACTTCTCTATATGCGAACAGCAACGTTGGGAGAAGTATATCCCAATCGGCTGGATTTTCAGCTGTCACTTTCGATAGCATATGTTTCAGGTCCCCGTTTAGTTTCTCGCAGATACCATTTGCGGCCGGTCGATAGGGACTGGTGAAACATTGCTTGATGCCTAGTAACTTAGTTACTGATTGGGTGGCATTCAATATGAACTGGGTTCCTCTATCAGAAATTATTTTCTCCGGGAAGCCAAAACGGGAGAAAATATTTAATAATATGCCCGTCACATCCTTAGAGGAGACAGATTTTAATGGTAGCATTTCGGGCCATCTCGTACATAAATCAATAAGAGTGAAAATATATCTATTCCCTTTACTTGAAATGTGATTAAGCGGACCTACTAGGTCAACTGCCACGATTTGGAATGGCCTCGAGGCAGTTGTAGTTGGTTGGACTTCTGCCGTAGGGTTTTTCCCCTTTTTCACCAGTTTCTGACATATATCACATGATCTACAAAAGGTTTTAATGTCTTGGCAAAATTTTGGCCAATAAAACTGGGTCAGGACCCTAGACCTGGTCTTTTCGTACCCCATATGACCTCCAAAAGGTGAATCATGGGCTATCTTTAGAACTTTGTCTCGATGTGCTTGTGGTAACACTACTTGCTGTATCGTGGTTTGCTTTGTTGTGTATAATCTAGTTAAGATATTGTTCTGTAGCCTAAATGTCCACGATGCGTTCTTAGTTAATTTTGGTTTAAGTCCTACTAACTTAAAATATGGTGAAAGTGTAGGATCTGCTTTCTGTTCATTTCCAAAATTAGTGTTGGTAGTGTTTGGTGCTATAATTCCTAGTGATTCCTGCAGTTGTTCGGTGTTGGTTTTATGGGTTGTCTGTCGTGTTATTGCATTTGTGTGTTGTGTGTTTTGTTGCACATCTACAGGCTTGGTACTTGGTAGGTCGGTAGCATCCTCAATTCGAGGTTTTAATTTGGTCGTATCACTGACAGATTCGACCGCCCCTGCATTGTACACTTCGGTTAATTCTTTCTGAATTACTTCAGTGGTTGTCTCCCTTGGTCTTTTGGCAGATTGAGACAAACATGAATGGTGTTTCTCATTAGCATCGCTGTTTGGGTGGTGTATACCGTTTCTCTGCTCCCAATGTCTGATTTCCTTTTCAGAGCATGTTCGTATGTTGGGCAGGTTCCCAAGTATAATATCAGCGACTGGATTTTCAAGGACAGCGCATAAAACTCGTCCTGATATGAACGGTGTTCGAATTTCGACAAGAGCAAGGGGGTATTTCTCTATAGTGCCCGAGAATGTGCGACAAGTCACATGTTTGTCTGTGTAGTCTTTAGTGTCTATTAATGTTTTCTTAGTCCCACAGAGCGTTGCGCCGGAATCCCGAATTAATGTGCACTTTTTGTTATTTACACACCCTGTTGAAAAAACTAGCTTTCCTGTAGATGTCAAAGCAGCGTTGGCTGTTTCATTTGAAATAGGGATAGTGTGTCCACATAGTAATGTTGTGTCAAGTTGGAACTTCGTACAGGTGTTACACTTACTGTTTGTAATGGTGTCAATAATTTGTACAGCATTTCCAAGCTCACTTACATTATCGTTTTGATTGTCACAATCATTCAGTGATTCAATCTCTTCGTCTGATGACGTTTCTACTAGTGCCGCATTGGCCAGTTTCAGCATCTTTCGGCCTTCACAAAAACGACTATAGTGGCCCCAGCTATTGCAAAAAAAAACATTTGACCGCTCTCTGGTAAGCATTACGTTTATTCTTCTGTTTCTCCACCATCATTTTGAAGTGGTGAGGATAGTTTGGCGATTTATCGCACATCGCGTATGGGTCGTGATTCAAGGTACAATATTGGCATTTCACTAGTTTATTGACATTTGAGCGTGGTTTAAACTTACTTTCTGTTGGTTTAGAGTATTTGGTGTTCACTACTGCTGCTGCTGTATCGTTTTGACTTGAGTTTAAATGAAAAATGTCTCTGTTTGCTGTAGAAAATGCATTTCCCTTGGACTCGATTTCCTGAATACTTTTACAGTCCATTTGTTTCAAGAACTTGGCAAAAGGTGTAGGGATGGTACTCACTATCTTGTCAATAATAATAAGTTCTTTATGTTTGTCGTGGCTGTTATTAGTTTTAGCCGAGTTAATCCACTTTGTACACACATCTTGTACTGTACTGACATAATCTATAAAGGTTTGATTTGGTTGTGGAGATAATTTGGCAAACTGTTGTTGGTAACCTGCAGTATCTAAAGAAAAATGTTGGAGAATGCGTTGCTTTAAATAGTCATAGTCTTTTCGCATTTCCTGTGGCACTGTCTCGATTACTTTTAAAGGTTCAAGAGCTAAGTTTCTCATTAAAATGAATGCCCAATCTGATTTTATGATCTTATGGTAGGACATTAAACACTCGAAATTTTCCAAGTATGCACTGATGGAATCCCCAGAGCAGAATGCCTTCACGAGGTCTTTATACTTGTTATATTTTTGTTCCTCCTCTTTGCTTCTTAGTTTATTCACAGATATTTCTACAGTGGAATCAATCTCCATCTGCTTAAGTTTTATTTGTGTATCGGCATTCAATTGGGCTAATTTGGCCGCTGCCTCAAGCTCTATCTGTTTCTCCTGAGCCTGTAGTTGCATTTTTTTCTCTTCAGCTTGTAGTTGCATCTGCATCTTTTTCTCCTCTGTCTCACTTTGTCTCTTCTTTTCTTCTGCCTCAATTTGCCTTTGTTTTTCTTCTCGTTCTATCGCTCTTTCTTCACGGGCAATGTTTTCTGCGTGCGTTTTCTGTGCCCATTCTGACAGTTTCTCTTCTTTATAACCTAATTTGATACCTTGCTCTATACATTTATCTAAGGTAGACATCTTGATTTTTAATTGTTGGTACTTTTAGAGAAGTTAAATCCCTTAGAAAAATGTTGGGGAGTAGAAAATTTAGTTATCTCCCTTACTTATTAAATGTGTAAATCCCAATGCAAGATTATGTTGGTTACAAGGTCATGAATATACAAATAAATCAATGCAACACAAAATGATACATAGATGGATGGTGAGAAGTACTGCTTAGAGTTGCAATGGGCATGATATGAAACTTACCTTTTAATCCAAGAGCTTGCGGATGTTGTCTTGTACTCTCGCTACTGTTGGAAAGGTTACATAGGTTGCACGCGGCACTATTCGCGGAACAATCTGCTCGTAGAGTGAGAAAACATTAGTAACAGTCAAAAAATGTCACAGTCATGTCCAAATATAGTTTCAATTATTCACATCAATGAAACTTACTACAGAGGGACTCATATTAAGACTACTTTATCGCTAGATAGCTGCCGATAAGTTAAACTTGTAAAGTTAATAATTTAGTGTACAAAAATCAATTTGTTATACAGAATTTAGTTTGATACAATCAATTTTTTTGTTTTACTTGGCAATATGTAGCCGTGCAAAGGTGAAGCTTATGCCAAAACCGGAGAATAAGCCCCCAAAAAGATTGTCATTGTCTTGCTCATGTCTAGGTATCTGGACTCGGGTTCACACAGGCAACAATAACTCCGTTCAATACAATATCGAACATTTATTGTAGTTTCACTATACAGTGCGTTGGCGCAGTGGGTTAACAATCCCGCGCTATATCACATATGAACATTATCAAACATAGTCATCACAAACATCCTAGCAAACTATCTAGCATCTAGTCTATATATCCCAAATACACATGGGTTTAATCTATTAATCTATTGAGTCCCTCTAAGGCAGGCCCTGTTGCCTCTCTCACAGTCCGTCTGTCCTCTGACCGTCCACACGTGTCCCAATCCGACACGGGTGGCAACTCTGTCCGAGTTCCTCGTGGACCCCGCAAAAGGCGGGTCACATCAGTGTCCACGGGACCATGGACTCAATGACCAGTCCTTTCGAGAAGGCTCTAGATTACTCTGGTCCCTGAGTGACTCACTTCTATCCTTTGGGTGGGAGTTGCAGCCCTTTAGTTAATATCTCTAACTGTGAGGCGGTGACAGTCTGTCTGTCTGTCTGTATGTCCATATGTCCTTTATGCGCTCGCGAACGGCCCATCCGATTGAGATGAAATTTTCTACACGTCTTCCTTTCATTCCAGTGCAGCCCACTGTCATATTTTTTTAGTGTGAAATCGGCTGCTTACCCAATATTATTTAATTTTTCATTTTTTATTATAATTTCATATATTTCAGGGGACTTAACTCTGTAAAAGTTATTTCAAGGGGCATAACTTTTCTGTATAACTTATAGTCATATTGTGGCATGGTTTTCAAAGATTTATAAACTCTTTATCCATAGTTATATACCGGCATATGAGTTATAATAAATAATGATACAATCTGTAAGGCAATTTCAAAGTTTTCATAAAAATAATGCATAATGCATAACATTGTAACTCATCTTTTTTTTGCTTAAAGAATGAATAAATAATAGTTACCTTATCTATATCAAGATTAAAGATTTTATATTTCTTTACACTGTCGCCAACTCTAAGAAGACATGGAACAACTTCAGCCATTATTAAATCTACAGGCATATGCGTTATATTCCTCCTCCTCCTCCTCATCTCCCCTCCTCCACCTCCTACCCTCTTCCTCTTCTCCTCCCCCTCCTCCCTCTCCCTCCTCCATCCTCATCTTCTCTCTTTCTCCTCCTCCTCCCAGCTCCTACTCCTCCTTTTTCTTCTTCTTCTGCTGCTGCTGCCGCTGCTCCATTTACCCAAGTTAATTGTTGGGGAAGATGTAAAGATCTTTCAAGTGCTCTTTCTAATGCTTTTTGTAAGTTGGTCTTCGTTTATCTAAGGTTGTTCTAACTGCAAATAATAAATGATCAAACAGACAGACAGACAGACAGACAGACAGACAGACAGACAGACAGACAGACAGACAGACAGACAGACAGACAGACAGACAGACAGACAGACAGACAGACAGACAGACAGACAGACAGAAAGACAGACAGACAGACAGACAGACAGACGGGAACGGGAACTTATATGACTACTCATATGAATTAAATGAGATGCTCCCCATCAGGGGCTGGGCGAAGCCGAGCCGGATCAGACAGATAGACAGACAGATAGACAGACAGATAGACAGACAGATAGACAGACAGATAGACAGATAGATAGACAGACAGACAGACAGACAGACAGACAGACAGTCGGGAACGGGAACTTATATGACTACTCATATGAATTAAATGAGATGCTCCCCATCAGGGGCTGGGCGAACCCGGGCCGGATCAGACAGATAGACAGACAGACAGACAGACAGACAGACAGACAGACAGACAGACAGACAGACAGACAGACAGACAGTCGGGAACGGGAACTTCTATGACTACTTATATGAATTAAATGAGATGCTCCCCTCCAAGGACTGGGCGAAGCCGGGCCGGGTCAGACAGACAGACAGACAGACAGACAGACAGACAGAGAGACAGACAGACAGACAGACAGACAGATAGTCGGTAACGAGAACGGGAACTTATATGACTACTTATATGAATTAAATGAGATGCTCCCCACCAAGGACTGGGCGTAGCCGGGCCGGGTCAGACAGACAGACAGACAGATAGACAGACAGATAGACAGACAGATAGACAGACAGATAGACAGACAGATAGACAGACAGACAGACAGACAGACAGATAGTCGGGAACGGGAACGTGAGCTTATATGACTACTTATATGAATTAAATGAGATGCTCCACACCAGGAGCTGGGCTATGCCGGGCCGGGTCAGACAGACAGACAGACAGACAGACAGACAGACAGACAGACAGACAGACAGACAGACAGACAGAGAGACAGACAGACAGACAGACAGATAGTCGGTAACGGGAACGGGAACTTATATGACTACTTATATGAATTAAATGAGATGCTCCCCACCAAGGACTGGGCGAAGCCGGGCCGGGTCAGACAGACAGACAGACAGACAGACAGACAGACAGAGAGACAGACAGACAGACAGATAGTCGGTAACGGGAACGGGAACTTATATGACTACTTATATGAATTAAATGAGATGCTCCCCACCAAGGACTGGGCGTAGCCGGGCCGGGTCAGACAGACAGACAGACAGACAGACAGACAGACAGACAGACAGACAGACAGACAGACAGATAGTCGGTAACGGGAACTGGAACTTATATGACTACTTATATGAATTAAATGAGATGCTCCACACCAGGAGCTGGGCGATGCCGGGCCGAGTCAGACAGACAGACAGACAGACAGACAGACAGACAGACAGACAGACAGACAGACAGACAGACAGACAGACAGACAGTCGATAACGGGAACGGGAACTTATATGACTACTTATATGAATTAAATGAGATGCTCCCCACCAAGGACTGGGCGAAGCCGGGCCGGGTCAGCTAGTTCATCATAAAAAATATCTTCTTGTTTACAATCCACTTTTATAGGAAAGATGAGGTTATGACTTAAACCATAAGAAAACCTCAAAGAACTTTGTGTTAGATGTAGCATTACTTAAAACAGACACAGAAATTATAGAAAGGTTTCATGTCATACAGTGCCATGCCGGCTGGCGTGGATTAATTCGTGTGCTGAATCCCTTCCGTGCAATGACACAAGACCGTTAAGAACCTCCTCACGTTGTCTTCCCATTTCTCTCTTTCCACAAATTGTTACAGTTGTCACAACATGTTACAATGTTTGTCTTATCATAACGTGGCAAAACAACTATGACTGACTCTTTTTGATGTTTGTGATAAGTTGTCTTTGCGACTTAGCTTCCCTTAAAACGTCATGATTGCTCATTTTGGCTGTTCAGTTAATTTACATCATTATTCTATGACACAACATCTCCAAGGCTTCCAGAGATGTTTTCGCCTGTTTATTAACTGTCCATGATTCGCAGCTGTATGTTAAAACTTGTTCTATGTAACATGCAAGAACTCTTTTTCCAACTGTCAAGGACGGTGACTTATTGCACAAAATGTTTTTCTTTTGATAAAATGGAGTTTGTGCTTGTCTTATTCTGCTCTTTATCTCAGTGATGCATCTTTCATCTGATGCTATCCATGTGCCCTGATATCTTAATGTCTGCACTTCCCCCAAAATAATGTCCTGTACTTTAATTTCTCATTTAAGCACAATCTGTTTCTTTGATATCACCATGATTTCTGTCTTTCTTTTATTCAAACTGCGGCCTATTTTTCTTACTTTCTACAACCACTGTATCTATCAATTCCTGGACATCCTTCTGACGTGTTGCTATCAAGACAGTGTCATCATCGTAACGTGAGTTATTTATATTATGTCAACCAACCAAGGCTGGATGTAGATCTCATTATATGTTCACTGTACAATGAGAACAAATCAGAAGATGTGCGAGAAGAGAGATAGAGGAAGACAATCATGAAAACATTCTTTAGTCTTTTGTAATGGCACGGAAGGGAGTCAACGCATAAATTGAGACATGCCGTTGTAGTATCTTAATTTGTGGAGAGGCATGATAACCCACACCAGCCAGCAAGGCACAGGATGATGATAACTTTTTAAAAAAACCTATAAATGAAGCTGAAACTACATGACCGGTTATTTCACCCGTAGATATAGACATCAACCAATGTCCAGCAGCATGAAGTGACTTAGACAAGGCCTGGCTTGCGTGTTTGTGGGTATATATTTCGTTAGAATTCGTACTGGCAAAAGACGAAGAAGAATGATAAACGACATAGACAAGTTGGAAGAAAACTAGCTATAATGAGGAATGCATTGACACCTATTATGAGAACAGATTAAGTAATACTTAGAAATGTGTAACAGAAAGACAACCCTAGAGTATGGATCTCAGTCGACATACCCTGGCGGAGATCTTAAGGTGGAGGGGGGCACTTTTGGACCTGTCCGGAGTGCGATGATGTTTTTTTTTTTTAGTTGCTTGCATTTAACTCTAGCGGAGTCCATTCATGTGCTAATACCCCTCATAGACGCACTACTGCGGAGTGCACTGGAGTGAGTTTTGCATGTGAACTAGTTTTCCCTATTACCAATGTCTCTCGCCGTCAGGCGAACCCACTACGACTTCTGAGGTTCTTATAGTTTAGGTTCCCTAGTCAAGGACGAGAAGTCAATATCTTAGTCTAGCTGAACGGTATCGAGGTTGAATTCGTTACCTTGGCATCAGCACATCAGAAGTTTACAAGCGACCGCTCTTAACCATTCGGCGATATTAACCTAAAGAGCGATTATGACAAGCATCACTGATCACTAAAAAAATTGTTGCGTATCACTTACGGGACGTTGCAGTCAATGCCAGCATTTTTCAGCTGCTGTTTATGTACTAGGCAAGTGTTACGTTCAGTAGTTTGCCATTGCTTTCTGAACGACCGGCTCCCATACCAGCACGTTATAACACAACGCGACACGATCTGCTGCACAAATCGTTCACAGCTGAGCTTCGAACGCCTGGTACCCGGCTCACGAATCGCGTTCGCAAGCCTTTAGCCACGTAGCCGGTCACTGATCACTAGAGCACGGATTTTAAGAGCCACATGGCGTGCAAGGGTCCAGCACAATATTACACAACTGTGAAAAGGTGCACAATCCAGCACTCATAGGTATCTATGTAGCCATGAGTTAACTTGAGCCAAGTACCGATATCACATCACTCGTGACACTACCATACGGGCTACGCCCTGATCTTCAACAGCCAGCGAAGAGGTCCAATACTAATGGTACCAGTAGCAGTCTGATTGTGTGTTCGCCTGGCCTTTCCATGGAGTCATGTGTGTCGACCAGATCCTCTTGTCACTCCATGCAGCAGCATTCTCTCCATGTCGTAATGATCTATCTGTTCTTCTGCACTATTCACACGATCCCAAAGGGCCTCGACCACGTCTGCCTTATCATGAACCAATTCCCCACCAAGCAGGTGCAGACTCAGCCAATATGTGCGCCTTCTCGTTTCCCACCACCCCAGCGGTAAATCCAGGCTAACTATAGAAATGAGGAACATGGTAAAGTGTGATTACGGTAAACGACTACAGAGACGATCAAGCTGTGCTTCAAGGAGAGCAATCTCTGTACAAACCTTCCTCCAACGACACAATAAAGTTTCACAGATTTACCAGAGGAGTGACTGAAACGAAGTAGTTTTATACACCAGACCTAACAGGCCACGCAGACGCATCTCATAATTACCTGATACAGTTAACGTCCATAATGGACTTGATCAATACCCATCTATGTAAGAGTGATACCGCTGAAATGTACCAGAGCACATGACCTTTAGATAAGGGAAAGCATTATTTAATTACAGAATTACTTTCGTGACTTGAAGTTTGAGACGTTACCCGGGAGACGAAGGTGAAAGAAGAATGTGGAACACACCAGAAGATCTGTTGGCATGTGGGTTCGTGGCGGAAGAAGGGAAGAATGGAAGCAGATTATTGCTTAGAGTGCTGACTACTAGGAGACTGATGTAAGAAGTACGAAGATGAAGAGAAGAAGAAGAAGAAGAAGAAGAAGAAGAAGAAGAAGAAGAAGAAGAAGAAGAAGAAGAAGAAGAAGAAGAAGAAGAAGAAGAAGAAGAAGAAGAAGAAGAAGAAGAAGAAGAAGAAGAAGAAGAAGAACAACAACAACAACAACAACAACAACAACAACAACAAAGAAGTACATAATAAATGTATAAGAACTAAGAGAATGGGAAGGAGGAGTGATTATATAACAAACATACACCAACAGCTATACATCTACTATTCGTTATGTATCCCATAATTTCCACAGACGGGATGTATACTTCAGCCATGGCAACATACGTCACAGGTAAGTTCACACTAGATGGCTTTGCTTTGCTTCTATGAAGACTACTTTCACTACACACGGATAAATCCACAAGTTTCGCTAATCTAATTTATATCAGACTACAAAGAACACTTCCATGAGATTTCCAATCTCTTTATATCGAATCGACTGAACTGTCTGGCACCTTCCGTCTAGGCAATCGATTATTGATCATTCATTCATTCAGAGGCATGTCCTTTGCAGAACCTCACTCCCGTAAATCAACCTTACGGAAAACTTCTCAGTCATAAGCAAGATGTTCCGCGTCCGATACGCTCATCCAGATCATCCACCACATCATGCACCCATCTTCTCTTTGGCCTTCCTCTTCCTCTCATCCCAGGCATTTACCCCTTCATTACTGTTCTCTCCAAACTTTCATAACGTTTCAAGTGACCGACATATTTCAATGTTCTTTGTTTTATCGCCTTTAAAGCCAACCTTCTTCAATATCCAGCTCCTGAAGTATGGATGCATTTATCCTTTTCTGTACCCAATATATGCTTAGAACCCGTCTATAACATTTATATTCAAAGGCATTTATGCGCTGTTCAGATTGTTTAGTAAGTTCCCAGGTCTCACAGGCGTGTGTTGCAATGGGAAAGATGCATGCTCTTAAAGATCTATTTTTGAACGTCTATCTGTACTCCACAGATTACTCCACAATTTATTCATCTGTTTTCGTCTTTGAAGAGCAATAGTCATTAGTCTTTTAATTTCTTTCATTAGTGTCACCATTTTTGGTAATTCATGTCCCAAGATATTCGAAATTTTCCACCACCGCCAATTTTCCCTCATTAGCATATATTTCTTTCTCCATAGTCGTTTTATCTGAATACATTATCTTTGTTTTTGCTATGTTAAGATATAAGTTATGATTTTCACTATTCTTTTAGGTTGAAGTTATTTAGTTGTCTATACCATTCTATGATGTGGATAGTAATACTGTATCATCAGCATATCGAATCTCATGGTATTTCAAGATCACCGATATTTAGGGCATCATATTGCTCCATGATTAAATCATCTCTGACATTTCTCATTATATTTTCGGGGATACAGGTTAAACAAAAAAAGGTAAAAGTACACATTGTGTTAAGAATAAAAGACATAATAGCTACTACTACGACAAGAGATGAGGAGCGGCTGGCCGAGTGGCTAGCATGCCGGACTCTCCTTCGGGAGACCCGTGTTCGATCCCTCGGTAAGGCGTGGGATTTTTTTCTGTTGGGGGCAAAAAATAAATCCTAACCTGCATAGTTCGCGGCGACTGCACTAGCCAGGTGGCCTTAATTCCTCAGGCTCAAAGACCCCTCTGCCATATACCGCAAGGTACTATATTGGCAGTAAATGAAGACAAGAGATGGAGTTATACTTCTCCATAGCACATAAAAAAGCCTGGACTGAATTGGAGAGACGATGTGTTGCAGCATGATCCTTCTTTCGGCCTACCTAGTTTACTCTAGAGGAAAGATAGTACCAATAGATCTGGAACAATACCAGCTGCAGAAGCTACCGGATCAGTTAAGCAATACTCCAACTGCCCGCCTGTCGGAGCTTCTATCCTAGACCAGTTTCCTACCAAGGTTTAGGGCCTCGTCTGCATTGCCACAACATTTAGTCTTTAGGCTACATTTCCTCGTACCAGGATAAGGCTTGTTCCCCCCGATTGCTCTCCCCTGTCATATATCTCCGTACAATGATGAAGTCAGTAGTTTCTCAATGTAATTGACATTCTGCTCATCAATGATAAACCAATCAGTCTTCAAGTCTCTTTATATCTGGCTGCACAATGATACATCCATGAGTCTCTAAACGTCTCTATATCTCACTGCACAATGATAAACCCATACGTTTCCAATTGTCGTTATATTACACTGTACAATGATAAATCCATCAGTTTCCCAATACAATTGATATTATACTCATCAATCATAAAACCATATGTTTTCAATCTCTTTATATCATTTGCACAATGATAAATCCATAAATTTACAAATGATTTTTTTTCTTCTTACAGCACAGTGATAAACCCATAATTGTTCCAATCTCTTTATATCTCACTCATTGGCACCTTTCCGTCTTGACAGACGATAATTTAGTACATTGTGCTTCAAAGTACAACCCAATTCGGGCTTTAAATATTCGTCCACAGTGGATCCATGTAAAAACATGGTCATTTCCACCATCATGCACCATCTTACACCTCTCACGCTTTGTGTGTACTTTAACTGCACTAATTTTCTCCTTATATCTCACTGCACAATGATAAACCCATAAGTGTTCCGATTTCTTTATATCTCACTGTACATTGATAAACCCCTAACTTTCCCAATCTCTGTGTATCTCACTGCACAATGCTAAACCCATAAACTCAGCAAACTGCCAGTATCTCCACATCTGAGTAAAAGATAAGTGAGGTAACTCCAAGAAACAACTCCCACATTTCTCACCCACACGTTAACAACAATTTCTCACATTTCTTACCCACACGTTAAAAACAATTCCTCACATTTCTCACCCACACGTTAACAACAATTCCGCACATTTCACACCTACACGTTAACAACAATCCCTCACACTTCTCAACTACACGTTAACAACAATTCCTCAGTATTTCAGGTATTTACAAACCTTCGTTTATATGTGTCTATCTCCCGTCCTGAATCCCTAACTATCTTACCGATTTACATACCTATTTAATCACTTACATGTCTGCTAACCTATCTACCTAACTACCAAAAACATACCTACCTGCGAAAATGCCTATCATCTATTTACCAATCACATATTAATCAATCAGCCTAAATACCTACTTCACTACCTACCTACTGACCTACATATCTACCTTACTACCTACATATATATCCCACACATACACACCTACCAATCTCCTACCTACCAATGTGCCTACCCTCCTGCCTACGTGTATTCCTACCCAGCTATCTAAATAAATACTAACACATAAACCTACGTAACAACCAAACAAATTACCTAGCTTATCTACCGAACCAATAAACGACCGAACTAAGCTGCGTATTAAAACATCTATGTACTACCTATTTAACTGCATACATACCTACTTAAAACAATACTTCAATTCGTATGTCTGTCTGCCTGTCCGTCCTTCCGTCTACCTACCTACCTACCTACCACCTACCTACCTACCTACCTACCTATCTACCTACCTACCTACCTACCTAAATGATAAATACATGTTCATTTATCTTCTATTTCAGTCCTTCTGCTTGTTGGAATCATCGGTAAGTCTGACATATTATTCCTTAAAATATGAACAAAATCATACTGGCCAAGACCTACTAACACGTCCTAGTCGAGAGGCCTGGACAACAGGTCCCTTCGGGGTCCTGGCTAACATCAGTAGGATCACTGATTCCTCCGAAGTCGGAGAGTATCTGTCAGTCTGCACACCAATAAGCCAGACATGGGACAACGGATACTCACGCAAACTTCAGTCCGGTATGACATCACACTGATGTTGGACAACAGGATGTCTTCATCTGACATACAGGACTTCACGCTGGAGTTCACAGCCGAGTGAACGCACGCAAGCAAAGCAGCAAGCATGAAGCATAATCTTAATGACCAAATATTTCGTATACTGAAAACTGCCCGTCATCAGCTCTACAATATCGAGATGTACATTATCCTGCAGTCCTTGCCATTGTCGCAGGTACATTTCATCTAATGCTGGTAGATGGTCCTTTAAAAATGGACTGCTCTCTCATAAACCTTCGTTTGTAAATGTCCGCTACATTATTTCCAGGGGTTAATTTGTTCTAGTGTCATAATATTTTATACCTAGACATAAATATTCTAAACGAAGTTATAAGGAACATAACATAAACATTAGCAGCAGTAAAGAGGCATTATGCACAGTGTACCTGTGCGGGCTGTTCTCTTGCCGAGACTCCTGCCTATTCCACTTTTCACATTGAACAGTTGGGAGCATTTTGTGTGATATACACTGGCACAGGAACGGAGCATAATGGGTGGCGACCCGTTGCCGTGAAGTTGGAACCTCGACTAACTAACTAACATTAGCATCAGTAAAACACAGATAATGACTATAATCACAGAAGAAAAACCAGCAGAGACCCATCTAAAAGAACAAGCACTTAGGAGGTATGCTATTATCAAATAGTAATTCCGAAAACGAGATCAAAAATAGATGCAAAAAGGCTAATCAACTCATTGGACAATTGGTACCAATACTAAAGAACAAACACGTATCAGTAAATACTAAAAAGCACTCTACAACACAATTCTTCATACCAACATACTGCTAAGAATGCCAAACTTGGACAATGACAGAAAAAGAGAAAATAAAAATTACAACAACGGAAATGAGATTCCTGAGTGGAATACTAAACGTATCAAGAAGCGACACAATCAGATATCATGAAATCAGGACTAAGGTTGGGGTAATAGAAGTAAAAGATTTCATTAGAAAACAACAAGGTTAATGGTTGGGCCATATAACAAGGCTACCAACTTACAGTATACCACAACACACAACGATATACAGACCAACTTGAAGCAGAGGATATGGCCGACCACGTAAACGATGTTCAATGGCACCTTGCTGCCATGACAGCCGATAGTTTGTTACATTGTGTTATAAAAAGGCATAATAACTATATCACGAAGTTCTTGATGATAAGTTCGTGATATGGTCGTTGTCTAGGTAACGATACTCCTGGTGTGTCAATTGAGCTATCTCACTGTCTTACACTATGACTCACCCCCGCAGTGCAAATTCACCAGTCAGTAAACAAGATCGATTTTGGCGCACATAATCCTTTAATACAGAAATAACACAGACCCACGGAACATATTTATATATCCAGAAAAAAACTATATAATCCATAGAATATCCATATTCTCCTCACAACATTAACAAGCACACATCACTGTCTTCTCACGGCCTGCTTAATCTCAAATTCACAAGACAGGTAATCCAGCTCCTATCCACCGCTGGACCTCACACAATACACCCACACACTGGGTCTAGTCTCCACTAACTATATCACCCACTCTGGGTTCAGGCCTCCATTAACTATCCAACCCCCACTGGGTTTTAGGCCTGCATTCACAACTGGGAGAACAACACAACACAAGAACTGACCCACAGTCAGTCTAAACTCCCACGTCCTCGACAACCGATCCGTTCGGCGCCAAAACATCAACTGTCCTGAAGTCCCTTGACTTCACACAAAACTAAACTGTCCTTCACCCCATCCATCCTGGGGGTCTCCACTCACACCCGCCCCATTATTTCTCAGGGTTGATTGTTTTTCTCGTAGCCAGGTCACTCACCTCAATGTCAATGACCCAGGCATATGTCATTATCCCCCCCCTTAAAAGAAAACATCGTTTTCAAATGTTGGGAGACTAATACTTATCAAATATGTGCCCCAGACATATTGCCTGGGTAGCCCTAAATATGATTCCACCTCACTTTAGCTACCCCACTGAATAATACATCAAGTAGTCATATCAGACTACCATATTACCAACACATCAATACCACCAACTTTCCATCTTGTGTACCAATGCATGAACTAATACATCACATAATAATAATAATAAACATATCATAGGGAACATCATATCTGTGTACCTGCAAGTCTACTAACATCCTCAAGAAGACACAACCTATTTGTGTACCGACCCCGTATCAGGTAGTTCTTTTCTTGCATCAAACCTCCATCTATTTCTGTCGATGAAGTATCTAACTTTCTTGACCCATTCCTCATGGTACCCATATATTTACAACATCTGTATGCTATCCCTAACCCTGGTCCGTGATGTCGCGAACACTCTTTTGACCTGAGTTAACTTCCCTATCTACATATTGTACCGTTACACTGGAGTCTCTGTTTAGTCTGACCCTTTATTCACTCTTGGCACCCTGCTCTCTGCTGCATACGCCTTATGCCTATGTGCCCTGCACTTGCACTATCCTGAGCTGTTCTAGTATCTCGGTCTCTACGTGCTAAGGGTACCACTACTTGCCCACGTGCAGTTCCACCCTCTGAAAACCGGCGAGTGAGAACATTGTTCTTCCTCTCGAAGCACCATCTACCCTTCTTTGATTGTCTATGTCTCACTTTACTACACCCTTGGAAACATTTGTCGAGAGTAGTCTCTTGTCTCTGGGATTCCCTACAGCTATATTTGAGATCCATTCTCACCTGCTCAGCTGTCCTATCCCTGTCCTCTGTGTCTACTTCAAGTGCCTCTTTTTCTTCAGCTATACTCTCTAATTTAGGTTTTCTTTTGGTACCTACCTCGCTACTACTTAAACTATGTTTCTGGTCCCAATAAACTACTTCTTCTTCTGTACAATCTTTAACTCCTGGCACGTTTCCGATGATCAAATCTGCCACTGGTGAGTCTAGAACACACGCTAGCACTCTTCCTGTGATATATGGTGTTTTTACTGCTATCACGGCTAATGGGTAGAATTATACTGTCCCATTAAATGTAATGCACCTAATCTTTTCCCCTGTGTACTCCGAGGGGTTCACTAAACTTTTTATAACTCCGATAGACGTACACCCGGAATCTCTAATTGTTAATGCTGGCCTATCATTAACGAAACCATGGTGCATCTTCATGCTTCCACCTGCATGGACTGCTGATCCTGCTTTCACTGTATGACCACACACTAAGACTGGCTGACCGTCTTTTTCAAAAAGAGGTTTGCACCCACTACAATCTTCATTGTTGATAGTCTCAATCACTTGTGCTGCATTAGAATGCTCCGTTTCCCTCATCGTACAATGATAGCTGACATGCCCCTTCTTTCCACATCTGAAACAGATAATTTCCTTCCTTGCGTTACTTGTTGGCTCACTGGATGGTTGTGCATCACACTGTGCTGCCTTGTGTCTCCAGCTCCCTCAATTCCAGCATCCGGCATAACTATTTGGACGTCTCTGGAAATTCCCCCTTTTGTATGGGTAACGTCCTACTCTACCAACATTGTTTCCTCGAAAAGCATTGTCTTGAGGTTCTTGTTGTTCATATCTATGTGTTGAATCCACACTTTTCGATCTTGGTCTAATAACTGGATTCTGGTCCTGTTTAGTGTACGCTGCACAGACTATTTCCTCACTCATTAGTCTACCAATAGAACTGTTTGGATGTGCAGTCATGTAGTTTTGCCCTAACTGTGACATTGTGTCTATGTCCTTTGGCTTACGTTCCTCAAAGAAAGCTACTAAGTTTGTATTGCATGCAGATACTACCTTGTCTCTTAACATTAAATCCACTAATTTATTAAAATCTTTCCCTACTTCTGCAAGCTCCATCCATTTGTTAAATGTGTTCTTTACTGTGTTAACAAAATCTGTGAAATCTTGATTTGTCTCTGGCCCTAACTGTCTAAACTTTGTTCTATATCCATGCTCAGTTAGTTGGAACTTTGTAAGCAGACGTTGACGCAAAATAGTGTAGTTGTTTCTTTCTTCCACAGGTAAATTAAACATTGTATCTAGGGCCTTACCCGTAAGAAACTCGCCAAGTCGCATCGCATACTCTCCCTCTGGAATACCTAACACTTTCGCTGATGCTTCGAATCTTCCCAGATAAGATTCAAGATGGTCCCGGTCTGTAAAATATGGCAGTTTTAATCTCTGTGACGACTGCGAAGGTCTTCTGCTTTCCTCACTTTGACCCTTCGAAGATAGTTCTAGTTTTCTGAGTGCAATTTCCGCTTCCATCTTAATCTTCTCTTTCTCAATTTCCATTTTCATATGTGTCTCTCTCTCTTCCTGTAGACGCTTGGCTTCCATTTCAGCCTGTCTTTGTTCTCTCTCAGCTAACGTTTCTTCCTATAGACGCTTGTCCTCAGTTACCTTTTCTTCCTGAAGGCGTTTTGCCTCGCGTTCATTATGCCTCTCCTCTCTTTCAATCTGTTTTTGTTCTTTTGCTTCGGCATACTCCTGTAACTCCTTACCTTTCAGGCCTAACCGTTCACCTGCTTCAATATATTCCATTAAAGTAGGCATCTTGTACTTGTGGACACGTTGCTGTCTGTCAGCCAACTATAAATGTAAAGACTCTGCTACTAGTCTTTGTGTGCCTTCCCTAAGTACACTCCACTAAGACTGTACGTAAATTCGTAGTAGCTAATAATATCACTCTGTACTCACCCAGTCACTCTATAAGCACTAGGTAGTGAGGGGGAAATATCACCTATACTCCCTCGCATATATTTATAACAAATAGTTGTATAAAATTTCTGGAAATATTGTTAAACATACATATAAATACATATACAAACGAATGGATGATCCACACTAAAGTGTTGCTATAAACGATAGACGCACAAGCCAAGTACACGGCAGACGGTGATCACAAAGAAATAAACCACAGTAACATTCACAAGCTTGTGTAGGGACGACCACAGTGCGCGTAATATATGTAAACTGACACCGAAAACAGTCTATATAGCAGAATTAGTCGCAAGAGTTACAATAATAACACATATATACTCAAAGAAATAAAATATCAAACATAAAAATAATAAGAAGAAAAGAAGGAATCTCAAATCAATAATTCACAGATGTGACGCAATACACACCGGCTCTAGATATTAGTTAGGACCACAATGCCAATGCACACCCCGCTAACTTTTTTAGCGTTGTCCTTACAAAAATATCGTAAGCACAAGAACCACGTTTTGCAACGCCTATGATAGATAGAAATTGCAAAAAATGCCTATCCAACAACTACATGTAATAACATATCCATATATATAAGTACACAAACGATAACGACAGTTAAAACGATGAGAGCAAACAAAATGTCCAAATGGCTGGCCGACACTAATGTGCTTATTAATCCGTCGCCAAACGTTCTTATTTTGCTGTTAATTAGTTGTTCCATAATGGCTGGAAGTGTCTTTTGGTTAAAATTCCGAGATGTCTACAACGTCAAATTCCCAAACGACCCATTGTTTTGTTGCGTGGTGACTGAATTTCACGTGGTGATCACAAGCTTCCAACCGTCGAAAAAAAAATTGAAGGTGATAATAATTATCCAAAATGTTCTTTCGATATGTTGTTACTTTTCCTGGACGTGGTGACAACAAAGTAATAATCAAAACGTCTTTTTACCTTCGTTGCGGATATGGTCCGTAGTTGTATCAATTATGTGATAGACTCACGTTTAAAGACAAAGTTCAACCCCCCCCCCCCCCTCACCAAAAAAAAAAAAATGGCAGCAAATGTCCAGCGCTTTAGCTCTTTATCGTAAGTTCTTTTGCCAACTGTATGCAACCATGCTCGCGGAGCTGCCACGTCCTCCTTCGTTGTCAAAATGTTTGCTGATTACAGAGTAATGATCACAAAGGGATTTTAACAAAGACGAACATAAAGTCTGGTTTTCACACAAAACACCTTGTTTTGTTCATTCACAATGAGTCATCTTGACCACAATAGGCCGTGGAAATTCCCTGAGTGCCTTCACTCCATCCACCCCCGACTCGCAATGTCACCTCAATTTCTCTTTATCACCTTCAGTGAAAAATCCTCAGTAAACACAGTTTCCACACAACCTTCTCAGCCCCAACCCGGCTGCTCTTTTAACTCCGTGGAAAATTGACTTTACACCATTAACCCGCCCCAACTCTGGCTGCGGTAGGGGTACCGCACTACCCCCGTCTGTCACCCCTCCCGGTGAATCGGCAAATGTCAATTTTCTCTGTTTCACAATTCCTCGTACCTCTCCCTTCCCCGAGAGAGTTCACTGTCCTCAGTACTTTACCTGTACTGTCTATTAGCGCCGCCCCGCCTCGTCTTTTAACGGCGTCGACAAATCTTGACCAGTCAACCTGCGACCACACAGTGCGTTCCCTCGCCACACACACCTGTCAATATCTTTGATTTTCAATCCTGTCTTTATCACCGACAGCGATAATGTCCAACTGTGCTGTCTCGCTCTTGTCGCAAACACTTTCACGCGACTTTTCTGTGCCGCTGTTTTCTTAACGCGCGCTGACAGTATTTCCCGATGTGCCGTCTTACACACACACGCACGATATTCTCACCACCTTCTGGATTAATCCTGGTTTTCCGTTAACTGTCTGCTAGCTTTGGTGTTCACTTCGTCTGTCTGTGTTAATTCTCTGACGCCCCGTCTCTTGACTTATGAAAAACACCGTACACTTGTCTTCAACGCGCACAGGGCTTCGCTACGAAATCACTCACTGTCTACTGAAAATTATGTTTATTCCTTGTGCCATAATTGTCGTTGTAATTGGGCATCCGACTAATGTCTCTGATCTTAGTATTCTCTCTAATCGACGAGTTCACAGATAACAGAATGACAACAATGTCTATAATGCAATGGGTTTTGTTGTTGTTAACCGGAGAGCCACCCAGATAATATCACGAAGTTCTTGATGATAAGTTCGTGATATGGTCGTTGTCTAGGTAACGATACTCCTGGTGTGTCAATTGAGCTATCTCACTGTCTTACACTATGACTCACCCCCGCAGTGCACATTCACCAGTCAGTAAACAAGATCGATTTTGGCGCACATAATCCTTTAATACAGAAATAACACAGACCCACGGAACATATTTATATATATCCAGAAAAAACGATATAATCCATAGAATATCCATATCCTCCTCACAACATTAACACGCACACATCACTGTCTTCTCACGGCCTGCTTAATCTCAAATTCACAAGACAGGTAATCCAGCTCCTATCCACCGCTGGACCTCACACAATACACCCACACACTGGGTCTAGTCTCCACTAACTATATCACCCACTCTGGGTTCAGGCCTCCATTAACTATCCAACCCCCACTGGGTTTTAGGCCTGCATTCACAACTGGGAGAACAACACAACACAAGAACTGACCCACAGTCAGTCTAAACTCCCACGAGCTCGACAACCGATCCGTTCGGCGCCAAAACATCAACTGTCCTGAAGTCCCTTGACTTCACACAAAACTAAACTGTCCTTCACCCCATCCATCCTGGAGGTCTCCACTCACACCCGCCCCATTATTTCTCAGGGTTGATTGTTTTTCTCGTAGCCAGGTCACTCACCTCAATGTCAATGACCCAGGCATATGTCAAACTACAACCCATGGCGGTAGCGTGTGGGACTGATAAGGCCAATTCGCGCTGTAAATGTTCGTCCACAGTGGTTGCATGTGAAAACATAGTCATTTTTACCAGCATGCACCATCTTACGTCTCACACACTCGGTGTGTGACTTAACTGTAATCATTTTCTCCTTTGTCTTTATTCAATTTCTGACATTTGCCCTCCAGGCAACACATTCAGTGGTGACTTACCCCCAGTGTGCATTATCCATGCCTGTATCAATCATGTCCCGCTTACACACATCTTTGTATCGTAGTAGAGGCCGACCCTGAGATCTCCTACCCATCTGTAGTTCACCAGAAATGATGTCCTTTGGTAGTCTACCATTATCCATCCTCCTAACGTGTCCTATCCTGGTCATGTTGCTGTAAAGTTCAGGTATTCCTTGTCCTTTGCGAAACGATGCGGTAAATCCTGTGTTGATTGTCTAGGGAATGTTATTTTCTGTATCGTACCATTGCTGTCTGAGCGAGAAGGTAAGCATTTAAGTCCCCAAATTGCCGATGTAAGAGTTGAGCCTCCAATCCAGCAATCAGCGCACCTAGAGTTTAACAGCGAGAGCATTTATCCTTTCGGCTACGTCAACATCTAACTGTAACTTACAATTGCAGAATTATGCTGTATACATCCGGTGTGCTTATGGCGAGGTAGCGGGTTCAACCCTTACATCGGTCAGTTCAACAAAATGTTGACTTATCGTCCTTGACGTGGGGAAGTAAATTACAAGTATTTCAAAAGAAAGAGTAGGTGCACCTGATGGTGACGGATACAGGTAAAAAGGAATGCTAATCCATAAGCGCCTCTCTGGCCGAGGGGTTACACGACTTTCTCCGTAATCCCGTTTATCCACGCAGGGCCTCGCAGCGCGCGAGAATTGGAAGCGGTTCTACCCGCGTTGGTGACTAGCGGGATACTGAGCCGGCCGCTCAGAAAGCAATGGCAAACTACTGAGCGTAATCTTTCCAAGAAATTAACAATCAGCTGAAAGATACTATTGTTGACAGCGATGTGTGTACACAAAAAAAATCCATCTCATCTCATCTCATCATGTTCCTCTTGTACCTTGCGGTGTCGAGGTGAAGTATAAACTTCGTGAGAGTGCCCGGTTTTGGGCTTCGTATATCGACATTCCCATGGATTCTGTTATTCCCTCCGTCCAGCGTTTACGTGGTCGGCCTCTTCCTCTGTTTCCATCTGGTCTGTACGTCATTGCTTGTTGTGGCATGCTGTTGACTGGTAGCCTACTTGCATGGCCAAACCATTTGACTTGCTGCTTTCTAATAAAATCTAGAGCAGCTTTAACCCCCACTTTAGTCCTGATTTCTTCATTTCTGATCTTATCTCTTCTTGATACGTTGAGTATTCTTCTCAGGAACCTCATTTCTGTTGTTGTGATTTTTCTTTTCTCTTTTTCTGTCATTGTCCAGGTTTGGCATTGGTAGCACAGAGTTGGTAGGAAGATTGTGTTGTAAAGTGCTTTCTTAGTAGTTATTGATACATGTTTGTTCTTTAGTATTGGTGCAAAAAAATCCATAAGCAAACATAAGTCCAGTTCACAAAAGTAGAGTATGTGCATTGATTACGTATGAGTTCAAAGTGAGCAAAGGTCAAATAAAAAAAATGAATTGAGCGTATCACAACGAATACTACAAATCTAGAGTTCTCTGCAAATGTAACTCCACTCTAATTCAATATAATCCTATCTAGAAGGAAGAAATAATTTTATTTATGTATCTTTTTATTTATTGTTGTGCTATTTGTTTATATAATCGTTTTTCGTATTCTTCTTTTTTCCCCTAAAGATATTTAGAATTTATTTATCTTTTTTTTTATGTCTACCTATCTTCTTCTGCATTACCTAACATATGTTTACTTACTTGTTGTGTATCTGATTTTCCTTCTTCTCTTTATGTATCTATTTGCATAATTTACTGTTACTTTCCTGTTTATGTATTTGCACTATGTATTAAGCAACATCGGCTGCAGGAAAATACGGTTAAAGACGTATTCAATCAAGAAATAAAAAATTTAAAAAAAAACTACATAAGAACATCCCTGATGACTACTCAAGCGTAGATAAGGAATGGATAATTTTCAAGGCTGCCATGCGCAACACACTGGAAAATAAATGTGGAAGAAAGAAAGTAGGGCAGGACAAAAGATTAAGCACAGCTTGGTGGAACAACGAAGTTAAAGATAGCACAATCAAAAAGAAAGTAGCGTTAAAAATATGAATCACAATCAAATCCTTCCTTCTTCAGGCCACATCCAACTATCAGCCTATCAACATGCTACAGTGGGGATCTACGTGATGTTTCCTCTCAGCCTGTGCAAGTTGATATATTGTTGCTTAGTTTATAACTTTAATATTACAGTTTCTCTGGCTTTGTGTTTATTGATTCTTTGCTATCTTCTCGATATGTCTGGTCTGTATCGCAATCTTCTGCGGCTTGCTTGTATCAGGTTCTTGCTTCGTCTCATCGTGTTTTGCTTCCATGGAGGGATTAAGCTGTAATCTGACATGTATTGTGCAAATGTAACATATTTTGTATTGTTGATATAATTTAAATAAAACATATAAACATTATTTGTTGTATTATAATTTCTTCTTTAGTGCCGGCTGCAGTACAAGCGCAAAATACAACACTTGCGCCCAACGAAACAGTGACACCCACAACCATTAAAACATCAGCGCCACCAACCAATGGAACACAAGTGCCCTCAGGTAACGGAACACCAACGCCCTCAGGTAATGGAACACCAACGCCCTCAGGTAATGGAACACTGGCGCCATCAGGTAACGGAACACCGGCGCCCTCAGGTAATGGAACACCGGCGCCCTCAGGTAATGGAACACCAACGCCCTCAGGTAACGGAACACCAACGCCCTCAGGTAATGGAACACCGGCGCCCAATGGAGCATCATCCACTTATACACCGCAGACGTCTGACGAAAGTAAGCTCATATTTTCAGCTGCTTCCACTCTGACACTTTGCACCCAGACAGCTGCAAATTAATACATTCTCAAAGCGCCTCGACACATGTGTTTCTTCTCTTGCCATTATAGCAAAATATGTCTTGTTAGTCGTTATTTTTCAAATTCTCTTGTAAACTTCCGCACATACACAAAAATGGTTTCTAAAGCTAGAAGATCGACTTCACTGCATCGGCTTTTATTACATATAGCCTGCCGAAACGTCGCACAAAGCACCAGCTCCTTAGCTCCAGCGAAGACCACCAGGAGAATTTTCAAGAAAGCTGCACTCGTCAACAGAACGAAGTAGACCGGAATCGAACACACAACCTTCGGAGCGAGAGGCAGACTCCGTTATCACTGCGTCACTAGTCTCCCCTGCCCTGTACTCTTAAGGGACTAAGCGCGTCAGCCATGTTGTCTGTAGGACTGATCATTCTATTTTAGTTTTCACTTAATTTAAAGACTGTAAATTAATTCTCGTAAAGTTATTGACTTACTTCAAACTAAATTCATGCCACTATTGTTTTCAAAGCTTGCATATAAACATCATAAATAGAGAGCATTTGTTAGATTTGTTCAGAGGACATGCTGTGGTGATGGGAAACGAGCAGAAGAACATGTTCGCAGGCTCTGCACCACTGGGTGGGGTACTGGTGTATGATACGGCAGATGTGGTCAAGGCCTTGGAATCGTATATATTGTGAAGAATAGTAGATAAATCATCACAGCTTGGACGCCGCAGGTAATGATTAGAGGAAATGGCCAATACTCAGGACTCCGAGGAAAGGCATCATCAAAATGCTACTAATATCATTAGTATCGGGACTCTTCACTGGCTGTTGGGTATGGGGAAATTGTATTATAGGAATGTGACGTATGCTGTAATAACGTTTCATGCCTCAGTCCAACTCAACTCAACTCTTGTTTTCACAACAAATATTTACATATTTTAAGGAGAAACGACTACATATTCATCAACTCGGAAGGACATCACCACGAGCGAGGAGTAGGAATCATAGTAAAAAGAAACTTGGAGAAAAATATTAGTGGATTGATTGATTGATTGATTGATTTAGGAACCGACATCACTAGCATTCGGGACATTGCCATAAGCGCTCCGTCACCATCCTCAGCAGCAAGCGAAGAGTTCCAACACCTAATAGTTCCAGTAGCAATCTGATTATATGTCCGTCTCGCCTTTCCTCTGAGCGTCGAGCGTCGGCCAGATCCCCTCGTCACTCCTCGCTGTCTCATTCTTACCAGACTATGGTGATCCATTTGCTCCTCCGAGGTGTACACGTGCTCCCACAAGGCCGCAACCACGTCTGCCTTGTCATTAGTGGATTCTGGACTCACAAAGTTAGAATGATACTACTCAAGATTCAGGCAAAACTTTTCGACATAGAAATTTTTCGGACCTATGATCCAACGACTGATTATAGTGAATAACAGCTAGAAGAATATTATTAATACCAACAACAAACATTGAAAATTGTAAGATCATTAGATGTATTAATTGTCATGGGAGACATGAACGCAAAGGTTGGAAAAACTAACTATAAGTAGATAGTGGGACAAAATGGTATGGGAAACATAAACCACAGAGGAGACCGGCTGATACGGTTTTGTGATTAAAACAATATCAGTTATAATTTATCAGATGGAGTATCTTCATTGCACTCCGGACAGGTCCATAGGTGCTCAGATCCTCCCTCAGCATAAGCATAAGCGTTCGGTGGCTAATAGTGCCAGTTCTGTGTTGGTTAACGAGGCACCTTGTTTTCCCGATGTACCTCTCGCGTCTGGCCGTGCCAATTCTTACTCGCAAGTCTTTCATCCTGGACAGCGATGTGGATTCACTGACGTCAAAGTCTTCTGTTCTCGTCGTATATAAGGACGTTAATAACATCGGCACGATCCATGGGCTGGCCATGAGCCAGCCAGTTTATCAGCTCGTTCATTTCCTCGACTCCCGCATGTCCCGGGACAAAGATGAAGGTGACTTTACGGACGATTAAAACAATATTATTATTATAGAACAAGAAACCAAACTGACTACATCGTGATTAGAAATAGATATAAAAACAATGTTAAAAAGGACAAAACATATCCTGGTGCTGATATCAACTCTAACCACATTCCGGTAGTATTAAAATTTACAAATAAAACTTAATAACACAGGAATAAGGACGTCAAAGACACCTCAGATAGATATGTCGGCATTGACACAACCAGACATAAGTCTGTTTAAGTAAAAAAAAAACAATATGACAGGCTAATCGTTGAAAGCATGGAACAATATAGGAGTGAAAATCCTGAAGATAAAATTAAAACACAGTGGAAATGTGTAAAAACCAGCATACAGATTGCAAATATCACCTTGCCAGTGAAGTTAAATAAGAAAAGCAATTATGGATAACCAATGAAATTTTGAGCAAAATGACGCAAAGAAAGAAAGCAAAGAACACTCCCGAGTATATATTAATTGACAGAGAAGTACGTCCCACGTGCTGAGTTGCCAAAGAAGAGTGGTTGCAGAAAAGTGCAAACCATTAGAGGATCTAGAAATAAAACAGAACTCGAAAGAATTGCATGAAAATATAAAATGCTTTACAA
Organism: Cepaea nemoralis; assembly: GCA_014155875.1. Taxonomy (NCBI): domain Eukaryota; kingdom Metazoa; phylum Mollusca; class Gastropoda; order Stylommatophora; family Helicidae; genus Cepaea; species Cepaea nemoralis. The sequence continues at coordinate 53,600 of JACEFZ010026397.1, forward strand.
AGAAGAAGAAGAATATAATGTGAAATGGCTGTATCAGAGGGAAGGATCGAGAAATTAGAATTGATAATACCGACATAATAAAAAGATGGACAGAATACATAGAAGAATTATTCTGGGACAGAAGGAACAATAAACGAACATTGTATAATACTCAGGATGGGCCAACCATATGAAAGGCTGAAGTAGAGAAAGTTATTAAAACGATGAAAGAAGGAAAGGCTGGAGGACCTGGATACAACAAAGATGATAAAATCCTTATCCAGCTTTGGCATTGATACTTTCATGGTATTATGTAATTATATATATGCATATATATATATATATATATATATATATATATATATATATATATATATATATATATATATATATATATATATATATATATATATATATATATATATATATATATATATATATATATATATGTCATGGTTCTGTTTTGTGTTCTTCTAAATACTTTCCGCATTCGGCTGGTAGTGTTGCCTTTAGTTTTTCTACTAGCAAGAAATCTATTACTCCTTGATTGTTGTCTGAATATTTAATTACCAATATTAGTTTTTTGAAAGATTCTTCTAATTCACTTATATACTGGGTGAATGACTTGTCTGTGGTTGGTTTCAAGTTTTGTACTTCTACTTTTAGTGTCTCGAAAGGGGTTAAATAGTATGTTAATATCTTTGTTTTATAATATTCATAGTCATGACTTGCGAAACTTGGTATGATCTCCGATCGTTTTCTACCTTTTAGCGGTATGTATGCTGTGTACCATAAATACCAATAATTTTTTGGGATTTTGTAGTCTTGCATTTTCTTTTCAAAATTCTGTGTCCACACCCGTATTAAGTCATGATTTATATTACAGTTTGCTCTGTCTTGTGCCTGTGTACAATTGAAAGCCTCACAAACCCTATCGTAATGTTTTGTACCCCAAGAATATGATTGATCTGCGTTGTCTTCACTAGATGACATTTTCTGTGATTTGATATTTAACTCTAGAAATGATGTTAATTATTCCAGCAAATCAAAGAATGCAGATTTGGGTGCTTAGCAATCAAAATCAATCAACTTATCTTTATCTGCTGACTACTCGAACGCTTGATGTACAGGAACGTGATTCTCGTGCTAGTTACCGTCGACCTGTTCTGGTTACGCTGGTCGCTTTGTAGAATTGAAACCTGCTGTGGAAAGAAATGATGTTATTTTCGTTCTGACTTTGTTAACAAATCTCCAATTTATACAAAATTATGACTTGATCTTCTTCTTTTCAAAGTAGCGTTCTTTTATGCCATTTACATGGGACTGTGGTTCAAGTGTACTTCTGACACCATCATACCTGTCAGAGTCCTACTACTGGCTCCGTCTAGCCCACTGGACTATGGCAGGCATATTATAACATCTACGATACATCTACTAATAACACATGAATACAATCGGAAACTGGCAGGAGCTATCTCCTGAACAATCATTTATTACAATATATTACAAGCTGACAACATGATCGCAGTTCACGCTCAAACAATCGTTCACCACCAACAGCCACGCGCTAGCTCACAATGGCGATCTTTACACTGTCGCCCGCATGATCATTCACAATCACACTTCACATCATCCCGCACATATCACAGTTAGTACATTCCTCGAATATCAATACACAACGTTCATCTCCATCTATCCGTCACAAACACTATCCTTCTATCGTTCTATCGTTCTATAGATCTCCACACGTCCGTCCCTATTCGCTGCCTCACACACACTGCCTCTCTCCTCGTTGACCTTCCCACATCACGTGGCTCTGTTCACGGGCTTCTTGTCTGACCGTCCACTAGCCAAGCCGTGGTGTCTCTTACTGCCCTTTACCTCAGCTATGCTTACACTGACTCTCGCTTACATACCGGCACTTACATTCTTCCGTACATATAAGACCATGACAATATATATATATATATATATAAAACGCCGGGTACATTTCCGAGGATACGAAAACATCCATTTTCATCACACTAACCAGGAAGTCAAGAGCTGTTGATAGTGAGGATAACATAGCTATTAGATTAATGTATCATATAACAAAGACACTACTCAAAATCATTAAAGAAAAAATTCAAAATAAAATACATGAGGAAGTATTGGCACCATGCCGTCTTGACAGACGATAGTTTGTTTCATTGTGCTTCAAAAAGGCATAATACATGTAATACATGTGTGCGTGCGTGCTTGCGTGCGTGCGTGTGTGTGTTGTGTGTGTGTGTTTCTGTATGTGTGTATGCATTTGTGTTTTGATGGATGGTAGGTGGCTTGATGAATAGATGCGTGCATGCATGCCTATCTGCCTGGCTGCTTTCCATCCTGTCTGTCTGTGTGTCTGTCTAGCTGCCTGTCTATGTTTTTGTATACTCGCATGTTGTTCTGTCCATATCTATGGTTATCTCATTCAATTACACATGTTTTCAATGTCTCTCTAGTAAAGGCTCATGAAGATGCCCTGAATGTTTCAAATTCACTGTCTGATGTCATCACGTCATCGAACTGTTCACAGGGTGCCTGCACGACACCCTCTATAGGTACCTTAAAGCCCAGTGAATACTGCAGGTAACATTATACAATTATTGACAACTACATTTGTAAAACACTAGTGGTTGTTGTTTTCATGTCTGTTCTCTTTGAATGTTAAATTGCCATGTGCAATAGCATTTCCTGTTGTTCACTGTGTGAGAGAAAGATTGGCCAGCTATTACTCCGGGTACACAGGCCTACAAGCTAGTGCTGGTCCTTCACATACCCACACAGGCCCCTACTTCATAGCACGTTTGTGTTACCCATACTTCGGGACACGTTTGTGTTACACATAAAGGTAAGTTATGTGGCGAAGCTGTTACCGACGCAATTCTTAATCCTGCATACAGCGTTCGAAATACAGCTACTGACAATGTGAAAGCAGACCGTTTTGCGTTTGATTTCATAAAGTGATATCAGTGCCGGTTGTTCAGAAAGTAATGGCAAACTACTGAAAGTAAAATTGCCAAGAATTCACACTCAACCAAAAATAAAAATAATAACTTCTGGGGTTCTCCGCCACGTTGTGGAAAGTATATTAAACTAACTTGTCAAAACTATGCTAAGGCCCACTACTTGGTTAGATTTTTCTCTCCTATTCTGCGATTGGTCTAACAAGCAGGGGATTGTTCATAATGCTCGGAGAAACATAAAGAAGCATAATCGGGAAGGTCTTAAACAGGCACTCTCAGGTTATTTATGTTTCATCACGACACCGCAAGGTATACAAGGAACAACATAACATGAGATGATGATGAGACAGAGATCACAAGTGGCAACAATAAAATAATGAAAATGTTTAAACAGAGAATAGTTTGTTCACGTTCAATGTATAACACATTTGTTTCAGTATGTTTTTCTTTTCATTATTTTGCTCTCAGTTCTTCTTAATCATGTAATTAGAATAGAAGCATTTGCATCTTCTTCACGGAAGCTCTTATACCCAATCGGATTTTGTTTTTCCAAGAGGGCCACGATATATTCCAATCTTGTAGTTAGTTAACATTCCATACATTACTAATAGTATTGGGACGATTCGCTGGCTGTTGAGGATGAGGACGGGACGTTTATGGAAATGTCCTGAGTATTGTGCTGTAAGTTCTTAACTCGACTCATTTCGAATCAACTCGTTTCGACTCAACTCAGTGTCAACGAACAAATTGTTAAGAGCCACGATGCAACGGAGATGTATCTGAGACGAAAGTTGCTAATATCTTCGACTGCCAGAGTAACTAACATCGACTGCCTGGAAGAGAATAATGAAAGTAGAACATGCTATACATACAACAATAATGAAGTGAAAAACAATGCAATTTAGACGTGTCATGAGAAGAGAAGCAGAGACAATTACAGCTCTTTGAACATGTCATGAGAAAAAAAGCAAGGACAAGCGTAGCTCTGTAGACATGTCATGAGTAAAGAAGCAAAGAATAACACAGCTCTTTAGATATATCATTAGAAGCGAATCAGAGACAAACACAGGTCTTTGAATATGTCATGAGAAGAGAAGCAGAGACACACAAAGATCTCTGAACATGTCACGAGAGATTAAGCTTTGGAATACACAGTGAGTACTGCGAAGATCGGTGCTAGAAGAGGTTAGGAAGAGGTGGACAACAAGAAATGTTGCTTAATGTCCTCAGCCGATGGCATGTAGGAGTCACTGCAATACAACTGTGCCACAACAGCAGGAATGTAGGTCATGAAATACATGAACGCCAACGCCATTTGGTTTCAGTGTTCAATCTTACACAATGGCAATTACTACACAATGCTCACTCTTACACAATGTAAACTCTTACGCAGTGTACACTCTTACACAGTGCACGCTCTTACACAATGTACACCCTAACATGAGGTAAAGTCACACGCAACATACAGTCTTACACAATGCACAGTCTTACACAATGTACATTCTTACACAATGTACATTCTTACACAATGCACAGTCTTACACAATGCACAGTCTTACACAATGCACAGTCTTACACAATGCACAGTCTTACACAATGCACAGTCTTACACAATGCACAGTCTTACACAATGCACAGTCTTATACAATGCACAGTCTTACACAATGCACAGTCTTACACAATGCACAGTCTTACACAATGCACAGTCTTACACAATGCACAGTCTTACACAATGCACAGTCTTACACAATGCACAGTCTTACACAATGCACAGTCTTACACAATGCACAGTCTTACACAATGCACAGTCTTACACAATGCACAGTCTTACACAATGCACATTCTTACACAATGCACAGTCTTACACAATGCACAGTCTTACACAATGCACAGCCATGCCACTCACGTTGACAGATTATCTTCTCGTGCAGGAAACTCTATGCTTATGCCGACTGTATCAAAGCCTTGGACTGCACCAAAAACAATAAGGACCTAATGACCGCTATGGATGACTTGAGGATCAAGTTTCCAACGTGCAGTAAGTGCCTTCTAGTGATTGTGCATATGCAGAGTCGTTGTATCGCTTTGGAGAGCAGGCTTGTCTATCTGCGTCGCAGTCTGTAGAGGCGGGGATTGTTGACACAGCAGAAGAAGAAGAAGAAGAAGAAGAAGAAGAAGAAGAAGAAGAAGAAGAAGAAGAAGAAGAAGAAGAAGAAGAAGAAGAAGAAGAAGAAGAAGAAGAAGAAGAAGAAGGTGTAGGATGAGAGGGAATAATAATAATAATAATAATAATAATAATAATAATAATAATAATAATAATAATGTGGAAATGTGTAGGCAACGAAATGTGTAGGGAACATAACATGAAAATTAGCACAAGCAAAACAGAGGTAATGGATATAACTAAAGAAGAAACAACAACAAAAATTCACCTAAACGCACATCCCTTGAAACAAGTAAAGAGTTTCAAGTACCTAGGAAGTATAATATCATCAAATGGCAGATCAGAAGACGAGATCGAAAATAGATGCTATAATGCAAACCAACTCATTGAACAAATAGCACGAATACTAAAGAATAAACATGTATCAACAACCACTAAGAAAGCACTTTACAACACAATCTTCCTACAACTCTATGTTACCAATGCCAAACCTGGACAATGACAGAAAAAGAGAAAAGAAAAATCATAACAACAGAAATAAGATTCCTGAGAAGAATACTCAACGTATCAGGAAGAATTAAGATCAGAAATGAAGTAATCAGGACTAAAGTGGGGGTTATAGCAGCACCAGATTTAATTAGAAAGCAGCACGTCAAATGGTTTGGCCATGCAAGCAAGTTACCATTCAACAGTATACCACAACAAGCAATGATATAAGACCAGATGGAAACAGAGGAAGAGGCCGACCACGTAAACGTTGGAGGGAGGGAATAGCAGAGTCCATGGGAATATCGATACATGAAGCCCATAATCGGGCACTCTCACGATGTTTATACTTCACATCGACACCGCAAGGTACAAGAGGAACATGATGAGATGATATGAGATGATGAATAATAATGTTACAAAGTTATGACGAAAAGAAGTATCTGTGGTTGTGTCTAAAGGATATAAGTGTGAATGTTGTGTTGAACGACGGATCGCAACTATAAATCAATAATGAACACCAGGCTGCGCACCGGAGAATTTAATTCGAAACAAACACGATGCCTTCACAATCATTCGGAAAAACTTCCGTAGGAGCAATATACTTCTATTTCACACAGTAAGGTCCTGCGACCTAACGATAGCCGTTTACTGGCCCCACACACCACACTGTTCTGAACTCTTCTCCACTCTACTGGGCCAGACCTCAGTCCTCCACTGTCTACCCAGGACTCCGACTGACTGCTCTCGCTTACGCTCAACCTCCCTGGCTCAAAGTCCCAGAAAGAGTTCTCCATAATTCCGCCACAACTAAAAACCGAATCCCCCTCACTTACCGAGCCTTGTGTCTGTATTCACTATTCCCAAACAACACAGAAACCATCATTTAACCCTTTTAACCCCAATTATCAGTTCCCATGAAAATTACCTTTAGAATTTTCCTTTGTTTCTTCATAGACTAACACGATTCACCTCCCCACCAGTGATTTAAATCTAGACACATACGTGATATCCTCACCAGTTGTTTCGGACTTCCGCCATTAGCATGGCGATTTATATTGATGTGTTCGTGCCTAAACCATCACCTAGTCTGGGACTATCCCAGTATATTAAAAATTGTTATTAACCCTCTTGGCCTCACATCTGCATATACTTCGCTGACGCAGTTAACCCTGCTAGTATTATAACATTCTTCCCTCGTCCGTTCACCCCCAAATTCGAGTAAACATACGCACGTTACTCCTACTACTACTACTACTACTACTACTACTACTACTACTACTACTACTACTACTACTACTACTACTACTACTACTACTATTACTACTACTACTACTACTACTACTACTACTACTACTACTACTACTGCTGCTGCTGCTCCTCCTCCTCCTCCTCCTCCTAATACTACTACTACTACTGCTGCTGCTGCTGCTGCTACTGCTACTACTACTGTATGTCCCTCTATATAAGTATGTAATTCACTGGTCCATTCGGACGCAGTTGTGTTTCCAAGGCACCAGGTCCGGTTTATATACTGGTCAAGACCTATTGATGCGTCCTCGTCGAGCATCCTGGGCAACAGGTCCCTTCGGGATCCTGGCTAAAGTCATTAGGATCGCTGATTCCTCCGAAGTCGGAGAATGTCTGCCTCTACGGCTAGGAACCACCAGTCTGCAGACCAATAAGCCAGACATGGGACAACGGATACTCACGCAAACCTCAGGTCATGTATGACATCACACTGGTGTTGGACAACAGGATGCCTTCATCCGACATACAGGACTTCGCGTTGGAGCTCAAGCCAACGAACACAAGCAGGCAAGCAAGCACTGGTCCGTTGTACGGGTCTTGGTGGCTATTGGAGATATTGTGCTTGCCTCATATTGTATGCAACAATCGGCACTCCATGCTAATGAAGTTAATATAATCCAGGCCTCCTCTGCTTTATTTTCTGGTACCCATGTTAGGCAAGAAACAGTCAATGAGGCAACGGTATCCCACGGTATAGGTAGAAAGTATGCTAGCCACAGCTTTACCATGATTCTCGATTTGGTTCTGGTGTGACGTAATCAAACAAATTTGACCTTTTGGGGAATACTAACATAATTATACTGATAATTAGCACATCTGTGAAACAAGTTAAAAATTTCAAATATCTTGGAAGTCTGGTCACAGAAGATGGCAGAATAGACGGAGAGATGTAAATCAGATGACAATAAGCATGTGCGCTTATATATCAACCAACTATTGCCAATACTGGAATGTCCAAAGCATGCGTATGTCAGCAAAACGACAATAATAAGTAGCATATTCACACCAAGCCTATGCTACCAATGTCAAATTTAGACATTATCCAAATCTCACTTACAGAAAATCAAATGGTTTGGCCATATCGTAAGAATGTAACAACATTAACTACCAGCACAGGTCCAACTGCAAAGAAGATTTGCTACGAGAGAAAGAGGACGCCCGAGAGGAAAATTGATTGACAACATCACATACATTGTACAACTATCCAGTGCCACCCACCGGGAGCTGGGGCGCCATTTATTCCTTTCCAGGAAACTTGACGGCAAAAGTGGAAGAGGATGATGATGATGATGATGATGATGATGATGATGATGATGATGATGATGATGATGATGATGATGATTACTAACGGTTGTTCTCAAGAGGACATTCTTTATCAAGTGCTTTGCCGACCTTTCTTCTCCATATCTAGCGATATCCACCAATATGTATCAATTCGTGTGCTGACTCCATTCCATACATGACACAGGGACTTGCCAGAATCTTCTCCCCCTGTCTTCCTCGTGCCACAAATCTTTCCAATTGTCACAACATGATCCAGTTGTTATCTTCTACATGTTGTCTCCTATGTAGGATGTTGTGTATCTAAATGTTGTCTTCTAAGAAGGGTGTTATGTATCTAACTATGCTAACTCATGATGTCCTCAGGCGGATGCATCACTAAATTAACGCTGATCTTGCTGATGTTGCCTTTAATCACATCTCTACTGCTCAGACTATAACAACATCCTCAAGCTGACCAATGACCATCGGTAACGACGAACGGAACATTAGTTCAGATATTTGTGTGCCGAAGGAATTATTATTATTATTATTATTTAACCGCCATGATGTTTGATTGACAATAGACACATCCGTGACATATAATGGCAAAGTGACACATGCTCTCTTAATTGCAACTTATTACTTTCTAAAGTGATATATGTCTATCTATCCATCTAACTATCCATCTAACTATCCATCTAACTATCCATCTAACTATCCATCTAACTATCCATCTAACTATCCATCTAACAATCCATCTAACAATCCATCTAACTATCCATCTAACTATCCATCTAACTATCCATCTAACTATCCATCTAACAATCCATCTAACTATCCATCTAACTATCCATCTAACTATCCATCTAACTATCCATCTAACTATCCATCTAACTATCCATCTAACTATCCATCTAACAATCCATCTAACTATCCATCTAACTATCCATCTAACTATCCATCTAACTATCCATCTAACTATCCATCTAACTATCCATCTAACTATCCATCTAACTATCCATCTAACTATCCATCTAACTATCCATCTAACTACAGAAAATATTTATTTTAACATTCCATCTCCTTTGCAGGACGTTGTAATCACCCCCACCCCTCCCCACTCCCCTCCACAGAGTAGGAGAGGATAAACTAAGCAAGTTTACATTCAGTAGTTTGCCATTGATTTCTTAATGAGAGACAACATTTAAGTTCAACGGTTAACCGACATTGCCGGTGTCAGAAAAGAAGGTGGAGGAGTGTTAAACGTCTCACCCACGCCTATCTCGGGAACACTACATACCTACTATAATAGTGGTACTGTTAATTGATCCAAAAAAAACCAAAAACAACAAAGCCATGTCGTAAACTAAATATCGGTATGAAGAAAGCCACGTAAAATGTACGATATAAAGTCAAGATTGTTGTTAGAAAACCACATAAAACATGAATCATAAACTAAAGATCAGAATGTAAAAATCCTCGTAAATCATAAGTCACAAACTAAAGATTGTCATGTAGCAAACCTCATAAAACATAAGTCATATGGGGCATAAAGAAAAAGGACACAAGAAAATGAAGACACATTGAACGTGATCATGCACGAAACAAGGACAGAAGACATTGAAGACACATTGAACGTGATCATGCACGAGACAAGGACAGAAGACATTGAAGACACATTGAGCGTGATCATGCACGAGACAAGGACAGAAGACATTGAAGACACATTGAGCGTGATCATGCACGAGACAAGGACAGAAGACATTGAAGACACATTGAGCGTGATCATGCACGAGGCTGGAGGACTGGTGAAAGATGTAGAACTATTTCGGCAGACCGTGAAGCGTGCGGCGTTCTGAAACCACATGGTACATGATGATGATGATGATGATGATGATGATGATGATGATGATGATGATGATGATGATGAATGTTTGGTTATCTGTTAACATATATACATTTAGAATTGTATAATTCATTGCTGCGTTATGTCTCCTTTTATGACTCAGTGAGTAACTCCAGCCTGTATACTTTTTCAACATGTCTATACCGTAATTGCAACAATGTCTATACCTATCCAACATTTCTATACTTTAATTTTTTGTTGTTGTTGTTGCATATCCCTTACAGGACGTTGCAGTCAACATCAGCATTTTCAGCTGCTGTTGTTGTACTAGGCTAGATTACGGTCAGTAGTTTGCCATTGCTTTCTGAGCAACCGGCTCACATACCCCGTAAGTTACCAACGCGGCGAGAACCGCTTCCGATTCTCGCACATGTTACGTTTCTCACGAGAATATACGGGATTATGGAGAAAAACGTAAACCCCTAGGCCAGGGAGACCAGCATACTTTAAGTAGAACACATTATTTTGCTGGTAGACCTATATTTATTTTATTTATTTATTTATCATTTTCGCTTATTTACATATTCATTTATTTATATATTCATTTTGTTTTACAGCATGTTCATACAAATAATTTCATTTATGTATCTTTTTATTTATTGTTGTGCTATTTGTTTATCTAATCGTTTTTCGTGTTCTTATTTTTTCCTCTAAAGATATTTCGAATTTATTTATCTAGGTTTACGTCTACCTATCTGCTTCTGCATTACCTAACACATGTTTACTTACTTGTTGTGTATCTGTTTTTCCTTCTTCTCTTTATGCATCTATTTGCATATTTTATTGTTACTTTCCTGTTTATGTATTTGCACTATGTATTAAGCAACATCGGCTGCAGGAAAATACGGTTAAAGACGTATTCAATCAAGAAATAAATAAAAAAAAAAACTACATAAGAACATCCCTGATGACTACTCAAGCGTAGATAAGGAATGGACAATTTTCAAGGCTGCCATGCGCAACACACTGGAAAATAAATGTGGAACAAAGAAAGTAGGGCAGGACAAAAGATTAAGAACAGCTTGGTGGAACAACGAAGTTAAAGATAACATATTCAATTGGAAGGTAGCGTTCAAAACATGGATCACAACTAAATCTGAACAAGACTATGTTACTCATAAAATAGCACGACGTAATGCCAAACGAACAATTATAGCATCTAAAGATGAATCCTGGAGAATATACGGTGAACAAATGGCGACCCTTAGCAAAGACTACCCATGAGAATTTTATAAATGAGTCAATACAATGAGAAACAGAGATGCATGCTACACCCCAACCACCATAATAAACAGCAAAAGGGGTATACCAATATTTAATCCCCAACAAGGACTTGCAAGGTGGGCAGATTATTTTCAAGAACTACTTAACCCCACACATAACATAGAAAACCTCACTTTTGTGCCTACAAGTCATGGACAACAAGAACCAAATTTCATACCTGCAGAAGTCAAAACAGTTATAAAGAACAGTCCTAAAAGCAAATCACCGGGTCCAGATGGAGTAACCACAGAGGCTATTCAGGCCTGTGGGAAAACTTATTATTATTATTATTAAAATGTCATGTTAGTTAAATGGCTAACAAGACATTTTAATATAGCATGAGAAGAAAGGAACGTCCCAGATAATTGGCAACAGGCAATAATAGTACCAATATGGAAAAAGAAAGGCAATATGAGAGAGTGCGAAACATACAGAGGTATACCACTCCAGAGCCGTATAGGGAAAATGAACGCAAAACTGTTGGAACAAAGAGCTAGACCCATAATTGGGTGACACAAGGGCAATTGCTAGAAAACAGCATAGCCATGTATCACTCCAGCCGAAGTGCAGTAAGAACACAAAAAGATAAATCAGATATGTTCACAGTCAATACAGGAGTGAGACAGTGATGTGTGCTCTCTCTTTGCTATTTAATATCTACATGGACAGAATTTCCAAAGAAGCAAGCCTTGACAGAACAGATTCAGAAAATTTAGAACTCTTTACTCCAGATGAAACAACTGACTCACTGGAATTAATGAACTTCTATTTGCAGACGATCAGTGCCTGTTTTATAGCGACATGGGCAGACTACAAAATCATATTACTAATCTGAGTTCAAACCTGCAGCAGATACAATATGAGTATAAACACAGCCAAAACCGAAGTAATGCAAGTTAGCAGATCGCCGGGCCCACTAAGTATACAGATAAATAAGCACAACTCTGAAACAAGTTAAAGAATTCAAATATCTTGGAAGTATGATCACAGAAGATGGCAGATTGGACAGAGAAATCGAAATCAGATGTCAAAAAGCTAGTGCACTTACATATCAACTATCACCCTTACTGAAACATCCAAATATAAACATGTCTGCAAAACGACAGATAATAAACAGCATATTCACACCCACCCTATGCTACAAATCTCTTACTTGGACCTTATCCAAATCACACTTTTGCAAAAATCAACACCTGCGAGATGAGATGCCTGAAGATAGCTGCCAACTTAACAATCCGAGACCGAGTAAGAAATGATGTTATCAGACAGACTGTGGGATCAACACCATATGCCACATTTATTGAATAACAGAAGATCAAGTGGTTTGGCCATGTCGTTAGAATGCAACACCACCAACTACCATCACTGGCTTAACATCAAAGATCATCTGCGACGAGACCAAGAGGACGTCCAAGAAGAAAATGGATTGACAACATCAAAGACATTGTACAATCATATGGAATGAACAATCCAGTGCCGTCCATCGGGCACTGGAGCGCAAATTATTCCTCCCCACGCCGCTTGATGGCAGAAGTAGATGATGATGATGATGATGATGATGATGATGATGATGATGATGATGATGATGATTAAGTAACATCTCTATAGGAATGCCTTAAAGATGGAGTGCAAATATGTAAACAATTATTCCTTCTAGTTTCCCTTGTCCGTTCTTCTTGAACTGAGCATCACGGATTAAATCACACGTTTTAACACGACATTACATAGTTAATCATTTGAGGAGAGGTAGAGACATAACTGCATACGCTTTGAAATCTTTAAAATAATATCTTTGTAACCCATTTTTAAATCAAATGTGTAACAATAATTTGAAATCCATTTTTAAATAAAATTTATAACAATGAAATCATAATGCCAAAATCATGTGTTTGATTATGTTTGTGTCTGTGTCTGTCTGTTCTACCGTCCATCAGTTCATTCATACGTCATCTGTCTGTCTGCCTGTCTGCCTTTCTATCTATCTTCTGCCTGTCTGTCTTTCTATGTATCTACCTGCCATTATGTCCATTCGACAGTCCACTACTTGTTTTTCAATTGCCTGCACATATTTCCTAAATCTTGTATAAGAAGCTAAGAAAGATCTGAGAAAACAAAGCTTACAGTGATAAAGCAGTCACACTGTCTTGTGATAACCAGGGTAGTTGATACTAAAGGGTCTTCTATTATCATGTTATCGTGGACAATTAGCAGATAAATGAGGAATTGCGTGGAAGCTGGGAAATGTGATTTTATAGAAAAATAATGAGAACGAACAATGAAGATATCTTGAAAAAAGTTTTAAATCACATAGAGAACTCCGGTGAGAAAGACGTTAAATCACAACGAACTCTGATGACAAAGAAGTTAAATCACACAGAGAATTCGCATCAGAATAAGACAGTCCACATTCTGTGGGCAAGTCATGACATGTGGAAAACTGAGTATGTCGTCACAACGGAGAGAATGAAGGGGAGAGTGGCAGAAGGAGACAAAGAAAGAAGAGGCTGGACAGTCTGACATCATGGCATGGAGGAAAGCATATATCAGAAATTACTGGCAACACAAGAGACAGGGCTGTGGACGGACATCAGCACAAACGCCACACGACATTGATTATACGAAGTTAGTTGGTAGAGCAGCGCATAAATGCCTTTGAATATAAGTGTTATAGACGAGTTCTAAGAATATATTGGGTAAAGAAAAGAACAATTGCAACCATAATTCAAGAGCTGAATATTGAAGAAGGTTGGCTATTAAAACGATAAAACTAAGAAAATTGAAATAGTTTGGTCACTTGAAACGTCACGAAAGTTTGGAGAGAACAATAATGGAGGGGTATATGCCTGGGAAGAGAGGAAGAGGAAGGCCAAAGAGAAGATGGGTGCAGGATGTGGCAGATGATCTCCAGATGGGTGTATCAGACGCGGGACATCTTGCTCATGATCGAGAGGTTTTCCGGAAGTTTGTTATGGGAGCGAGGTTCTGCAGAGGACATGCTACTGAATGAATGAATGAGTTAGTTAGTTGTACATCCTTTACATAACATTGCAGTCAACACCAACATTTTTTGCTGTTGTAATGTCTTGGCAAGTTTACATTTACTAGCTGCCATTGCTTTCTGAACGACCGGCATCCATACAATTTCGTAAAAAACCAACTCAACGCGGTTTGCTGCCAAATCGCGCGCAGCTGTGTGTTGAAAGCGAGTTTGCGAGATCACGAACCACGTCCGTAAACCATTCGTCGCGGAGCTTGCTTGATTATAAGAAGACAACATTGATTGTTGAAGAAACATTGATTATAAGAAGACAGCAGTGATTATTAAAGAAACATTGATTATAAGAAGACAATATTGATTATTGAAGAAACATTGAGCTCTATGTAAACTCTACGTTGTTGCACTCTGGTGACTTGTGTGGCTACAAAACACAGCTACTGGCGACGTGGAGTATTTTAGGCGGGGTATTTGACAGGACCACTTGACGATATCCTGGTACTTGGCGTGCATAGTAATACCCCACGCATTGCTGATAAGAGCACGTCTGGTCGAAGCTATTAATCATTGTATTTGATCTACCTCCGTTTCTAAAACACATGTACACACACACACGCACACACACACACACACACACACACACACACTCACACATGCACGTAGGTAACGTCACTAAGCAGATATCAGGACAGATTCCTTTCCATAAATTCAATCTCGGTCACGTATTTCCTGTTCTGGAGGTTCTTTACAAGGGGCGTTGCCATAGCAAACAGTAAACAAAGAAAAGTAACTGGCTATTCTGCCCCCTATCAGGCATGTTGTGTCTGTGGTAGGTAAAGAGATCAAAGAACGCTTATCTGGACCTAAAACTATTGGGTGGAGTTGAGTTGAACTGAGTCAAAACCGATATCACAGCAATCGGGAATTCCCATAAGCGATCCTGCTTCTTCTTTAACAATCAAGGAAGAGCACCAGTATGAATGGTGCCAGATGCAGTTTGAGTATGCGTCCGTCAAGCTTTTCCTCGGAGAACTGAGTATCGTCTAGATCAGTGTTTCCCAACGTGGGGCCCACGCCCCACAAGGGGGCAATTTGATCGTTAAGGGGGGCAATTCGAAAATGGAAGAAATCGGCTGGATAAAACAAAACGGGGAGACTTGAGACTGAAGTTAACTAAATTGGAACCTGACATATAATCTCTATGAAGCAAGCATCAAGCGCAAAGATCTCACTAAATTTAAATAATTACTAATAATTAAAATAATATAGAAAAATCTTTCATTAAAATTATTTTGTACTTGAATTTCAGTTCTCCATTATATGTTTTGAAAATTTACTTACTATGTTTGCTCAGTAATTTTCTAGTGATTTCTTCCTAAAATCTATCGGTCCTTGGCTAGGATCGGGTGCATTTGCTGCTCTCCCCCCAGTAGTGCGCCTGGACTGGTCGGGGGCCGGGATGAACAAATTAAAAACCCATCACATATATTCACCTTAGATGTGGGCCTGGTGGACCACTGTGGGCAATAGCTCACAGTGAGACTAAGGGTCAACACAAAAAAGGGGGAGGCGGGGGAACCAGCTTGTCTGGGGTAACCAGCCAACACCCCCCCCCCCCCCAAGAAAAAAAAATAAAAAAAATACACCCAACGCAACCAACACACAGGGACGCTGGGCTTGGGGGAGGAGGGGCGGCTCTGGCCCCTCTGGGAACCGTGAACCCTTCTTTAAAAAAAATTCAAGTTTCTTTAGTTAACATTTCAATTTTTGAATATTAAAAATGAAACATATGTTTGGGGGGGGGGGGGGGGGGGGAATAAGAATTTTAGAAAGGCTTAGGTGGGGCATAGCACAAAAAAGGTTGGGAAACACTGGTCTAGATCCTCTGGTCACTCCCCGTTACACCATTCACTCCAGGCAGGGAAGTCTCCGTGCCGAAGTGGTTATGCCATCATCACCTATTATTTTGGGTTCGATTTCAGACCACTTCGTTCAGTTCACGAGTGTAATTGTCTCGGAGACACCCAGGGGTGGTCACTGAGCTACGGAGTTCGTGCTTTGTGGCACACTTTCAGCGGGCCGGCTTGCGGTAAGAGACCTGACCATATAGGATAAAACCCGGTGCAATGAAGTCTATACTCTTGCCTGTTATGTCCTTTTTCTCCGCAGGCAATGATGCAGCATATGTTCTTCCACACTACATACACGTTCCCAAAGGGCCCTGACCACGACATCCTTATCCTGCACCTGTACATAACCCAGAGGTGCAGATCTAGCCAATGTTTCCGCCTGCTCGTTTCCCAACACACCTGCATGTGCAGGGTCATCGACATCCCGGATGTATATTATTTTATTATATGTGTGGGTGTCCTCGTGGCGATGTGGTCAAGCCGTTTGACTCAGGCTCCGAAGGTTGTGGGTTCGATTCCGGGCCACGTTCTTCATTCACTAGTGAAATTTTTCGGGGACTCCTGTGGGTCGTCGCTAGAGCTACGGAGTTCGTGCTTTGTGCGACGCTTTCCGCGCTGTGGAAAGAGACTGGGCCATATGGTATAAAAACCTGGTGCAATGAAGTCGAACCTGTCGACTTTTAAGCGACTTTTTAAATATTATTTTGGATTTAGTATTTGACGCCTACCTCTCTGCAAGAAGCACACCTGTCTTCGCCCTGTTCAGGATGCTCTTGCGTCTGTTACAATCACGACATGTGTGTGCTGTATGTCCGACAGCCAGCGGAACGCGGCATGTGTCCTCCAACACTCTTAGATTATCGGGTATATGGTGCTAGCCCCAACTGTCTACCAATTGGCTCTCGGTGGGTTAGGTATTCAATACCAAGCCGGACATCTTGAGGACATGAGAGAATGTCCGAAAGACTGTTGTGGTGGCAAAGAGGTCAATGTGGCCTAATGGATAAACTTCCAACAGAAGTCGGAAAAACTACTGACGGAGGTGTAACGGCATCATCGCATACTCCAGTCAGTTGGACTGAAGCGTTGACTTTTTGTTCAGAAAGTAATGATAAAGAGTACTGATCGTATAATTTCCTAGAAGATCAATCTGTGGTAGGATCTTGATCTCAATGTCCAGCACAGGACATGCAACATGTAGGATGTGGATGCAAAGTCATGCGCAGGACGAGCCAGTGGTGAGTAACAGATAATAATACCACAGAAAAAAAAACACTAATAACAGAACAAACATACACAGTTGAAATATAAATATTGAGCACAACCCACTACTGGCAACGCTGATCGCACTCTGGTATGAACCTAAGGCCTATCCACGCCAATATGGAAGCACTAGACTCGAGTTTCGCCCTCATTTGAGCTCGTCAGTAGTGCACATCCCTGACCGGATCCGGAAACAGTCCCGGATCACGCGTGTGAAGCGGGTGTGTAACCACGCGGCACACACTGGACACACCAAATTATCATAACAGAATACCACAACGCCACCCATCGTAGGCTATGCTCAAGATTGCCCAATCGCCGCGACCGACGTCCGTCAATCGATGGGACCCGAACGATCAGGACTTCTCACTGGCAAGGAACACCAGGCCTCCTAAACTCCAGTGAGCAACAATCAAATTGATTATGTGGTTGTTTCGGGATTTGAAATTTAAATATTGAGCACAACCCACTACTGGCAACGCTGATCGCACTTCTGGTATGAACCTAAGGCCTATCCACGCCAATATGGAAGCACTATACTCGAGTTTCGCCCTCATTTGAGCTCGTCAGTAGTGCATATCCCTGACCGGATCCGGAAACAGTCCCGGATCACGCGTGTGAAGCGGGTGTGTAACCACGCGGCACACACTGGACACACCAAATTATCACAACAGAATATCACAACGCTACCCATCGTAGGCTATGCTCAAGATTGCCCAATCGCCGCGACCGACGTCCGTCAATCGATGGGACCCGAACGATCAGGACTTCTCACTGGCAAGGAACACCAGGCCTCCTAAATCCAGTGAGCAATAATCAATTGATTATGTGGTTGTTTCGGGATTTGAAATTTAAATATTGAGCACAACCCACTACTGGCAACGCTGATCGCACTTCTGGTATGAACCTAAGGCCTATCCACGTCAATATGGAAGCACTAGACTCGAGTTTCGCCCTCATTTGAGCTCGTCAGTAGTGCATATCCCTGACCGGATCCGGAAACAGTCCCGGATCACGCGTGTGAAGCGGGTGTGTAACCACGCGGCACACACTGGACACACCAAATTATCACAACAGAATACCACAACGCTACCCATCGTAGGCTATGCTCAAGATTGCCCAATCGCCGCGACCGACGTCCGTCAATCGATGGGACCCGAACGATCAGGACTTCTCACTGGCAAGGAACACCAGGCCTCCTAAAATCCAGTGAGCAACAATCAAATTGATTATGTGGTTGTTTCGGGATTTGAAATTTAAATATTGAGCACAACCCACTACTGGCAACGCTGATCGCACTCTGGTATGAACCTAAGGCCTATCCACGCCAATATGGAAGCACTAGACTCGAGTTTCGCCCTCATTTGAGCTCGTCAGTAGTGCACATCCCTGACCGGATCCGGAAACAGTCCCGGATCACGCGTGTGAAGCGGGTGTGTAACACGCGTGATCCGGGACTGTTTCCGGATCCGGTCAGGTATGTGCACTACTGACGAGCTCAAATGAGGGCGAAACTCGAGTCTAGTGCTTCCATATTGGCGTGGATAGGCCTTAGGTTCATACCAGAGTGCGATCAGCGTTGCCAGTAGTAGGTTGTGCTCAATATTTAAATTTCAAATCCCGAAACAACCACATAATCAATACACAGTTGAAGCAAATCATGAAATAAAAAGACAAAACAAGAAAGATGCAAGTAAGATATTTTGTTCTCAGTAAAATATAATAAATAGACTAAAAACCATATTCAGAAGACATATTGGGTGACTACCAGGCGGGTTTTAGACAAAACAGATCAACAATAGATCAGATATTTATCTTACGACAAATAGCCGAGAAACATTGGGAATATAAAAGAGATCTCCATAACAAGGAAGTTAATCAACATGACCAGACTATGCATGGAAGATACTTATAATATAGTAACATATAAAGGCAGGAAATCAGACCCCTTCCAAATAACATCTGGCTTGAAACAGGGTGATGCACTATCGCCGCTACTCTTCAATCTGCCTCTAGAGAAAGTTGTAAGGAAGATAAAGGAGGAATGTGATATTGGAGGAACATCCAAGCTGCTTGGTTATGCAGATGATATAGATATTATAGGGCAAAGTGAACAAAAGACATTCGAAATATTGACTCACTTAAAGGAAAAAGCCCAACAGATGGGGCTGGTTATCAACCAAGATAAGACAGAATATATGGTAATTTCAAGAGACGGAATGGCTAAAAACTCTGGCCACATACAAATAGATAATATGACCATTAAAAGAAGCGAAACATACAAATACCTGGGTACAATCTTCAACTGCTCCAGCATCATAAGGGAAGAAATACAAACTAGAATCAACTCTGGAAATAAGATATATTATGCACTACAACATCTACTAAAATCAAAGGCGCTATCTCGTAACACCAAAATCACAATATACAAAACACTGATCAGACCAGTTGTGCTGTATGGCTCTGAAACCTGGAGTACAAAGAAAGGAGACGAAGCCTTGTTACAAACCTTTGAGAACAAATTTTTTAGACGCATCTTTGGACCCATTAGGGATACACAAAGTGGAGAGTGGAAAAGAAGAAGTAACAAAGACATTTATGATCTGTTTAAGTCCCCGCTAATCACTGGTATCATGAAGGCTAATAGACTACAATGGCTGGGGCATATAGAAAGAATGGAAGATAATAGGGAAACAAAACTCGCTTACACTCAGGAAATAAATGACCGTAGACCCCGAGGTAGACCAAGAAGACGGTGGAGAGATAATGCATGCACAGACCTACAAGCACTTGGAATCAACGACTGGCAAGAGAAGGTCCACCAGAGAGACGAATGGAGACGGATTGTATTTGCAGCAAAGAACCTCAATGGCTCGGAAAGCTGAAGAAGAAGAAGTAAAATATAATAACATCAGTACAGATGAGAATCTGCAGTGGGGAAAATGGTATCTTCATGTTCCTTATCTTTGATATTTCCTTTGAATCATGCCACTCTGCACTAAGCATTCATGTCTTTACCTGTCTCAGCATTCTCTGTGAGTCTGTTACAGTCACGACATGTGTGTACTGTTTGTCCTCCAGTCAGCGGAAAGACGATGTGACTGCCTCCACCTCCATTCTCAAAACATCAAAACGCAGATGGTGATGAAAAGCTAAAGAGGAAATGACAACCTAAATGGTGCGTAGTGCAGCCTTGATTACAACCGCTTACCGCTATATCACTGTTTACGTTGCTATGACAATGATATCAACAACGCCGTTACACGACCACACACGTCAAACCTAAATCCCCGAGATACATACACAACAGATAACACCAAGCGAATATATAGTTTCCTGCTTAGCTACACCAATGCGCAAGTCCTGATAAGAGTGACGTGTTATGAAGTCGATAGGATTTTCTCTAAGCAAGACTACTAAGGATTTAAATCTGCTAGTCCGACTGCGCTCTACAGGGTCGCTTCGGCTGGAATGCCAGATCTGGGATGAATGTTACATGAACATCAAGGAATTGTCGAGTTGCGGTAGCGTGGTGGCTAGACTCTCACATCCTGCCATGTAGTCATGGGTTTGGCTAGAGATTTCCTTTCTGGTGTATGAATCCTCTGAATCCCTGCACAAGTCACCGTCAGCGTAACTAGACCCAGCTTATAGCGGATACCAAGTGGCTGCCGGAACAAATATACTAGGTTGATCTATTCCTCCAGGTAACCACCGCCTTCCTCTTCAGAGTTTTGGTTGGACTCCATTATGCTAGACCGGCAAGTTCCTCCACGAACCGCCACCTACTTCTTGGGGAAACTCTAATAAACACACATAGTATTGTTTGGAGCTTATAGAAGTGAGAAGAAGGAAGTAGAGACTAGAGGACGAACTAGATCACATAAACATTGAAAGGTTTAGTTACCGACCGGGATTCGAAAATGTCTTCTCCAAGTGACGACAGCACCTCGCTGCAGGAACAAGTATACTTTCGCGCAAGACACACCAGACACCCCTAAAAAAAAAGGTGTCTTCATTAGCCAGGTCTATCGTACACATGAACCTACCTGAGGAATACTGACAGAATTCGTCTTTAACCAGTGAGATAACACCATAGGTCTCTGAAGTTTATATTAAACCAGCATAGGTCAAATAACAAACTGGTGAGCCCAGTACCAGAGCGCAATATATCGGCTCTGCAATTATGGAAGCCTCCTTCGATGGCTTAATGGCCATGGCCCGCACCTGCCTTCCCTTGAAGGCTGACCGTGAAGTTTTCGACCGTTCTAACATGACCATCTGGTATGTGGACGGAACCACAACAGTGAAAAACACCCGGGAATGCTAACCCGGTAAAAAAACGCCCGCCAAAGTCGGATGTGTTGGCCTAAGGGTGCAAAACCGGACAACCGCAAGTACGTCTGATAAAATACTCTGGTTGAACGCAGCAGAAGAAGAAATAACAAACAGACAAACACATTAAGCCGTAATGTTGTGTCCAGTATATCCGCTTCAAATGTTTGTGAATATATTGGACGCAGCATCATGGCCAAATGTGTTTGTGTGTTTGTTATTTGACCTATTTTATTTGACCTATCCTGGTTTAATATAAAAATCTGTGACCTATGGTGCTATTTCAATGGTTAAATACAAATTATGTCCAGTTGTAGGCTCATGTGTATGGTAGATTTGGCTAATGAAGTGTCAGAGTCCTACTTAGTAGCTCTGTCTGGCTCGCTGGACTTTGACAGGCAAATTACAACATCTACAACACATCTACTAAGAACACATGAATGCAATCGGAGCAATCTCCGGAACAATCATTTATTACAATATATATTACAACATAGTCGCACTTCACGCTCAAACAATCGTTCACCACTAACAGCCACGCGCTAGCTCACAATGGCGATCTTGACACTGTCGCCCGCATGATCATTCACAATCACAACTTCACATCATCCCGCACATATCACAGTTAGTACATTCCTCGAATATCACTACACAACGTTCATCTCCATCTATCCGTCACAAATACTATCGTTCTCTCGTTCTATCGTTCTATCGTTCTATCGCTCTCTAGATCTCCACACGTCCGTCTCTAATCGCTGCCTCACACACACTGCCTCTCTCCTGGTTGACCTTCCCACATCACGTGACTCTGTTCACGGGATTCTTGCCTGACCGTCCACTAGCCAAGCCGTGGCGTCTCTTACTGCCCTTTGCCTGAGTCATGCTTACACTGACTCTCGCTTACATACCGGCACTTACATTCTTCCTTACACATGTCATATAGGACCATGACATTCTCCCCCCGCACAACCAATGTGGCACTTACTCTTGAAAATGTGACACATTCTGTTGTTGTTACTCTTGGTAAAATCTTTCTAACCTTGTCAGGGGATTATATGATCATACGTATACGCTTGCGTCCCTTTTTGCTCTGATCTTTTCCGAGATTAACTTTAAAAATTGTTCTCTCTTTTTCAGTATTGAGGTTTCTCTCAAGGTTTTGTCGTGGTCTGACAAATGTTCTGGTTGGGTCTACTTGTCATACCTCGTTATATTATTCAGCCACCATTTCGTGACATTACATTCTGTTCATATTTCTCAATCGATTGTCTGTGCATTCTCATCTCATAGTTATTGTGGCTATGCTGGTTTAAGGATTCTCCATTGGTTTACGTCTCGAATAAGGCTACAACTTCCTCTTACAGCATTCTTAAATTTTTTTCTCTATTCAGACGTGGTTTCCCTCGTCTCTATTTAATGCACACTACTCGATTCTTTATGAGCACGCTATGTCAATGTTGTGGTCATGGTTCGAATATACTTCATGTATGTCATAGTCCCCCTTACCTCATCTTATGTCGGACCATGAGTTGTTTCCCTTTTTTGAGCACACCTCGTTTACTGTTATGGAGAGTTGTTATTAATCTCTTTGGTTAGCATCACCCTGTTGGTATGTTCTTTCTGGTTACCATCTTCTGATGTTAATTCTATATCACTATTGCTAAGCGTCATTCGTCGGGCTATCCAGCATACGCGAAGGCAAGTTTGGTAACATTCGCGCATTGGGATTGCCAGGCGTTGATTCTCAGCATTACAACTTATTCTATTCGCCACTATACTTACGCTCATATGTACATATCACATTATAACAATACAAAGTATTATAATCATAAAATTAGACATTGAATGTCATACAGTTAACACATATACAATAAAATATACATCATCGATGCCTTTATGCACAGATAGGATACCGTTCTTGTCCTGTGAAAGCCATGCACACGGAATTACATTACTCGTGTTCAATGTTCACTGTGGTGCTGGAATGTTTGGCATTTCTTCTTTCTCATATAATTGTTGACTTCTGTATATTCTGATATTGTCTTTCCTTCTGTATAGTTATTAACACTTCCCACCCAGTGTGGACAATTTGTAAGTCTGTTCTGTAAAAATGCTGGAATTCACACGTATACTTGTAAAATTGCTGGAATTCACACGTATAAAATAAGAATTAAGTTCAGTGGCCTTAATTTTGAGTGTGGCCATGGTGCGTCTGTCTGTGACTGTCCTTGCCATAGTTTGCAGGTTGGCATCCGGTTCATTAAACTGATCATCGGAAATGAATGTCTGTACTTGAGAAGCTGTCGTCGTTGTTCGTCGATTTCAAAAGGTGAATTCCGTAGATACTCGTTGGAAAACCAAGTCAATATGGGTATATCTTACTATTTGATACCTGAAATCACCTGTTGAGTCTTCCTGTTATGCTGGTGACACGTTTCACGATGACGGACCTTTCATGCTGGTCTATACAATGACGTGTGCTAGTATCATAGCGCTGGAGTCGTACAGCAGACAAGGCAACTCTGGAGTTACTGGATCTAAGGATATAAAGTGGGTTACGGTTAAAATTTTCCGAAGGGTGGGGATTTTCAAATTTTTATGTTGAGATCATTTTGAGTGCTATCTCCAAACCTGCACTCGTACATGTGTGTATACATTCAATAGTTCAAACAATAATAATACACCATGTATAGTTTTGAATTGTAACCGTGCATGTTTGTATGATTCTCTACAATTTGTGTATATTTTCCAAAATATGTAGGGTAATTTGTTGCTGATTTTTGTCAGTAATTCCACCGACTGGAGATTTACATTGTTCAGCATAAGTATGTGTCTGAGTTGATTTGACATAGTGTTTAGCAGTGGCAACAACAAAATTTGGTTCAACAGTAATGATATAAATAACAAAGTCTGCTGGTTTGTCATGAGTAATATCATCTGTGTTGCGTCATGATAATGTGGAAATAAAACTGTCTGTGAAGACATTTGTTTTGTATTTACAATGAGTAGTGCGAGTATAACCATCCACTGTGTGCACTTGGTTATGTGTGTAGTTAACAGGGAGTACAGGAGGTATAGTATATACCATGATGATTTGTGATCTTTCCTCGCTGTTATGAACTGTTTGTTTTCTGTACCTTTTCCTTTGTGATGATACACACCAGTTTCTGTTTCTTCTTGTTGTAAGATGGTATGGTGTGGTACTTTGGTCTGTTCATCATGTTGTTGTATGATGAGTGGTGTAGTTAAGGCAGTACTTGTTGTTGTGTTAACTTTTTTTTCTGTGTGAGTTTTGGACTCTGTGTAGTCTGTCACATTTAATACATTTCCAATTAATAAATCACAGCATGGATTGTCTAATAGAGCACAAGTTACTCTGCCTGATAGAAAAGGTGATTTTATATTGGCCCATGCCATAGGATATTTCTCTAATGTCCCTGAAACAGTTCTGCAATAGATGTACTCATCTAGGTAGTCTTTAGGATCAGCTAGGGTCTTCCGAAGACCGATAAGACAGGACCCTGTGTCGCGTACACATGTGCATACTGTGTCATTGATGTAACCTTCATGGAATGTTAGTTTTCCTAACGACAGTCTTGAGGTTTTGTTAATTTCCTCACCTTCTTGTTGAGTATTGACCTCTTTACATAAGGAATGAGGTTGAGTGATGTTAACAATATTATTAAAATATGGTACAAAGTCTGATGGGTAAAACTCAGTTTGTTCTGAATTTGCAGTGTTTGGTCTTGTTTTCGTCTCTGTGATGTTCACTTTTTCTAAGTTCTTTGCTGAACTGTCTGTTGTAATGTTTATGGCTGCATTTGCTTTTGCTATCTGTATTCTTTTTACACCTTCGCATTCAAAACGTCTGTGGCCATAAGCAAGGCAAAAATGACATTTTGTTCTATATTTCCTTTGATTTACCTTCCCCAGTTTTTGTGCTATTATAGTATTTAGGTATTCTTGATAAGTGGGATTCTTATCGCATATTCCATTTTCCGTATGTGGAGTGCTACAATGTTTGCACAGTACTGGTTTTGTTTTCTGTGGTTTGTTTTGACAATCTGTGGCTGCAGATGCCGTTGATTTCACAGTACTTTTCTGTTGAGTGTTCTTAACCAGGTTTAAACTTTGGTTGTAGTATTCGCGGCATTTTTCTAGTAAGTTTTTGATAGGTTCTGTTTTATGTTCTTCTAAATATTTTCCGCACTCGGCTGGTAGTGTTGCTTTTAGTTTTTCTATTAGCAAGAAATTTATTACTCCTTGATTGTTGTCTGAATGTCTAATTATCAATGTCAGTTTTGTGAAAGCTGCTTCTAATTCTCTTACATACTGGGTGAATGACTTGTCTGTGGCTGGTTTCACATTTTGTATTTCTAATTTTAGAGTCTCGAAAGAGGTTGGATAGTGTTTTAATATGTTTGTTTTATGATATTCATAGTTTGTACTTGACATATCTGGTATGAACTCCCGTAGTTTTTTTCTTTTTATTGGTACGTATGAGCTGTACCATGTATACCAAAACTCTTTTGGAATTTTGTAGTCTTGCATTTTCTTTTCAAATTTCTGTAGCCAATCACGTATTAACTCAGGTTGTCTATTACAATTTGTGTATTCTTGTGCACGTGTACCCCCGAAAAAGGTTTTCAAATCTCTATAATGCTTTGTGCCCCATACATCTGATTGATCTCGAATTGGTTCATCATCTGAACTGTCTTCACTACTGAACATTTTCTGTTACTTGATATTTAACTCTACCAATGATGATGTTTACACAAGAAAATCAAAGAATGCAGATTTGGGTAATTAGCAATCAAAATTAATCAACTTATCTTTCTCTGCTGACTACTCGAACGCTTGATGTACAGGAACGTGATTCTCGTGTTGGTTACCGCTGACCTGATCTGGTTACGTTGGTCGCTTTGTAGAATTGAAACCTGCTGTGGAAAGAAATGATGTTATTTTCGTTCTGACTCTATTAACACATCTTTACTTTACAATTTCTAATATATTATGGAATAGGTCTTCTTCTTCTTCTTCTTTTGTGCGTTCTACATGAGCGTGTGGTTCATGTGTACTTCTGACACCATTATACCTGTCAGAGTCCTACTTAGTAGCTCTGTCTGGCTCGCTGGACTTTGACAGGCAAATTACAACATCTACAACACATCTACTAAGAACACATGAATGCAATCGGAGCAATCTCCGGAACAATCATTTATTACAATATATATTACAACATAGTCGCACTTCACGCTCAAACAATCGTTCACCACTAACAGCCACGCGCTAGCTCACAATGGCGATCTTGACACTGTCGCCCGCATGATCATTCACAATCACAACTTCACATCATCCCGCACATATCACAGTTAGTACATTCCTCGAATATCACTACACAACGTTCATCTCCATCTATCCGTCACAAATACTATCGTTCTCTCGTTCTATCGTTCTATCGTTCTATCGCTCTCTAGATCTCCACACGTCCGTCTCTAATCGCTGCCTCACACACACTGCCTCTCTCCTGGTTGACCTTCCCACATCACGTGACTCTGTTCACGGGATTCTTGCCTGACCGTCCACTAGCCAAGCCGTGGCGTCTCTTACTGCCCTTTGCCTGAGTCATGCTTACACTGACTCTCGCTTACATACCGGCACTTACATTCTTCCTTACACATGTCATATAGGACCATGACAGAAGACACCTTTATAGAGGTGTCTAGTTGGTCAAGTGTCGAAGTAGACTTGTTCCTACAGCCAGGCGCCGTCGTTATTTGGAGGTGACAGGGTCGATTCACGGTCGGTAACTGTAGCTTTTAGTTTTTATGTTATCCAGTGCTTCCTCTGGTCTCTTCTTCCTTCTTCTCACTTCTATAAGCGCCAAACAATACTATGTGTGTTTATTTATGTACTGCCTTAGTGGCCTCAAAGGGTTCCCCAACTGATTTTCTTAGGAGTCTCCAGCTCGACTAAACTACGAAACAAAACACACGCCAGTGAGTGACCATACGTCACGCACGGACACTATCAGTGCTGTATAGTGCCACAATAAACCGAGAGATTGCCAACATCTACCATACATGTCGCAATAGGCAACTAAGGAAGCTGTCTCGTCAGACTCACTATCTTATTCTGTAGACACAATTAGCTACAAAATGCAACCGATCATGAACCAGAATGCAAAGTGTTGGCGGGATTAGGTTCAGGGTCAATGCTCCATTGAGAGATGACGGGCAGCAGCAGAAGGAGACGAATACAAACAAAGCAAAGTCGTAGTGTTGTGTACTGCATGGGGCTGAATGGCTTCAAAGTTTTCAGCGTCCTTCTCTATATTCTGCACGCCCTACTGGGTTCACAGTATAGGATGTTCAGAAGATACGTGTGGTACACAGATCCCGGATCGTGGTGTAGTGAATCGACGACTAGCCTTTTGTGATAAGGGCGATAAACTGGAAGGACCCTGTGCACGTTACCCAGGTAAACATGTCACCGGCAGCTGAAACAATTCAAGAGCAAGCTGAGTAAAACATTTCAACGGCAACATTTCATAAACAATAAAACATATCAAAATAAAAAGAGAATATCTAACGAATACGAATTCTGGCGTACACAATTTTGGATAATCGAATCCACTTTCTATATAACGCACTGTGCTGAGATTCTCTTTGTGTGATATATGGGAGGAGACTGAAGCAACTATGATAATATCCACCACCAAAAGAAAAGAATCATTCAATCAATCAGAAAGATACATACAACAGCACAAGACGATTACCATTGTATGTACAGACAAGGACAAATCATGATTCTGAGTCCTAGAGCAGAGCACAGTCGATTGCGCAACAACGTGTAATCAAAAGTCAATATTGGGGAATCAGCCATGTACACATGTGGATTGGCACCACAGACAGAAGGTCACATACTCCAAGACTTCTCCAAATACGATAAGTAAAGAGAAACTTTCTAGTCTTGAGACACAAAAGTGGAAGATAAATTGTATGGACCACTGTGTGAACTAACAAAAGACAGTGAAGTGTATACAAGAGACACGCCTGTAGAAATAGACAGTCAATTTCAGCTGAGTGAAAAAAAAAAGAAAATGTAACATCCGGGTCCTGTAAGAACAAAGACATCTGTTTTGTTGGTTTGAGTAGATAAGGCAGATAACAAATCACCAAGCAACCACCCAAGACACACGGCTAGAGGTGCACGGGCATAACTACAGTATGTTTATTCCAGTTGCCAACAGCAAAGAAATCAACATAAAGTACAACCACATTTAAACTTCACGCGGGACATGTTCGTCGTAAGATACTGTCGACCTGGTCGGTTGGATACATTTTCTGTTGACATCTCTCACTGAAGCAATACATGAGTTAGGAGTAGTGGTCGCGCAGTGGATAGTATGCTGGCCTGGCCACCTGGCGGTTATGGGGTTGAATCCTCATCCCGGAGGGCTTTTAAAAATTGGCTTGTACTTTCAGGTCATCCCAGTCTAAAATTGGCGCCAGGAAATGTATTGTGATGTACAGACGGCCGGCGGCCGGGATATTGACTGTATGCCCCATTGATTGCCAGTGGGCTATAATAATATAGGGCAAGCACCGCATATATTGTTAGAAGAATGCAAAGAATAACATGAATGGGCATAACATCAAATGAGGCAGTCCTTTAAGAGACAAATGAAAAATTAGAAGTAGACAGTCTAGATGGGTTTTCTTTTTCTTTTTTTTATTGGTGGGGGAGGGGGGATGACATGTTATGATTAGAAATGAGTTTTGCAATTTAGTGACAACTGGCAAGCTTGATGAGTAGAGAGCAAGGGGAAGACAAAAGGATAAATACCTTGATGGTTTGGCAGCATGGCATGGTCGGGACAAGACACAGACCTGATTCGAGACTGTGGTGACCGTGTAAGATGGTGAACCATGACAGCACACTCCTGTCTGCATGACACTTGATGATGATGACCTATTAATTGGCCATTTACTTAACTTAATACACTTGCTTTGAAAAGAGACATGTGAGATTTAGGACATCTTGGGTAGTTCTATAACTATTATTGGAGAGAGGTTTCAAATGTTTCCTGAACAATAACAATACCCGAGCTCGTTCGTTGGATAGAGAATTGCAAGGAGAGATGGACGGACAGAAATAGTCTTACATAAATAACATATCGCCAGACAGGCAGGTGTCGGAATAGAGAAATATAGAGATAGACAGACAGGAAGAAAGAAAGACAGACAAATAGAACGTGGCAGGACAATAGACAGATACAGGCAATCCGACAGACAGACATGCAAGCATTCAGACAGACATGCAGACAGGCAGGCAGACTGAAGAGACAGACATACAGACATATAGACAGACAAACAGACACAAAGACAGACAGACTGGTGAACAGACAGACAGACAGATGGATATACAGCCAAACCTCGGTTTTCATCGATAATCCGCCCGAAAACGATCGACGAAACGACGAAAACCGAGGCAATTATTTCCATATGAATCAATGTAAATCCAATTAATTCGTCTTAAGCACTCCGACATGCATACCAACAACAACGTTTATAGAGAATAAATGTAGTTGTTAATACAAAAACCAATAAGAAATTAATATAAAATGAATATCAAAGACTAATGTAAAGAATAAATGAACATTTAACGTGGCATTTATCTTTCTGAAGACTATCTTAGGCGTATGGAAGACATCGAGGAGGGAGAGAGAGGTGCAGATATTATTGTATGAAAGGGGAAGCCCTCTCCATGAGGATCTTAGGTGTCGACGCAATATCTGGGGTCAATTACTTTCTTGGTCTTCTTGTCTTTTGTATGCCCTTAGCCTCTTGAATTTTTTTCAAACCATCCTCTGCTGGCTTTAAAATCACCAAGTACACTAGCATTCATCCCAGTAATTTTCTAAATGAGATCGATAGCCTTTTCATACATGATTGCCTCCGAAACAGAATCGCCATCTAACTGATTTTGATTGATCCAAACTAATAATAAATGTTCGACATCTTCAAGTGTTTGCGATCTTTTGTTTAGTTAGCACATTCACGTCTTTCGCTACATTTGCCTCCTTTATTTTTTTCTCTTTTCGCCAAAATGGAATTTATCGTGGATAGCGACATCTCGTACATGCGGCCGATTTCAGCTCTCGTATTTTTTAATGATTTAATTCTTCAAATCGATCGTGTTCCTGGCCATCTTCTTGGAAGGACTGCTGGCTCTGAAAACTTTCTTTGGTTCAATGATGGGGCTAAAAGGAAACGGTTAACTTATTAGCAAGTGATGCCCTCACAACGAGAAACAACGCGAAACTGAGCATAAGATCTCATGGGTCCCATTTTGTCGTAAAATTAGCAGCAAGGCCACGTGGGCATGCCTAAGAAATCAGAGGCAATCGATGAA
Source organism: Cepaea nemoralis (assembly GCA_014155875.1). Taxonomy (NCBI): domain Eukaryota; kingdom Metazoa; phylum Mollusca; class Gastropoda; order Stylommatophora; family Helicidae; genus Cepaea; species Cepaea nemoralis. The sequence goes on from JACEFZ010026397.1 coordinate 84,882, forward strand.
AACCGAGACACATTTTTCGCAGAAAAAAAATCGACGAAAACCGACATCGAATGAAACCAAAGTCAACGAAAACCGAGGTTCCACTCTACAGGCACATATATTGATGGATGGACCGAGTATGGGTAAGTGGGTGGTTGTATGGATGGAAGGACAGACAGACAGACAGACAGACAGACAGATAGATAGATAGATAGATAGATAGATAGATAGATAGATAGATAGATAGATAGATAGATAGATAGATAGATAGATAGAGATAGATAGATAGATAGATAGATAGATAGATAGATAGATAGATAGATAGATGAAAGCTGAGTGGAACCTCCGTGGCCAAGTGGTTAAACCTCCTAACTCACGTTCCGAAGGTAGTGGGTACGTACCTGGCTCCATCATCCGGTTAACATGTGCAGTTTTCTCAGAGACTCTTGGAGGTCTTCACTGGAATTTGTTCTTTGTGCCACGCGGTGGGCAGGCCGCACTGTGGAAAGAGACTGCGCCAAATGAGGAAAAACCCGATGCAATGAAACAGAACCTATCGCCGTTAAACCGTCTTGAAAATCTGAGTACAGTACACAAGTAAAGGGAAATAACCAATACAATTATAGTTGACATCTAGCTCATTGATGGTCTGGTAGCAGGATCGTTTAATAAACACGTCGGGTTGGATTTCAACGTTGACGTCTTGTTCTGATCTAATTCAGAAAGCTTGCTGGGAAAGGTGAAAAGTGGCGTACTTTGAGCTGAATGGCATGCATCGATTCAGAGGTTGTGAGCTTTCGCTGGATCATTTCTCCGGGACACTCTGGTGTGGTTGGCAATGAACAGGCCGACAGATTGGATGGTGCCCGCATAATTAAGGGGTGATTTGACGCAAGATAAGGCAGATGTGGTGAAGGCCCTCTGGGAGTGCGTGAATAATACAGGAAGACTATCAAGGTCTAGAGAGATTTCCGCATCAAGGAGTGGTCAGAGGTTGGGTCGAGAGTTGTCACTGTGAGGTAAAGCAAGACGGACATATAATCAGATTGCAAGGAGCACCATTAGTATTAGAACTCTTCCCTGGCTGTTGATGATGAGGAATGAGCGCTTGTGTGGATGCCCCGAGTGCAATGATGTCGGTTCTTGACTCAACTCAACTCAGTTCTCGTTCAGACAACAATGACAAATTACTGAACGTAACATTGGCTAGAATATCAACCCGGGGTTGGTCGCCATGTCATGCAAAGCACATGCAATGTTCTTGTTGAATGTATCAGGATGTGAGCCGCCGTGGCGTAGTAGCTACACGATGGAGTACCGTAACGCTGGTCTTGGGTTCAATTTGCATCAGGACGGTTTCGGATTTGAAAATTGATCCGGGCTTCGAGGTTAACCCAGGATAAAATGGAAACAAGGAAACGTCTTGGAAAGTAAAGGCGACCTGCGTGGCACTGACCGCATCAGCCACCGGGTGCAGGTTGGTCTATAACATGGAGCTAGCACCATATGTCCCAGGCCCTTTAAGACGTGTACAAGGATTCTGTACTTAATGTACACCGACTAAGCAGGTCAGGAACCAATGACAGATCAAGCAAACCCGTACAAAATTTACTTGATCCTAAACACATTCCTGGCCTAGGGGTTATCGTCTTTCTCCGTAATCCCGTATATTCTCATAAGTAACGTAACCTGCGCGAGAATCGGTAGCGGTTCTCGCCGCTTGGTAACTTACAGGGTATGCGAGCCGATCGCTCAGAAAGCAATGGCAAACTTATGAGCGTAATCTTGTCTAGCACATCAACAGCAGCTGAAAAAATGATGATGTTGACTGCAACGTCCAGTAAGGGATATGCAACAAAAATTTAAAAAAAAAAAAGGCACATACTACTCATACGTCACAGAGGAAATTGGAGGACGTCACAGGCGCTTGAACATCAATTAACCCTCCCAACGACCGCTAACTGCATCAGTGGAAGACAATAATAGCAACACCTTATTTTTCAACAGAACCACTGGCTGCATTGCAATCAATGGAGAAATGTTTAACGGTACAGTCGCTGGAGGCATGACAAACGGTACAATCACTAGGGAGATGTTCAATGATTATCAGACATGAAGGAAGAACACCTGGACCTACTCACACAACCAAAAACAGAAGGATGCAGTGTAACAATAGCATTGATTCCACACACCATCAGACAAATAAGTGCTCTTATATATCAACTATCACCCATACTGAAACATCCAGATATATCTATCCATCTATCCATCATGTGCCACGCCGATAAGCGTGATGGGTCTTGATTTGCATTCTCACTCGATCACCAAAGTCGTGCATCAGCTCCGTGTTTCTGTCTCGACCATGCCACGTGGCCAAGCCATCCAGGTTTTTACTTCTCGGTCTTTCCCTTGGTCTCTTCCCTTCGATCATGCCAGTTGTCACCAAGTTCTCCAAGTCATTTCTTCTCATAACATGCCCAAAAAATGTTGACTGTCTACGTCTAATGTTTCCAATCATTTTACGATCTTCATTTGTTTCTGGAAGGACTTGGTTCATTGGTTTTTCTATCTGTCCATGGTATTCTTTGCATTTTCCTCAGACACCATATTTCCACAGCCATTAGATATTTTTTTTTTCAATTTGTTTGTTCATTGTTCACGCTTCACATCCATCCAAAATTACAGATTCTATGTAGCACTTCAACATTCTTTTTCTCGTTTTAATTGATATCTTTTTATTGGTCAGTATGTTTTTCATCTTGCAAAAGAGTACCTTCGCAATGGCAATTCTTGCTCTAAGCTCTTCAAGTCTTCAAGGCAACTCCCATCACATATTATGACTGTTCCGAGATGATAACTGTACCGATTAAGAATATGCCCATTTACTCGTAGATCAAATTCTTCCCAGTGACGACCATAATCTGTGTCTTCTTATAATTTATTTCTAACCCTAGTTGTTCACTGTGTGCAACAACCGCATCTACTAAATGTTGTAGATCCTGTTCATTGTCTGCAATCAAGACTGTATTATCTGCATATCTAATGCTATTGATGTATCGTCCCCCAGTGTGGATTCTTTCCATATCTTGTATATTTCTAAAAATATTTTCACTTTGCAGGGGAAAAAAAAAGATCCGGAGACATTACACATCCCTGTTTCACACTTCTTTTAATAGGCTGATACTGACCTACTTCATTTTCAATTCTGATGGCATCTTGTTGTTTCCAATACTTGATGTTTTTTTTTAAAGTCTACGGTCTTTTCCATCAATTTGTAGATCTTCAAGCATCCTTATCATGTCGACATGTCTCAATTTATCGAAAGCCTTTGTGTAGTCAATAAAGCAAAGGTGTGGATCTTTGTTTACTTCTATATAACTGTCACACGTCTTTCTTGATGATAATATCAAGAAGTTCTTACGATGATATGTTCATGATATTGTCGTGTGATGGTCGTTGTCTAGGTAACGATACTCATGGTGTGTCAATGGAGATATCTAACTGTCTTGCAATATAACTCACCCCCGCAGTGCATATTCACCAGGCATTAAACAAGATTCCATTGGCGCACATAATCCTTTATTACAGAAATAAGACGGACAGACGGAACATGTTTATACATCCAGAAATAATGTAATCCATAGAATATAATATCCTCCTAACAATTTAACCAGCACACATCAATGCCTTCTCAAGCCTGCTTCATATCAAATCCACAAGACATTTAGTCCAGCTTCTATCCACGGCTGGATCTCCTACAATACAACCCACACATTGGGTCGGAGCCACTGCTACACTATGTAACCCACTCTGGGTTTTGGCCCTTACTCCCTATAGAACCCACTCTGGTTCAGGCCTGTCTTCACCACTAGGAGAACAACACAACACGGAGATCTCTAACTCCGCTTCTCCTTAGAATACCGACCAGTTCGGCATCTACACATCAACTGTCCTGAAGTCCCTTGACTTCACACAAAACTAAACTGTCCTTCCCCCATCCCCCTGGGGTCCACACTCACCCTTCCCATTATTTCTCAGGACTGGTTGTTTTCTCATAGCCAGGTCAGTCACTTTACTGTCTCCCACTTTCATCTCCATTCTTTCTCATGCCCGGTCACTCAACTCAATGTCAATGACCCAGGCTTTTATGTCAATAACGTTCAATTACTGTTCTCACTATATACACGGCAGTTATTGTACCCTTGCCTTCTACAAACCAGCATTGTTTTTCTCCTATTTTGGGTTGTATGTTCTTCCTAACCCTTTGCATAATAATTCACAGCAAACTCCTCGTGATGTGGCGCATTATACTAATTGTTCAATGGTGATCGCATTACAAGGCTAGTGATTTCTTCGGGATTGCAATAAATATATAATTACATAATTTAGGAGGTATATCTCCAGTATCGTATATTGCATTCAGCAGTCTTGAGACTTGGTCTATACCATATTCTTCTAAGGCACTGATCATTTATGTTGTAATGTTATCTGTACCAGGGGTTTTGCCAGTTTTCATATCGTTAAGAGCATTCTGAATTTCCGCCTTCAAAATTAATGGTACTTCATTATTATTCCGATGATCATATTGTTCTTCTCTTGTATCATCATAAAGGTCTTTCACATAATCTGACCACGCATGTAAAATCTGATCTTTTTTTTATTATGATTTTGCCATCTTTGGTTTTTAGGCAACCCGTTGATATGTATGTTCTTTTGTTAGTAATGTCATTAATTCTTGTGTGCATTAATCTGGCATTCCGGGTGTTTTGTTGGTATTCAATTTACTTGCAATTTTCCTCAAGCCATGTTTCTTTTGCCTCTTTGCATAGCTTCCTAATTTTCTTGTGAATCTCTTCATAGTTTTCTTTGTTATTTTGATTATTTCTTCTTATGTCCCTGAGTTTAAATATGTCTTCCGTCATACATTTCTTGAGTCCCATTATCTTTATATTTGGAATGGTTGCTTCTGCAGCTTGGTTGACTGATTTCTTTAATATTTCATATTGGTCACTGACATCTTGAATTAATATTCCCATATCGGACAATGCATCGAATCTGTTCTTTACCTCTAAGTTTAATGTATCTTTTATCTCCTCACTCTTCAGTGTTCGTAGATCAAATATTGTGTTTCTTGGTGTATATTTGATTTTCTTTAATTTTATATGTATATTGCTTAAGATCAATCTTTGGTCGCTGTAGCAGTCTGCGCTTGGTATAGTTTCTGCGACTGTTAATGCATTTCGAAATCTACTGCTGATGGTAATCAGTCTGATTTCTGATCTTATGAACATGACTCCTCCATGTCGATAATCTCCTTGGGTGATGTTGATACCAGGTGTTTCCAATAATCACATCATGCTCTTTTGCCCACTGTACAAATCTGCAACCTCTTTCATTCTGTTTCCCTACTCCACACTTGCCTACTATGCATCCGTCCTGATGATTTCCAGCTTTGAAATTCAAGTCACCTATTATATTAACTTCAGAATTCTTGCATTTCTTGAAGGCTTTCTCTAAATCACTATAAAATTCAACAATGCTGGCATCACCACTGTCTGCTGTTGGTGTATAAACTTGTATGACGTTGACATCAAAAGGTCTTCCACCCAACTTCACCAGTAACACTCTGTCTGATACAGTCCAATATCCTTTGATCGATTTTGCTCTCTGTGTATCCATTATAATTGCTACTCCTCGCTGTTGTTTCTCTCCACCAGAATAGATTATTCTATATTCGCCATATGTTATAATGTCCATTCCTGTTCATATACCTAACAGGTTAATATTTAGTCTTCTCATTTCATTCTTAATGTTATCAAATTCTCCATCCCCACTCATAGTTCTTGCATTCCAAATTCATACTTTCAATGTTGATATTGTTTTGCACTCAGTCGCGTGCTGACGGCCTGGAGTCATCTGGTGCACATGACTACCCCTACCGGGCGAGGCTGCTCCTATGAAGCACACATTTACGCCATTTCTCTGGTTATCGATAAGACTGCAGTACATGATATTCTTGGCATCTGTAAAGAAGGTCATGAAGCTGGAGACCGTAGCAAACAACTATCTGTTAGCTGCTCTTCAACTTCATCCACCACCTGCATCCATTGCTTCACGTAAACCTGATTGGGGGTTAAACGGGTACTCCACTTTGCCCAAGGGTGTCCCGTAGACTAGTGGAGGGAAGGAGGCACCTTACCTCTCCTTTGATAGGGAATACCCCTACCCCGCCACAATATATCAGTATAACTTATATATAATCAATATCCCATACTGAAACATCCAAATATAACTTATATATCAACTATCTCCAATTCTTAAACGTCCAAACATATTTATATATAACTTATGTATCAACTATCTATCATACTGAAACGTCCAAACATACCTATATAACTTATGTATCAACTATCTCCCATACTGAAATCACCAAATATACCTATATAAGTTATATATCAACTATTTCCCATACTGAAACATTCAAACATATTTATGTATAACTTATGTATCAACAATATCCCATAATGAAACATACAAATATAACATCTATCATCCATACTGAAACATACAATAAATAAATAAATGTTTGCATATCCTTTACAGGACATCGCTGTCAACATCAGCATCATTCAGCTGATTGTTGATTTCTTGGCAAGATTACGCTCAGTAGTTTGCCATTGCTTTCCGAGCGGCCGACTCACATACCCTGTAAGTTACCGACGCGATTCGAACCATTGCTGATTCTCACCGTCGTCACGTTACTTACGAGAGTATACGAGATTACGCAGAAAAGTCGCTAACCTCTAGGTCAGGAAGCCGGCTGAAACATACAAACATACCTATATAACTTATGTATCAATTATCTCCCATAATGGAACATCCAAATATATCTATATAACTTATATATCAACTATCACCCATACTGAAACATCAAAATATACCTGTATAACGTATGTATCAACAATCTCCCATACTTAAACCACCAAATATACCTATATAACTTACTCCCTGGCCTAGGGGTTAACGTCTTTCTCTGTAATCCCGTATATTTGCGTAAGTAACGTAACCTGTGCGAGAATCGGTAGCGGTTCTCTCCGCGTTGAATTGAATTGAATTGAACTTTATTTTAAAAGGGTTACAAATTGGGCACGTAGGCCCGTCTAACATTCGGCCCTTCCAATCACTCATCTTTCGTTCATCAACAGTGCATGATACATTCACGTAGGAAAAAAAAAACATAGTCAAATAAGTTAGTTAGTTAGTTAGTCGAGGTTCCAACTTCACAGCAACGCGTCGTCCCCATTATACTCCGTTCCTGTGCCAGTGAATATCACATAAAATGCTCCCCACTGTAAAATGTGAAAAGTGGAATAGGCAGGGGAGTTTTGGCAATCCAACAGCCCGGACAGGTGCACTGTGCATAATGCCGCTGCCAGAATGCCAACACAAAATTAATCCACGAAAACCAGTTTATCGTCGATGGGCTCGGCAGTCACCAGAAAGGTCTCACTGACCTGGGTTTTCTCACATGGTTCGCTCTTTTACCGCAGGGCGACCCACCGAAAGTGTCGCATAGAGCACGAACTCCTCAGCTTCAGCACGGACTCCCGGGAGTCTCCTGAAAAATGCACTCGTGAACC